>OX421981.1:16247666-16720166 GCA_949128135.1 Parasteatoda lunata | reverse complement strand
TTAGATTGCATCAAGTTTTAATTTTTTCCACTCTTATTGATATTTTCAAGGCGACCTTTTAATGTTTTGAATAATTTGTTTGTAGAATTCATCTCTTAAAAAAATCTGAAACAGGAATCCAAAGATCGTATGTTCATGCCGTAGGAGGAAAAAGCTGAAATAATTTAGTTTCATCTGTAATGTCATAAGTGTTAATCCTTAATTAATATATGCATATTTCATTATCTTGCATTTGTTTTGATTACAAATACACAATAAAAAGATCAAAACATCTTGTGGTTTCAAAACTAAATTTAGATCGTATCAAGTTTTCATTTTTTCCGCTTAGTGAAAGCATCAAGATGACATTATAACTTGTAAAATTCATCTTCCAGAAAAATCTGAAGCAGGAATCGAAAGATCGTATGTTCATGTCGTAGGAGTGAAAGACTGAAACAATTTAGTTTCAGTTTTAATGTCATAAGTGTTAATCCTTAATTAATATATGCATATTTCATTATCTTGCATTTGTTTTGATTACAAATACACAATAAAAAGATCAAAACATCTTGTGGTTTCAAAACTAAATTTAGATCGTATCAAGTTTTCATTTTTTCCGCTTAGTGAAAGCATCAAGATGCCATTATAACTTGTAAAATTCATCTTCCAGAAAAATCTGAAGCAGGAATCGAAAGATCGTATGTTCATGTCGTAGGAGTGAAAGACTGAAACAATTTAGTTTCAGTTTTAATGTCATAAGTGTTAATCCTTAATTAATATGTATTTCATTATCTTACGTTTATTTTGATTACGAATATATCTAAACATCCTGTGGTTTCAAAACTAAATTTTGATTGCATCCAGTTTTACATAAATATTTGAAATATTTTTGTTACGCATTCATTCTCACCTGAACGTTTTTTGTCTCACGTTTGTTGATAGTCTGAAGGTGACATTGATTATTTCTAATGTTTTGAATACTATGCCTGTAAAATGACGTAAAGATCGTATGTTGATGCCGTAAGAGTAAAACATTGAAGCAGGAATCGAAAGATTCCTGTTTCAGTTTTTGCATCATTTGCTTCTTAAACTTCCTAATAATGACTGTAGAATTTCACGTTCCAGAAGACATTTCACGAAGCCCCCACTTTCGGATTCTGAATCTCAGTAATTGTATAGTTAAAGAAAAGCATACATTTTAAAAATCATAGAAAAAAAAAACTTTTTTTATCATAAAACCAAAAACTGAATAGTATTTTTTTTAAATATCATTTGTTAACATGTGAGAAGAAAACGGAAGTTGTTCGTTTTCCTACGTAATACAGATTTGCCCTTTTTTCTTCTCTACGTAAGCAAATAGAAGTTTTGTAGGAAGTGTTACGTATGAACACATAACACAAATATTATTCGAGATTTGATTAACAACGTTCAAGCGATTTCACAATATTTCAATTAATATTTTTTTTCAGTTAAACTCATTTTCTGTACAGAAAATGTAAATTCGTTAAAGCTAATTGTATATTAAATTTAAACAGAAGCAAAATGCAATAAAAAACAATAAATTTTTCACCTATTTCTTTATTTTGATAAGTCCTCTTTATCACTTTCACTTTAGTTTTTAAAAATGGAATTTAAAAACATTTAAATTAACATTAAAAAAAAACATCGCATAACTTTTTTAAACTGAGAGCATCATGTAAGAACGGCTTACTATTTTCAGCAATTTGCTAACTTAACCTTAAAAAAAAACAAGTAAAAAAGAACAAGTAAGAAAACAACCATAAAGTAATGATTAGATAGAATTATTCATCGGATAATGAAAAGTTCGGATAATTGGAAAGTTGTTTAAAATCTAGTTTAAATGATTATTATTTATGCACTAACTTCCCTTCACACTTTTTCTAGGCTTAGGACTGACAGTATTATCTAAAATAGCTCTGGCGTGTTTAAAAGTTTTTTTTTCAATTTTTAAATATTTTTTATTTATTTTTTAAAACTTTTTTTTTCATTTTGAATTATTTTTATCATATTTCAGCTTTTTATAAATTTTTTTATCAATTACTGATTTTACCACATTTTTTTAATTTTCCATTGCAAAAGAAATCCAGCAGAGACTTTTGTTTCAAAGAAGATGCTCTTTTTTGAGCAGCTATATCCCTTATTCTTTTTAAATAAATCAACTGAACTGGATCAACATCATTTTGACGTTTTAACTAATTCATTGCAATATCTACTGAATTGCATGCTTCTATATGAGAAGGTCCACTATCTTGAATTTGATCACCTACTTCTTCCACTTCGTTTGTGGAGTTCCAATTTTCATTCAAAATTTCAGCAACAATTTCTTCATAATTTAAAATCCTGGGTCGTTTTCAGTGCCTCGACACCAGTGTTCTATTTCTTATGCTGTATAACCTGACATCTTTTCATCGGGAAGATCCACTAGTTCTGAAACTTCAGTTTCGTTTATTTTTTTGTTAAGAATTTTATTCGAAGATTTAAGATTCCAAACACTGTAATCACTAATCATTAAATATAAGTGACAAGTACCCATCCCCCAATTGTAGAACTTCAGCACATATCTATTCATAAACTCCTTCCTCATTTCAACCATTGTAGACTGTCAAATTGAAGCTGGCATTCTTGAAAGATAATTTTCAGTTGAAGAGGGCTAAAGGGGTGTGTAGGTTTAACTGTATAACAAAAAAAAAAAAAAAACAAAAAAATAACAAAAAAAAGTGAATTTGGACATGGTTCGGATAATTGGACGTTCGGTTAATAAGAGTTCGGATTATCAGCGCTCTACTGTATTTATAGAGCTACTCGAGAAACAGCACAAGTTTTTTAATACTTAATTACAGATCTTTTTTAATTGCTATAACACATGTAAAAAGGGGGGGGGGGGAACGAGAATACTAGCAGTGATATTAAAGATGGTTAACCTTATCAGCATAGTTGTAAAAATGAAATAAAATTAAAAAATTTAAAAGAGGGAAGCTAATTAGTTATAAAAAGATGTTCACATTTTATTTTATTTTTCGACTAGCTGACATGTTTAAAATGATTCCTTGTAAATTTTTTTAAAAAATTAATAATACCTGGAAAGATATTCGTGATTTTACAAGAAGTTGTACTATTTTAAAATATATTATAGATTAAAATTTAAACGAATTCTCTATACCATACCTCAATATCGATAAATCAATAAGAAACTGTTATCAATAAGTAACTGTAATAATTTGCTTCCAATGTTTCGAAACTTATTATTGAATGCTACAAATTCAAATTGTTTTAAGTTTCATCTCAATATACATCTTCACCGTTTTTAAACATATTCAAAATTCTATATATTTAATTTTGTGAAGTTTAAAAATAATTATTAAGAAGCTGAATGCCACGCTAATTTCACATGACTTGCCCGTTTGGCCAAAATGATTTTTGAGTGTTCTATATTGCATTAATTTCTTCAAATCATTTTAGTAACGATAATAATATAAAAAAATTAGAAGCATTGAAAAATTTACTCGGATTATGTGCTTCTAATAATCTTGGTTTCGTCGGTAACCCCCGAGGCGCTACGAACAAACTCAGTACCGGTCACCGGTGACCCCCATGGCATTCAATGTGTTAAAAAAAATAAAACACAAATCTATCAGAAAAGCTCAACTATCACAAGACTTTCTCCCCCCCCCCCACCGAAAGAGAAAAATCACGTGACAAGAGGGATTCTGATGTTTGGGACAAAGAAAGACAAGGAAATATAGCAGTGCGCTTGCTCTACCTACTGTTTCAGCTCTATAGGCTCAGCAGATGAGTAGAGGGATTGAAGCGATTTGAAAAGAACTGAGTCAGCAGTTCCGAAGATTGGAGAGCGATAACGAGCATAGGGCGTTGTCTACTCTAAAATAATTAAAATATTAAGAAATTATTAAGGTCTTAAAATAGGACTAAAGAGATAAAAGCGAACGAAGTGAGTTTAGATCACGAAACTATTAGAAAGGCACTGCGTCAGCAATTTTGAGGGTTGGCGAACGATAACGAGTATGAGACAGAGTCCCTTAATTATGGCAAGAATTCTGTATTGAAGAGTTAAGTTTTTTTTTTTTTTTTTTTCCAAGTTGGATGCATACTGTTAGCACAACTTTAAAACAACTTAATTTTTTAGTCACAGCATTTAAAGTTCAAGAACACTAGAGTTAAGTCCAGTGATTTCAGGCAACTCAATTTTTAAACACTTCATAAAATATCTTATGTATATGCCTCTATAAAAGCACAAAGTCTGGTAAATCCAAGGTCGCACTACTGGTAAAACTTAGTATTTACCAGAGTGATTAAAGTCCAAAGTATGCTTTAATAATATATCCTTTTAGAATTTTACCATAACTTTGTGGTAAAGCCTAAGAGTTACCAGATTGAGGACTTACGGGCTTTTACAGTAACTTATATACTTCGCAATCAAACTTATATTTTCAAAACTTTTTATGCAAATAAATTAATTTTCATTGATCTTACATGTTTTAAAACTATCAACTTTCAAGGGAAAAAAATACCCCATTCTATTCAAATAATATCATTTCCTTTCTCTCTCTATATTTTTTAAAGAAGAGCTAAAAGCAGCTAATGTGGAAAATCTTTTTAAATTTTCCAAAAAGTTTACTAAACTACTACTACTACTAAGAAGTAAAAGTTTACTAAACTATTACTACTTAATCATTTTAAACATATCTAGTAATTTTTTATTGTTATAATTATTTTACCCGAATTTTGAATGGTACAATCTAACTTGGATGTATACTTTTTTAAATACATTTCTTTTTTTACACTAGGCCCATGACACTTGACTAGTGTGAACAAGCCATACAATTGATAATTGTTATTTGTAATAAAAGAAAAAACACTTAGAATTAAAATGGAACTAATTTTAACCTAAAAATTAAATTTTCAAAATAATATTTATAACCTTTTTTTTAAAATTAGCAATAGGTGACATTGATATGGTAATTTATATTTAAGAAATGCACTATATTCCAATAATATGACCACATTGGAAATCTGTTTTTTTTTTTTTTTTTTTTTTTTTTTTTATAATTATAAAAAATAAAGTAGAATTTAAAAATAAAAAAAAAAGTTGACTTTTATTTTCTAAAATAGTTTTGACAAATCAATATTAAATGTCAATTGAGAGACAGGTCAAATTAATTAAGTTGGTGAAGCATTAAAAAAAAATTGGAAGGACTTATTTCACAACAACTATAAAAAAAAAAACATAATAAAAATAGTTAATCAACACTTTGAATTAAAAAAAACTTAGAATGTATTAAAGCAATAACTGTTCGTAAAATTTTAGGCAAAGTTTAAGATTTAAATTCCAAAAAAAAGAGAAATAAATTAATCACTTAATAAAATTAATCTAATTTAGTGAGCAAACAAATTAATGAATGTGCTAATAATTAAACTCATATTATCACATTCACAGTAGTCCCACAACCATATATTTAGACATAGTTGTTTGCCATGAACCTTTGGAGTCATTATTTTCTTCTAAGCCCATAATTTGTTGATAAAAAATTCAAACCAAAATGGTTATTAAATTATGTAATAAGCTTATTCATGAATGATAGGGGGTAGTTTAATAAGTGTTCCAGTTTGAACATTATGAGCTAATATTAAGGGGTGATATAGTGCAATGCTGTAATATAGAATATTGACTTCGAATTTCCTCATTTTAACGCTATTATGTATTTACAAACATAGTAACCTATGGGACCACATTGTGGGCTCCTTATTAGGCCTATATATATTTCACCTGAAAAGGTAAACTAGTACCCGGTAATATAACATGTGGTCCAGTTTGAATATTATGGGTGTGAAGGTGAGATATAGGGCCATGTTGTAATACAGAATATCCTGTATTATTTAAAACAATGAATAAAAATATTCAAAAGAACAAACAATTAAAAAGAAGGTTAAAAATTTACTTTCGAATATAAAAGTGTTAACCAATTCTGTAAAGCTGCCAACATTTTTAGAGAAATTGTAAAAAACAAAAATTCAGGATCATCTCAATTTCAATATATCATTGGCAAATTTAAACAATTTCTTATATTTAAAGGCTTGAAATTAATGTCATTGTAGTAGTAAGATTATTAAATTGATATAAAATGTGGCAGTATTGAATTAAGGACAAAATAACTATAGATAAGCATTTTTTGTAGCATGAATACTAACACTAAAAGTATATAATAAGCAAATAAGAAACAATTTTTGAACTAAGATATTATTTTTATTGTTACTTTTTAAATGTGAAGAATACAAATGTCATAATTATTTACATACAAAAATATTTACAAAAGAAAATACAATACATGTAAAAGATTTTATTATCAATGATCTGAATCATATGTTTGAATTTTAGAAGAAGCAGCGACTTTAAAAAAAATAAAAATAAAAAAAAAAACAACTGTGACTTTAGTGATTATCTCACTTAAAAATAGTGACCCCTTTTTAACAAAAACTTAACCACATAGGAAGTACATAAGAAGGGGAAAAAAAAACATGTTTCACCGACAATAACATACAAAGAAAAATTAACTTTTTTTTTACAATAGCATTAAAATATGAAAGAGAGTTTCAATTTACTTTAGTCTTTGATTTTTAGTCTTTGTTCATAAAAATAATCCAGGATTCTATGCCTCATCTCATTTTACAAAGTTTTTTTTTTTTTTTGTGGTAAGATAAATTGGATAAAATATGTATATTAAATATGTATTTTAAATGCCATTAAAACAAACATTAATAAAAAAATAATTTCATTAAAAAACAAGCTATAAATTAAAAATAATATAAATATAGAGCTTCAAAAATAAAAATATATTTTGAAAAATACATAAAATTATGCCCTACAACAAAAAATACATTTTTTTATTTTGTTTATCAATCTAATCGTGAAATAACTTTATTTTTTTTTTCTTATGCAATAAAATTCTTATCACATAAACCATAATTTTTTGATGCGTACAATTTTAATTTATGTAGTGTGAGAATATCATAAATGCTGTGCTTAATTTCTATTATTTTTTTAAAGAAAAAAAGCTATAATAATATCCTGAGCACACACAGGTGAATGCCATTTTCAGTAAGATAAAACAACATGAATTGTTAAAAAAAAAGAATTAATATAATTCACAATTTAAAGTACGATATTGAAAATTAAGCTCTGAATTCAGATTAAATAAATCATTTTATCAAAATAAAAATAATCCGATACTTTTATCAAAATAAAAGTAATCTGATAAATAAAAGACAGTGAAAAAAAAGTACACACTGAAAAATTTTTTTTAACTGTGTTTTGTATTCAAGAAAGCACTAAATAAACAAGTAGATCAAAAAGTTGAGTAATTGAATGCGTTTTAATATTATTAAAATGCACCATAACAAAAGAGTGCACACCAAAGATCATAATAAAGTAATTTAGTAATATAATAAAATAAAATGATTTAGTAAGATAATAAAATACATCGATTGATAAAAGAATGATTAATATAATCCATGATTTAAAGCACATATGTATCAAAAACGAAACTCTAAATTGAGATTAACACAATCACTGTAAGCTGAGTACAGGTGGTTCGATTATATCTATCATTAAAGAGTGGTAATTCATAAAGATAAAATCTAAGTTAAAACTTATAAGCTAATTTTAATACAACCTACTTTCTGCAATAATAGTTGTATGATAATATGCATCTTGCTACCACTTGTTATGTTTTATTTTATCACTCCCTATTGCGTAATCGGCAACGAAAGTGTTAAATAAATCATTCTATCATAAAAGCATCCTGTTAAATAAAAGACAGCAAAAGAAAGAAAAGAGTGTGCCAAAAAAATAAGTCCCCATGTTTAATGTTAAAGAATGCACCAGAAAAGAGGCTCTGAATAAATGAACAAGTTGATCAAAAATAACTGTAATCGATGTGAAGAACGTAGGTATCAAAAACAAACTTCGAATTAGATTAATTATATTATTTAATCAAAATAAAAGCAATCCGTTATACATTATTAAAAGTAACTGCAATATATAAGTAACACAACAAAAGCATGTGTTAAAAAATTGGTTTCACTTCATAAAAGAAAATAAATATTTATTTTTACCTTTTGCACTCTACTAACACTACAGTAACTTCGAAAATCACCACTCAAAAACTTAAAATTTTTATATCTTAACAGTAACCATATTTTTTTTAATGAATTTTAGAAATTAACTTGACTCTAAGTCCAGCATGGTCATAATTTAGGTCCTATTGATCAAAAAAGAAAAGTTCTTATCTTATGAAAGTTAAATATTTGTAAAACTATTTGTAATTGTATGTAAACAAAACTATCACTTAAATGAATGTTGTGGCAATTATTTAAATTATAACTTCACAAATTTAACTTACCGTATTTGAATGTTTTTAAAACTATGTTTGATAGAACTATTGAAAAAAAAAAACTTTATTTAAATTGATTGAAAGGTTTATTAAAAAAATATGGATTTGAATTCTATGTATCATTTGTTCCACAATATTGCCAGAAGAATCTTCTCATAAGATATTCATAAATGTGCAAGTATGCACGTGAGCTGAGCTATTCGTATCTACTTTTTTATATATATATTAGTTCAGCACAATATCAACAATTTATACGAATAAATTTTTTAAGGTTTATTTCTTTTACTGTAATATTATAAAATGAAATGTAATTTTAAATGACATACCTTTAAAGGGTATAAATGGTTTTGATTTCACCAAGTAAGCATTAATTTACAACTTTTTTGTACCTTTACATAACTTGTCTAAAATGCAACTCAGGATTCTGAATTTTTAGCAGTTTAACATTAATACAGAAACTACTCAAATTTAAATACTTTTAGTTAACATTAATACTTTTAGTAAAAATAGTTCTGATGTTTTTTTTTGTTTTTGAATTTTCTGTAGAGAGCATCATAAGCCATAAAAACCATGTTAATAACTTAAAACAACTTTTAATAAACCTTCAAATAGGTATTTTTTAAAAAATCATAGTAGCTAAAAGAAATGGAGAACTAAAAAATTTTAAAATAAAAAAAAAGCTTAATTTCTTTTGCATTGTTATAAAAAAGAGACCAAAATCTATATTCTAGTGCTAGCATGAATTAAAGAAACATTGTATACTTTAAGACTACTTTAATACTTTGAGAAGATCTGATGAACTCATACAAAAAAATACAATACAATCTGATTAACTAATACAAAAATAACATCAAACAAAATACTAGAGCTAGAAAATGATTGCAGAAAAGGGTGTGTCATTTTCAGGGAGAGGGTGTTTGTATTTTTGCTGCAGTTTAATGCAAAAAAATTTTTTTTCAATAATAAAACAATAACAAACTCAGAATAAAACAAACTTGAGCAATGACCTATATATATATATTTAAAAAAATTGAAAACACTTTTCAAAACCTTTTAGTCATACATAAAAAATATAATTTATATAGTTTAACATATATATAAATTAAAATTAATATTTACTTAGTTAAATATTCTCAAAGGTTTGATGAACATTTAAAGAGAGTGTAAAACAGAATGAGAATTAAACATTTCAACTACAAACTCCACAGCTCTCTTATATCTTAAATAATTTTGAACTTTATCTGATAAATTAAATCTTGAGTGAGCTCGGGCACAAAAAATCCTATCGATCTTGTATATATTTAACACTTAAATTTCTACGATTGACCCAAATAATTTTTCCATATAATTATATCCCACAATGCTTAATAATTTTCTTAAATGGGCTTTATATCCATGAGTATACCTTCTGGTTCCATCACCTAAATCAAAGAATGACCTTAAACACACTATTAGTATGATGAAAAATTATAATTAGTCTTAAGCAAAATTTAAAACAGATCAATTATATATTTATTGTATAAAAATTAATAACTAAAATACAAAAGTTTGCTTAGTGTTTGAAACAAGCTTAAAATGTCAACTAACGAAGATGAGGTCAGAACATTAGAAAATTATGAAAAAGAAAGAAATGGACAATTACGTAACATAAAATTAACATTTCATTGAGCTATTTGTGAAGGTCAAACAAATTAAAATATTTACGATTTTCTATTAAGAAATATCCATTTCTGTTTTTAAAATTAAATCTGTTTCTGTTTGTCTAAGTGTTTAAAAAATGAATAAAAAAAAAAGCTTAATAAATGAAATTGCTTAAAACATAGTCAATATCAAACCAAATGTGCTAACCCTAAATAAACCATCACATGCCAAAAATTTTCCTTAGAGAAAAAACAACAGTAATAATAAATATAAATGATTAGAAAATGTCAGAAAAATGAAGCTAATGAAAATTACCTTTACTATAAACCATCTTTAGATTTTTCTCAATCAAAACTATCTTTCTATTGAAGTAGCCGAAATCAAATATGAGAGGTCTTGGTATTAGAGGCTATATTATTTTCCTGAACATAATAAGGCTTTAATATAAATGAGTATACATAAAAAAAATTTAAAAATTAATAAAAGAGACATAATAATATAACTTTAAAACAGAATGAAAATTAATACAGCTTTATAATAGTTGCACACATAATTAGTATCTTGGGTAAAAACATATTAACTTTAACTTAAATGGAAAAAATTAGTAGTTAATTTCAGGGTTAGAAATTGGAGTGACTATCAAGCGTCAAAGACACCTAAATATTTTTTCTAAGTTGCCAAAAGGGTTTAGTTCAATGTAATTTTTAAATTATAATTTTAATCACAACAATTATCCTTCCTTAGCAAATTATTGAAAAACTTTTTCTAAATATGAATATTCCAAAAATGCATACCGAAGTTATAAACACAGGCTGGAAGTCCAAAAACTAAAATGTACGAGAAAAATTTCTTAAAATTTAGAGATGCTGATTTTGAATAATTTACTTTTCCCATATATTTAAACTCTCAGGAATTATGTAACTGATTTTGCTCTAATTTTGTAATTTATCATGTAAAATTATGTTCTTTTATATTATGCAAAAAAAATGCATACCTTACTATCAAAAATTTTTTTACCTTTATTAAATAAAATAATTCCATTCCACAACGTCCAATTTCAAACAATTCCACAACTTTCATTTGAAATTCGAAACCATTGCTGCAATCAATTAACTTCAATGCAATTGTGACTCCTAACATGATGCAAAGGATATCAATGTTTTACAATTTGAAATATAAAACTAAAATTTAATTTCTATCATTTACTTGATAGAAGAAATGAACTTGATAAATAAAAGGAAAAGAAATGCATAATTAAAATATAATAAACCATAACTCTCTCAATACATTTATTACATCAAAAATCAAATTAAAATTTGAATAAATAATATTTATTATTTTACTTAAGTTATATAATGGCGAAAAGTTGCTAGTTTTTGGGAACCATTAATTATACTTTCATTTGCAGCATCAACCATCATTTGAACAACTATTATGTTCTTCCACTTTTAGAAATAGCTAGTTTTAATCTTTCATTATCATCTAACAAAGAATGGACACAATTTTCATTTCCAATTAAACTGTTTTCAAACTTAATCAGCTTAGCTAACTTTTTTATCAGATTTCATCATTTTTAAATAGCGTGAATACAAATCACAATGTGTGAATTTTAAATCATATGGATTGAGGTTCATGATTTTTTAAATCGTATGAAAACTTAACGAGATGTGTGATTTTTAAATGGCATGAATATAATTCTCAACATGTTATTTTTTAATTAACAAAAGACGAATCACAATGTATGATTTTTAAAATGCGTAAATAGGAATTGCAATGTGACTTTACTCTAGAAGATCAAGGCTTAACTCACAAGAGCAGTTATATTAAAAGTTATGCATAGAAAATGAAGATGGTGTTTAATGTTCTAGATGTAAAATTTAAATTCTTAGAGACAAATTATGACTAACGAAGCTAATTTCAAACCTAGTTAATTTGATATTTAATACAAAAGATCCTGAAAAAGTATTAGTTACCATGAGAGAACAGCAAAATATCGATAATATGACAATCTGCTAAGTGTAGAAAAGCCAATAACTTTATCCAGATGCAGCTGCTTTAATTATAAAGGTTAAAAATAAAATTTTGATTTAAATGCACCTCCTATAAAAAAAAATCTAGAGATTCTCAAAGGGGACTTTAAATCGATCTTTTTGCATACAAAACAAACTCTATTAAGAACATTTTTCGTTTCAAGAGTTAATTATTAAAATAAAATTCTTCTGTATTATTTAAATATAACTATTTTCTCCTTACGTATTTAACACAATCCTTTTACATCTTCAGGTGGATAGCTTTCATTGCATTTATGTCTTTTAAGTATGTATTTGCTTGCAAAACTGTTGTTGCAAACTTCACAAACATGAGGTTTCTTTTCTTTATGATCAGAAAGATGACACTCAAACTCACACCTACGAGAAAAACTTTTTACACACAATTTGCAATTATAAGCCTTTGTACTTTCAACTTTAAGATGGCGAGTAAGGTCCCCTTTTTGAGTAAAAGTTTTCTTACACAAGTCACATGAATAAGGTCTCAGACCAGTATGGATAAGGGAATGTCTTTCAAGATCAACTATTCGACTGAAACCTTTAGTGCATACTTCACACACATAAGGTTGTTCACCTGTATGAATTAAAACATGATCAGAAAGAGTAGCTTTTCTAGAAAAACCTTTGTTACAAACCTCACACACAAAAGGTTTTTCTTGTGTATGAACTTTCATGTGTTGAGCAAGACATGCTTTTTTACCAAACCTCTTAGGACACATTTCACACAAATAAGGTTTCTCTTGTGTATGGACCAAACAATGTTGTTTAAGACACCATCTCCTACTGAATTTTCTCCCACAAATTTCACAAACATAAGGCTTCTCCCCTGTATGAGTAAATAAGTGCTCTGTAAGATCAAACTTACGAAGAAACCCTTTATGGCAGACTTCACACATATGAGGTTTTTCCCCAGCATGCATCATGACATGTCGACGCAAATCGCTTTTGCGATAAAAGTTTTTTTCACACATATTACAAGCATGTGGTCTGAATTTAGAATGCAAATAAGAATGTCTTTTTAATTCATTATTTTGACTAAAAGCTTTATTACAGACTTTACAAACATGTGGCTTTTCACCTGTATGACGGATGATGTGTTGACGTAAATTGCCTCGATTACTGAATAACTTTCCGCATAATTCACATATATGAGGTTTTTGACCTGTATGTGATTGTACGTGTTGTTCAAATTCAGTTTTTGTACTATAACATTTACTGCACATTGAACAAGCAAATGGTATTTTGCTACTATTGACTTTAACGGGTGCATTTATTATCTTTTTTTCTAAACTTTTCCTTTGTTCTTCTAATGCTGCATTAGGCATAGTAATTGTATTTTGCACGTTGAGAGCAGTATTTATTTCTCCGCTATCAACTAAAATATCTAATTTCTTAAGCACATGATCAAATGTTTTTGATTTTTGTCCTCCTATGTGTAATTTTACATGTTGTTCAAGTGCCGATTTTGATTTAAAACATTTACTGCACATTGAACATGAAAACGGTACTTTATTACACTGTACTCGCACAGGGTCATTGTTTCTCACTTTTTCTCGATTTTCATCTGTACTAGGTAGTCTTATTTTCTTTGAAGATTTGGAAGGGGTGTTGACATTTTCATTTTCTATTATGAAATCAAACTTGACAAGGACATCACCAAATGACATCTGTTCGTTATCTTCAGATATTTCTTCATTATTTGAAAGATCTTGTTCATCAATAACAGAGTAAGTAAATTCTAATTTGTCATTATTAACTTCTGAAGATACATCAACTTGTTTATCATCAACTGCATCCTGCTTATCAAGCATTTTTCTTGAGTTGAGTAACTAATATTCATAGATCAGTAAAGAATTAGACAGGAACTTTAGTAAGGTTACGTAGCATTGTCAGGCACTTATTAACCTAAATTCATAACTTCAATGGTTGTATGAGACAAAAGAAGTAGATACACAGCTATCTGTTAGATGATTCAAGTTTTACCACAAAAAGTTCCCAATTAAAACATAGGCTATTAAAAATCGTTAGAAGTATTGGTCCGATTTCATAAACAAAACTAAATTATAAGGTGAGCGAAAGTAGTTATTGCTGCAAACTGAAATTACACGTCAAGCAACACATAGTTAATAGATGCTGGACTATTCATTGATAGTTAAATATTGACAAACTTTTTAAATCGTAATAAGAAGCATAAAATAATATGCTTTACAGTAGAAAATAAAAATAAACAGTCTTTTTGTTTTTTATGTTGAGTAATAAAATTTTTTAATACATTACGCTTTCTGCTGCCTATTTCTGTCTCTAAATTGCTCTTTTAAATGCAACGAAACCCCACCACCTACCTATTTCTGCTTAACTTAAATCTCTCAAAATTAATTTTTTCGAGTGACTGTATGAACTTAAAGTAGCAAATGTCCTATTGTAGTCCCTGGTATGCAACTATAGATAGCAGCACAAAATGTACTAAAGTTTTTATCTGCTGTTTTTTGCATTATATTAATTATTGCAAATTTTAAAAGAAATGTCATTGGTGTGGCCAGAAAGTTTTAAGGCACGGCTAAAAATTCTAGATTTGAAAAAGGGACAACTGCTTCCAGATTATAATTTTACAAATAAACAATTAAAGAAAATAGAAGAAATTATTTAAATCGAGAAAAATTTCTTCTTGCATTGACACTTTATAATTGAATGTTAAAAATAAAAGTGAAGGACATTGCAAAGATCTTTAAATAATTTTAAAATTTTTATTCCAGAATAAAAATAAAAAAACTTTTCTCTACCTTTATTTTTACACGCGCGCACACACGCGTATAATATTTTATTTCAATAAAATATTTTAAATTATCTCCCTCAATATCCCTTTATAAAGAAAACGTTGGGACACTTTGAAAAACTTCCGAATATTTCTTGTGTTCTGTGTATATACATAGAGGTCTGTATTTTGCTTTTCTATTAACCAATACCTTTCAAACTTTGCCCATTAACTATTTCATGGTAAACACGAAGCCAATCCTCAAAATTATAGACGAATTAATTCGGGTATAAGCGGGCCTAAAAGTAAAGTCAATGTTTTCTTTATAGTAGAAGAACACAGCCCATGATCCAAAGATAAAAAAATGTCTTCTCTTCAATCTATAATTTTAAGATTTGGTCATAAATATTGTCATAAGTATTAAACTACCACATTGAGCAGTAAAATTATATACGAATTGGTGACTATACGAAAGGGCACAGAAAAGCTTAATTGTTTTGTCAATCTTTCTTTTTTTAATGTTCTCTACGTGCATAAAGGCCCATAGTTTGTCTTATATAAGCCTATAATTATCAAATTTTGCCCCATATATTATTTTAATATGAGTAAACACGAAACCAAGTCGCGAATTTACAGACGAATTAGTCCCGGCACAATATATATATATATATATATATATATATATATATATATATATATATATATATATATATATATATATATATATATATATATATATATATATATATATATATATTTTTTTTTTTTTTTTTTTTTTTTTTTTTTTTTTTGTCCATTTCATACATATAAAGAGCTATATTTTACTTTTATATTCACCTATATTTTTCTACTTTTGGTCCATATATTATTTCAATATAAGTAAACATGAAGCCAAATCACTAATTCATAGACGAATTAATTCGGGTTCAAGGAGACCATATTGTCATATCAGTCTTTTTTTTTCCCCTCTGCATACACACAATGGTTTATATTTTGCTTTAATATTAAGCTATATTTTTCAACTTTTGCCACATTTGTTATTTAAATGTAAGTCAACACGAGGGCAAATCGAAAAATTATAAATAAATTAGTTCGGGTATAAAGGGTGCCTAATTGTAATGTCAATACTCCCTTTAATACACGTGCTCTAAATGTACATAATGACTTATATATTCTCTCAATATTCATCTATAATTTTGAATCTTGATGTGATATATTGTTATAAAGTATTAAACTATCACAAAAGCCTCTAAATTATAGACGGATTAGAGACTGGACAATGAGACATAATATGGTGCTATTGTGCAGCCTGGGCAAAACCAAAAAAATGATTCGACTTTCATTTCACAGCTAGACGACTATGAACCCTTAGTGTGCTATGAAGTTTTCTTTACCTTATTTTTCACAGTATAGTTTATTTCATAAAGCATTTTAAATTATCAAATTAAACATTCCCCTTTAGAAAGAAAGTGTCAGAACACTATGATGAGGAATTTCTGAAGGGTTTTTTTGTTCTCTTCTTTAATAAAGGTATAATTTTCAGTATTTGCTCCAAATATCACTTCAGTACAAGTAAGTACAAAACCAAAACGCAAAATAATAGACGATTAGTTTGTATACAAAGAGGCCTAACTGTAACGTCAATCTTTTTTATTGGTCTTTGTATATTCATAAAGGCCTATAATTTGCTTTTATATTAACCTATAATTATCATCTTTGCCCTCTTTATTATTTCATTAAGTAAACAAGAAGTCAAATCGCTAATTCACAGACGAATTAGTTCTGGCTAAAAGAGATCCAGTGTAAGGTCAGTTTTTTTCTCCTCTGTATAGAAAGCCCTATTAGGTATAATTTGCTTTTACCTTAAGCTAAATTTTTTAACGTTTTTCTCAGTTATTATTTCAATATAAGTAAACATGAGGACATGTCAGTAATTTATAGACGAATCAGTTAATTTATAGCTCAAGGAGACCCATTTGTAGGATCTTTTTTCCCATCTGCATACACAATGTGCAAATAATAATAATAATAATAATTAAATAAACGGACCACTCTGTATAACTTTTGATATAATGACCGGATCTCTACGTTCTAGGACTCAATTTTAATGGTTCAAGAGCGTGACCTCAAATATGTTAATTAAGATATTTTAAATAACGAAATCAGACGCAAAAGCATACTTTTTCTGAATAAATATGCCGGTTTTTTTTTTTTTTTGACGGATTGGGATGGGATTTCTGACCTCCAAAATATAAAGGTAGCTGCAATATAGGAAATATGGTTCCCATAATTTGGTCAGATGAGCGATCCAAAGTTTGGACCCCTTAATGCTTATTTTACTTCTCGCGTATTTCAAAATATTTCGAGAACTTTGTAAAAGAATTGAAAAAATTTTGCACACAAATATAAAATTCGTTTATCCAAAGATAATTCCATGCAAAATATAACCTTTAGTAAATATTTATTATTGTTTATTATTTTATTTAACAATTGTCGAAAAAAGTTTGAATCGTAAGATACACAATTTTATACATCATTTTAAAGAATGTAATTTTACATGGCGAAATTCAAAATATGAACGAAATCGTTCGACTAGCTCCGGAGAACTCGAATTTTAAAAAAATCATGCATTTAAAATTTAATTTCTCAGGAATTTCGTTCAAGCTTTGTATTTTGCCATGTAAAGTTACGTTTTTTAAATTAGTGTAAGAAATTTTATAACTTTCAATATGAAAATTTTTCGACTATAAAAAAAGAAAAAAAGAATATAAATATTTACTGAAAGTTCTTTTTTGCATGGAATTAATTATCTTAGGACAAACGGATTGCGTGAAATTTTTTTAAATTAGCTTAAAAGATAAAGTAAAATACGCAAAAATTAAAATTATCATTAAAGGATCCTAACTTTGTATTGCTCTCTTGACCAAACTAGGGGACCATATTTCCGAGATAGCTGCTTCTCTTTTATTTTGGATGTCAGAAATCCAAATTCGTCAACAACAAAATAGTAATAAATAAATTAATAATTAAAATGAAAATGAACAAAACGGTTTGTTTATTCAGAGGAAGTACATTTTTGTGTCCGTTTTCGTAACTTAAAATAACGTCTGTATTAATTAATATTATGAATGGGAAGTCTCCCCTTCGTACCATTAAGAAAGAGTCCTAGAACGTGAATATCCGATCATTAGATCAAAAGTTATTTAGAGTTGACCGTTTTTTATTTTGCACACTGTGCACAAATGCGTATATTTCTCTTTTATATTTATAAACATTATAGATAAATTAGATTTGACAGAAGGGGCCTAATTGTAATGCTAATATTCTCTTTATAATAAATAAATACAGCACATGTTCTAAATGTATATAATGGCCAACACGGACGTAGCTATAGCTTTTACATGGGGGGGGGTCGAGAATTTCCATTTTTCCATTATATATATTATATATATATATATATATATATATATATATATATATATATATATATATATATATATATATATATATATATATATATATATATAAGCTACTAATATTTCAGTAATCATACAGATGTGTAAAATATTTGTTTATTGTAAGGAAAACAGTGATCAAAGAGTATAGAAAAATGTTAATTACTTAAAGTAATAAATTTAATCTTTTGCGCTTTGTTGATTTTAGTTTTCTCGGGTAGAAGCAGTTGAATGCCTTCTATAGCGTCTTCATGTGGTTTGAAACGAGCATCTAGTTCGATTACCACACGGTCTATAAACGGATAAAACACATTTCGCCGGTAGTAAATTTCGGCAGTTTTTCCAGGTGCATTGCTGCGTTGGGACGCTCTTGCGGCCATTCTTGGGACAACTATTTCATTCGAGCTCATTCTCTTTGCTTCCTCGAAAAGTATGGAAAATTTTGTCTCGTTCCTAATGCTTTCTATGGTTGTTCTGACAGTTTTCGCATAACTGCAAGTGGCGATTAAATCAACATTCACCTTCTGCATCACCTTAATCAAATTTACAGTATACGAAAACACTTTTCTGAGTATGACCAAAGATACTATAAATTGGCTATTGTCCACAGCTGAAAAGCTTGTGTGGCCACGTCTGAACTACCAGTGCTTTGAAGTGTTTCAAGCGTTGCACGTGCAACGGGTAGCATTTCTGCGAACCTTTCGACAGCCACACGTTTTTCAGTCCAACGTGTTTCACGAAGACCGATAAGGGTGGAATGTTCAAAGTTATTTTAATCGGCAATTTTCTTTAATTGACCATCCCGTAGTGGAGATTTTCGGAAGAAGTTGATTACGGATTTTATAGTTCCTAGACAATTCCTTATCATAGGTACTTCACATGAATGAGCTAATACTAAGTTCAGTACATGGAGCCACGCAATGTACGAATTGCGCTTTTGGATACTGCTCTGCGATTATTGTTCTCACACCTCGTAATCGACCACTCATCACTGCAGCGCCATCATATCCTTGCCCTATAAATTTATGCATATCTAAATTATAGGATACAAGATGTGTTAATATGGTCGTTGCTAACGCTTGAGCAGAAACATCTTCTACGCTTATAAATTCAACAGAATCTTCCCGGATAACTGCTTTTCCAGATGAACAGTCAACGTATCGCACACACAAAGCTATTTGTTCTCGTCGTGCTATATCTTGTGTTTCATCAGCTAGTACACTGAAATAGCCTGCCTTTTTTACCCTTTCTAGTAGTTTGTCTTGAATTGTTTATCTCGCGGGTGGAGAAGGACAAAGTGGATGGGGAGCTATCTCGATGAAACTTTCGTTTTTAAATTATTTTTCGAGGCAAGACGTATATTATAAGAAGTTCTATGCGATATTTGAAAATATGAATATTAAAAAAAAACTCAAGCTAAGGGGGGGGGGGGTCCGGACCCCATGGACACCCCCCTTATATACGTCCGTGATGGCCAATATCTTCTTCCCTTCATATTAACCTAAAATTTTAAAACTTCGTCAATTACATTGTTATAACGTATACCACACAAAGTGGCAAAATTATTGACGACTTAGGGGACATACAGACACCCGGTGGCTAAGTTGTAGCTGTGTTCGATCCTCGGGCCTGGCAAGGTTCACTCAGCCTTTCATCCCTTCAGTGGGTCGATAAGTGAGCATGCTTGGGAACTAAACACTGGGGGTTCCACCACCTGACTGGAACATCTGCTCCTGCACCCTAGGTCAAGAAAACTGAGATGGGCACAGTAGGTCTTGGCCCTCTATGGGCTGTCGCGCCACTGAGTTTAGTTTAGTTTTAGGGGACATACAATGAGGCATAATATGGTTTTATTGTGCGCCCAATCCAAAACCACGCAAAAGACATAACAGCTTGATTCTTGTTTGATAGCTAGATGACTGTGGTAGCTTGGTATAGTATGAAGCGCCAAACTGTTAATACAAAGAGAACGAGTTCGAAACCGGCAGCGGGTAGATGAATTGCAATTTCTGAAGATTTCTTGTATTCTCTGCATATACATATAAAGGCATATATTTTGTTTTATATTAAACTATAGCTTTTAAACTTTGTTCCATTTATTATTTTAATGTAGTACACACGAAGCAAGCCCATAAAATTATTGATGAATTAGTTAGTTCGGAAACAAGGCGGCCTAATTGTAGAGTCAATCTTTCTTTTTTTCAGCGTATGGCCTATAATTTGCTTTTATATTAACCTATAATTATTAACTTTGTCCCATTTATTATTTCAGTATCAGAAAACCCGAAGACAAACCGCAAAATTATTGACGATATTATTGATGCACAAGCGGGACTAATTGGAAAGTCAATAATCTCTTTTTAGTAGAAGGATTATAAGCACATTTTCTAAATATATCTTCTCTTAATTCTAACTTATAATTTTGAGACATGGCCAGATATATTGCTATAATGTACCACCACATTGTGCAGCAAAATTATAGACGAATTAAGGGCTGCACAATTATGCATAATATGCTTCCATTGCGTACTCTAGAGGCTGGGATAGCCCGGTTGGCAGGGTGCGGGACTCACGTTCGTGAAAATGGGAGTTCGAATCCAGTCTGCCGAAGACTCCCGTGTAAGTAAATGGTGACTGGTACAAGTTAAATCTGTCAGGTCATAAAGTCTTCCATGTTCCTATAACAAATTATACCTCTGGGGGTAACGAATTGGAGATTGATCGTTCTCTCAGGTTCAGGTCAAAATTACGGTCTGTGAATGAACGCATAGATATGTGAACAGGTCCGTCCTATTAACGGGTGTGACGTATGGTTGTGACAGAACTCTAATTCTTGGCCATAGATGACGCCACTGAAAAAAAAAAAGAACAATAGCACACCTTACTTTAATAGCTTACGGCAGCAACATTGCGCGCCTTATGAGAAACAGCGAAAGTGAACTGCATTCTCGTTTAAAGAAGTGGTTGTTTTGTACACGATGAATGAAAATAAGATCATGTAATACGTAGATTTAATTTTCCAATTAAAGAATGTTTTTCACCATTTCTTATTGATTTTTAAAATTTTAAGATTACAAGAAAGGTCAAATCTATGCTATATAAAACTTTAATTCATTTAAACTTTTTATGAAAAAACCATTATTTAAAAATAAATAAATGAAAAAAAAGATTAAAATCGAGAAATAAAATCAACAGGTGTTTTGTGTCAGATCTCCGCATTATTCCCATAACTAGCATTAGTGACGAGATTCAAGATGAACTGTATAGAACCTTTCTAAGAGAATTCCATCCTACTGAAACAAGTTTAATAAGGTTCGTTGATTTTGTTAAAATATAGTTAGTTATAACGAAATTGGAAACTATCGCCGTGGAAAAAACTTTTTCTTTGTACGTTAAAAAAAAAGTTGCGTATCAGACTAAATTTACCTCAAACATTAAAATTGAAGATGTTATGATGAATTAACTAGTATTTTTGACTAATTAGAAGATATAGCAAAAAAAAAAAAAAAATAATAATACAAGATTAAAAAATTATAAGAGACCGGAGCTCATTTTTTTGGTCAATTTATTATTTTATTAAATAATTAAATATAAGTAATTGTTTTTTTTTTTTTAAAAAATATAGATGACGCACAAAAAATGCAATTTTTTGTCGAAAATTGTTGGGTATGTAGCTTAAATTTATCTACTGAAAATAAGTTGTAATAATATTTTGATGAACACCAATAAAAATAATTTTCAGAAAAACTAAAAAACTTTATATATATATATATATATATATATATATATATATATATATATATATATATATATATATATATATATATATATATATATATATATATATATATATATATATATATATATATATATATATATATATATATATATATATATATATATATATATATATATATATATATATATATATATATATATATATATACATGAGTTTTGAAAATTGTAATGAATATTCTTCCTGTTTGCTATCCTCTGAGAAAATTTCTCATGACATCCTTGGTGGCTAACATCAAATAATAGTGTAAATGCACCGGACTGACCCTATTTTGAACTAAAGAATATTTTTAAAAGTTTTTCTGCAAATATTTTAAACATATATGGGTATTTCTGGAAACTTTGATCCTCCATTTCATCATAAAACCAGTTTCAAATCGATCCCTCGTCGCAAAAAATGATAGAAAATTTGTGAAGTGTCCATCCTTATATAACACTACATATGCTCCGAACTTAGCCAGTTTTGGACTACAGAATATGTCTTAAAAAATATTCTATAATTAGTTTTTAATTATTCATGAGAATTTTTGAGAAAATCTGATGCCTACATTTTAATCCTTATCACTCGAGGTTGTTTTCACAATTAAACTATTGGGAATTTAGAAGACAAAACTCACAGTACGCATAATAACCACATATAACATATAAAAGTCATTAAATAAAGTGGTTAATCGATCAACATTAAAGTGTAAAAATTTTAACATGCAGACCAGACGTCAAGGGGACTCTAACCCATGATCCGTCTATCACTGAGGATATTTTACGTCAGCACTGTGGTCGGTGCAAGCCGGATGCGGAATTCGCATTAACCAGCCAACTCTGGGATTCGAATCTGGTTCACCTCATAGGAAGACAGACGTTCTATTCCCTGAGCCACCGCGCTACTATCGAAACATTTAAATAAGTAATACCCAGATTTTTGAAATTTCGGCAGTAGTTGTTTTATATTTATCTATAGATGCAAGGTTTTCCATAATAACCACCCTTGATTTGGAGAAGAGATACACCTTGTAGGAAATAAAGTCATTAGAACCTGCAGATAATTGCTCGGTAATAAATATTTTAATGAGAAAAAAAATGCCAACTCAATATCAATGTGAATATCAAAAACCAGTTTATTTGTCGAACTAAACTAAAAAGCACAACATTATTTATTTTTTTTTACCATTTTTAATTTTTTTCAAACAAATAACCAGGATATGATAATTTTTGTTCCATATTTGCTGTGATAGACCTTGAGACTAGTTCGTCAAATTTTGATGATATTTTTAATGTTACTTAAATAATAATGACTTCAATCCGCTATTGTGGGGGCTCCAATGGCTTCATTTTGAACGATGATTCCAATAATGTATATTAAGAGTGTTGGCTATGGAACATCCGGTGTTTTCTAATGCAAACACTGCGTGATGTTCCATTTGACTGTAAGCATTTTTCTATATATAACCCGGTAGTAAATTAGTAAAAATTATTAATTGTGATACATAAAATATTTTTCACTTTAATTCTAAATAGCTTTCCATGTCTATCGGATATCATGCTGTTTGTCCCCTTAAATTCTACATTCATATTCATATCGTGCCCTTAAATTCTACATTCAACTTAACTCAACTGATATAATGCTATAATTACTTATAAATATGCAGTCTAAACTTTTTTTAAATTTCAAATTTAATTCTTTGACGCCCGGTGGCTGAGTGGTAGCGCTTCGTGGTCCCGTGCCACAGGTTCTGGGTTAAATCCTCGGGCCGGGCAAGGTTGACTCAGCTTTTCATCCCTTCAGTAGGGCGATAAATGAGTACCAAACTTGCTTGGGTGTAAGAAAACTGGGATTGGCGCAGGCCTTGGCTCTCTATGGGCTGTTTCGCCACTGAGTTTAGATTAGATTTAATTCTTTTAGCTGTTAATATAGAATCATCTTTTTCATTTATTGTGATTTTATGGAATAAAGTATTGTTGAAATAAAGTAGTATTGCAGTAAAGTATAGAAGCACTTTAGTACAAATTGAAACAGAGTGTGAAAAAGTATGGCATTACAATGTTCAATCAGAAAATGAACTTTTCTTGAATTGAATCATTTCAACAACAGACATTCTGACTTGTTGTGTTTTGAATGTTGCTAAAGATAAATCCAATATCCATTTCCCGCCTTCATTTTTGATAAAGATTCTAAGCTAATACATGATTTAAAGGCCATCTAACTCCCTTTTAAAAAAATGAAGTTAGTCACATTTTCAGGTTCACGTAATCACCAGTTCACCTTGAGTTATAAGTTAATTTTCTGCAGAACAGAGGGGTACAACGAGTCAAACAAAATATGAAAAACAATTTGTTTATTAGATTTAAAGTTTACATATCTTAAAGTGAGCAAAATGGATTGGCCCACTATTCAAATAAAACGTTCTATTAATGGTGGTGTTTACAGAACACCTTCATTCACTGATATAAGCGTAGAATGATATTGATGAATATAGCTCATTTTCATTTACTGTAAACGCAAACAATCTTTATCTTAATTTTAAATAACATTCGCAACCATCTGATAATATGTACGCATAATTTATAACTACGTAGTCTAACTCTTCTTTTATTTCTGATTCTTTTCTGTCTGTATCCTTTCTATTTCTTTTCTCGTGTTTCTATTGAATAAAGTACTGAATAAAGAAGTACTTTGGTAGAAACTAAAAGAGGGGATGAATTGAGACATGGCAGGACAACGGTCAAGGCGTCGGAATCAGCCATTTCAGCAAAAGACGTTATATTCTGTCAGTTGAGTTTTTGCGTATGTCGCTGGAAGGTGAATCCAATTCCCTTCAGATGATCCGGAGAGCTCCAGCTGGTGAAAGAGTTTTCTCCCGTTTTTCCTTTTTCTCCTGAATGATTCATACCTGCGTCTATCCCCCTAACAATGACTTGCGCGCCTTGCTAGTCCAGCTGGTACACAGCGGTACATTAGCATTTCTCCGGAAAACCATCCACAGCTACAACCATTAATACTGTACAAAGCAGAATCTCTCATCTCCATCTCCTCAATGACGACTTTCGTCATCTCATTTCCAGTTTTCCCGAAAAAGAAGGAAAGAAAATTTATGGAAAAGTTTGTTTTTCCTTTTTTAAAAAGAGAATGCGATACATTGGAAATGTAATACTTTCTACTTCAAATCTCTTTTTTCATTTGTTTTTGGTGTCGCTGGAGAAAATGATTTTTACACTTGATTTGTATTTAGTGAGAAATGGAATGAATTTTATTTGAATTTTAGAAAATGTAGGCGAGAAAGGCTTGAAAGCTTTTTAGTGGGAGTGAACATTTTTATGTAAGCGGTCCCTAGCATATATTTTTTTCGAAACTAATACATTTATTACAAACAACTATTGAAGAATTGATACTATAAAATTGAATTTTAGTAATGAAATTAATGGGTTTTTTATATTTCTATACTTGATTTGTATTTAGAGAGAAATGGGATGAATTTTATTTGAATTTAATAAAATGTAGGCTAGAAATGTTGGAAGTTTTCTAATGGGAGTGAAAATATTTCTGTAAGCTGTCTCTGGTTTTTTTTTTTTTTTTTTTTTTTCGAAACTAATACATTTATTACAAACAACAATTGAAGGTTTAATTCTGTAAGTAAATTTTAATAATGAAATTAATGTTTTTTTTTTTAAATTCCTTATAGAGAAAAGTGCTGCCAACTTGATTTTTTTTTTTTTTTTGAACTTTTAAAATGTTTTGTAATTAAGATCGATTATGCTTGCTTTTATCTTCCGGAAAAATGCTTGAATGAAAATGAATAAATTTTTTATAACTTAATTTTTTGATAAACTCTAATGTTTAAAATATATATTTGTAATTCAAAGCAATTACACTTTTTTTCTTTTTACGGGAAATGTTTTCTGAGAAAACAAGTATTACATAGATTATTTTCCATCCCTTTGTATATTATTGACGCAAATGGACTTATCCATTTGGGTAATATCTATTGGTTTAAGTGATAATTAAAAATAATTCACAAATGAACTACTTGTGAAAATTTATGCATATATTATGGGAATAGCTGAATTCAAAATCATATTCCATTATTTTCAAAGAATAAATCTTGTTGAAAATATTGATATCTAAGCAATGTATCACGATGCAAATTTCTGAAATTAATTACTAAAGTGTCTTTCTTTAACGTTAAAATCCATTCACAGTTTTAATTAAAACTTGGGATTTCATCATCATCATTATTAGTACGACAGACCGAGGTGGGTCTTGGCCCTCTATGAAAATTTCTCCGTGCATTTCTTCTTGTAACCAGATTTTCCTCTTGTAACCAGCCGTTTTCAATCTAAGTAGCAGCTATGATTTCAAGATGCAAGGAACCCTTTGAAGAACTTTGATTTAAAAAAAAATTGTGTCTAAAATAAGTTTCATTTTGCACAATTATAGAATTAATTTCTAAAATGTCCTTTTAACAAATGTTGCTCCAGTTAAAGTTAATATATTATAATACCTAAGAATAGCAAATGCAACCGATTAAGATTCAAATTCTGATATAGAATAATTTTTAAAAATTTTTTTTCTGTAAATTGCAAACACTAGTTTTTTTTTTAAATAAAAAAATTAATAAAACACCAAATGCTATATTTGAATTCGAGATTAAATCAGAGACGATGCGATTGTTTTTTTCATTCTTTAATTCGGGACTTCGCTTAAAAACACTGAGCTTGTTACATTTAAAAAAAAAAAACCTCACAAGAGTTTTTTGGTTTGAGGAATTGTTATTATAAATTTGTAGTAAATATTATAAAGCGGTTTATAAGTGTTTAATAGATTTAATTTATAATTAAGTTTTATTTCAATTATTAGAATGCACAGAGTAGTTACTTCAAAGCCACAATACCATTTATCAAAGACAATTAAAAAGTAAAGAATTCCGATGCAAATTAAATATTCAAAGATAAATCACATAATTCCAAGATACTGAGTCCGAATTTAAGCTATCCTCTGAAAACAAAACAAACAATTAATTAACGGAAAGTTCCCACTTTTTATTTAGATTATTCTTTATTTCAAAATTAAAAAAATAGAAAGAAATAGATTCTATCGTAAATCTGGTTTTGAAAATAATACATTTCAATGAAATGTTCCCGACTTCCAATAAATAAATTCCTCCACTGAGTGAAATTTGATTTCTTTTCAGCAGTCATCTGCGAAAGCGGGTCCCCTTGCATCGAGTATTTTGTTGATGTAGTTTGTTTCGTTTTTAAAGTTGACTTCGTGGAGAATTGGGGAAGGGGATTCGAGGACCAGCAAACATTAGCTTACCCATTACGCCCTACACTGCTAGTAATTTATTTTAAAAACGATTCAAAATGCGATTTGATTCCATGTTGACCTCTAAGCCACCTGATAGGGTCCGGCGATCACCAGACTGTATCGTACTTCTTAGATGATGGATGAAATGGAATGAAAAAGCTCCATCAAGGAATGGACTCGACGTTTTAGGTCAAAGGAGCTCGAAACAATCTAAAAAGAAATTTAGAAATTGAATTTTCTTCTTCATGAATCTCAGTTTGTGAGCTTTTGTTTTCCAATTATATTTTTTCATCATTCCAAGAACTGTATTGAAGTGAATGTTATTAGAGGAAAACTGGAGTGGTGTGGCGTAGGTCAGCGCCAACTTCATGCATTGACCACTTATGTCCATTACGATGTCCGGCTGAATGTCCACCATATGTCGCAATCATTCGGCTTTAAATAATTGAGAATGAATTCAGCTTTTAAAGAAATCCTTTCCATTAAAGGCAGATATATCGACGTGCTCGAATATAAAAACTTCCAACTGACCACAATACATGTATGTACTAGAATGTAAACATTTGTTCGAAGTATACGAAGGAGATTTTTTTTCTTTCTCGAATTAAAATACGGTTTGGGGTAACTTTTTTCAAAACGTTAACCCTTTTTATACTTTTGCTCGGGACTTGATTTTTTTATTGAGAAATGGACTTTTCGCTCTTTCCTTTTTTATGAAATGGACTGATGAAATCGAAATTTTTCATTTCCTTTATGTTTTAATATGCTTGATTATGTTAGTGATCAGCAACATTCTTTTGATTGGGGGGTGTATTTGAACTTTTAAAAAGAACAATGAATCGCTTTCCGAAATAGGGGGTAAATGTAAAGGCATAGATATTTTTTATTTATTTATTTTAACTGAGCTCTCGAATCAAGTGCCAATTATACACACAGGAAATTCCATTCAATGTATAAGGCCTTGTATTAATGAAAATAATTTTTTTTTAAACAAAGATTAAAAATTCAATACTGTAGTTGAATATGCTTAATAAAAAGACTAATCAATACTAAATGTGATTCTAACTTTTTAGAATTTTTTTATTAGGATTTACTTTAATTTATTTATTATTATTATTATTCATTGTACTTTAATTGACTTTTCGTTGTTAATATGAATAAAATAATGTATTCACAAATTGTTGATGCGAATGAACTCTCGAAGTTTGTTTGCCAACAACTTTTAGTGTCGCTGCTTATCTTAGACAAAAAAAAATATTTTTATTGAATTTAATTAAAATCTCAAGTAAGTACACCTACTTTTATAAAATATATAACGAAAATTTGCTTTGTGAAAAAATCAAAAGTTAAAAAAATATATATCTTAAAATGAATTCAATTATAGTAAATGAAAATTTCATGCTCTTTTAAAAATATATAGCTTTATAAAAATAAAGTGATTATTTGTTTGGAATGATAAAAAAAAGTGAAGAGTGAAACAAAGCAAATGTGTTTACGATTAGGGACGGAATGATTCGAAGGCTTTTAACAGAAGATAAGAGGTTTTTTTTTTTTTTTTTTTTTTTTTTTTCTTGAAATAAGGGGCTGAAGTAGTAAGAGACTTCATTTACTGGTCGTTTCTAGGCACCAGTTCAAATTAGTTAAATACCGGTTCAAATAATAACTCCCTTGCAATTTAGAAACTTTAAATGCCTTTATCACTGTATAGCTTATTAAGAAAACAATATTCATATAAAGCACTACGTTTTCATTTTTTTATGAACACCCCTAACGCTGTAAGAATTTGCATTCTAAAAGTACAGTAAAATAACCGGCAACAGTATGTTCATTCAATTAACCGTAAAGTTTACGGTAAAAAACATTTTCGACCTTTACGGTTTTCAAACCATTTGGAACTAGTATGGTAAAAAAACCATGAATACAAAACGCTACGGTAGTTTTTAATCCTTTACAACCAGCATGGTTTCGAAACAGTAAAAGAGAAATTTAACTGGACATTGGAGCTAAGCCTTTCGTTAGGTAATGAGCCTGGGAGTTAGGTTGTGGTTGAGCTGTTTTTTATCAAATGAACCATGGAATGTGGTTTACATAGTTTATTTGATTGTTTCACCTATCGTATGAGAGGGGAAATACTTAAATTTTTGTGTTAAACAGCTTTATGGTGCTGCCATCTATGCGTGAATGAGAGTTTCGTTTTCTAATAGTCCAGTGTCTCAAAATGGGAAGCTCCGAACCCTGGAAACTCTTCATATGTTGAATGGAATAGAGGAAATATCGTGGTGTAAACGCTGGGATTTGAACTCCCGTTCTGTTATCGGGCATGATATTGACAGATTACCCGTTTCGGCTAAAATATGTACCCAGCTGCTACGAATTAGATAGCATTATTAGGTGAGCATAGTTGGTGCGGTAAAATTCTGGTTGTTTAACCGTATTAGGTGAAATAAGTCATTAAATGGTTTTTCTCACAGTTAACAGTTTGAATACCATCTATGGTTATTTGATTATTTTGTTTGAATATGGTAAAATAAAAATTAAATAAATTGCCAATTGAACATTGTTCCAAAAAATTTCTAACAGTGTATTATTGATTATTATAATAGTCTAAATTTATTTATTTACAACGGAATGATTAAAATAGAGTAATGATATGGGTGTCATTTGACATTCTAAAAATGCTCCTAATTCTGGTTTTAAAGACACAATAGCTAAAAAAAAAAAAAAAAAAGGGATGTAAAACATTAACTTTTTCTCTAGAGTCTCAATTAAAAATGTTCCCGCCATATTATCTGATTTTTAAGAGATTATTTACTTTAAAAATTCCTGTTGTTAAGAGAATGTTTACTTTAAAAATTCCTGTTGTTTCGATGCTTTCTAAAGTCAATGTTCCCTAATTCAATTAAATGCCACTTAATACCTTTTTTGAAAATGTTTTCCAAATATACCATGAAATTTCCGAATGTTTTTAAATCCTATTTAAGTTATCCCTTCATCAAAACGTAAACAAAAGAAAAACGTAAACAAAAGAAAACGTAAACAAAGAAAAATTAAATTTTATTCTAAATCATAAAAAGAGAAATTTTGGTTTAAAGCTATTGATATGATATGTTTTGCTTAAAAAAGTTATGTGTTTCTTTTTTATATTTATGAATTTTGATTACTATAATTTATCGTTTATATTATCATAACTCTGTGTTTTTTGAAAAATATATTTCTCAGAACTAATGAGGTTATAAAGAATAAATAGAGTTATAAAGAATATATAAGAGTTATAAAGAATAAATAGCGCAAAATAAATCTGAAACTACTTGTCATCCTACTGAATGGTGAAAGTTAAGAGTTTTAAAAATGGTGATTTATATTGTATTGGGCTATACGATAAAGTCATTAACAAAGACATCTAGCGATTAAATTTGGAGGTAGTGATCTAATCCCGGAAACGAAATACATTCAAAAAGCACAGCAAATAACAATAAATTAAAAAATAAATAAATAAATAAATGCCTTATTGATTGACTATTGAGACCATATAATCCAATTTGTGTCTCCCCCCTCCTTCTATAGAGAGAGTCAAGAATCTAAATCCTTCAAAAAACCATTATATAGTTGGTTAGGATATATGTGTCGGCCGGGATAGCATGGTTTGCAGGGCGCTGGAGTCACGTTTGTGAGAACGGGAGCTCGAATACAGCGGGGCCTCCGTGTAGTAATTGGTGACTGGTACACTTCAAATCTGTCGGGTCACAAAGTCCTCCATGTTCCTATAACAAATCAATTACTCTGGACGTACTAAATGCGAGATTGATCGCTCTCTGATTCATATCAAAATTACGATCTGTGGATGAATGAATGGATGTATGAATGGGTCCACCCTATAAACGGGTGTGACAGAAGTCGAATTCTTGGCCATAGATGGCGCCACTGGAAAACAAGAACTATCGATCGCATCTGTCATAATAGCCAACAACAATATATGTGTTTTTATACATGCTTCTTTAAATTAAGAAATACCTTCGTAGTATCTTAACTGAATCAATGATTATTCGAGTGATCCTATTTTTTTCACCTCCATATTTTCTAGATTCAACTTAGAACTACATTCAACTAGATTCAATTAGCTGAGAACATTTATTATAATAACAAAACATTATAGTTTCTGTTGATGTAAGGATTTCTATTCACGTCAATATTATCTATTAATATAATAAGAAATCCTGTCCAAAAAGTTTTATAATGAAAATAACAGTTTTAAATTCTTATTTTTTTCTTGAAAAATTGCAGCTGAACCACAATGTAAGTAAGAATCCTATGCTTTCGTTCCACCACACAAACACACACAACCACAGAATAAATAAGTAAAATGAAATAAAAATTTTAAATAAAATTGGTCCTTAATAAAATTAACTGGATCTGAAATGTAATTTTATTTATAAAATATTTTTGACTGTAGAAACTTGAAATAAGTCACAAATTCCGGCTCTTTCTGAAAACGAAATTATTACTGCATGTCCCGGTGTATAAGTCGACTTTTCAAACCCCCAAAAATATTCTGAAAATCAGGTAGTCGATTTATACACCGGTTGGACATTTGTTGATGATGAAATATACTAACATCGATGTAAAAACAATGAGATAATATGAATAAGTCAATTTACATCTTTTAAAAACTATTTTTGATGTGCCATAGACAAATAATTTTGCATTCACTCTCAATTTCTTTCATATAAAGGTCTTTTTTTTTAGAAACAATATTTAAACACAAAGAATAATGTAAAAAATTTTTAACATGAGGATGTAGACTTAATGTTTTTATGTTTTTTTTTAAATTTCAGAAATTTTTCTATTTAGGTTTTTCAACGGTCGACTCATACATTCGACATAACAAAAATTTACTATCTCGTAATCAAACATAAGGGTCAACTTAAGAAACGGGTCGACTTAAACATCGTGATATACGGTATTTAAGGCTGTTGAGCTGAAGAACTTGGTACAATAAAATGGTAAGCTATGTTTTCAAATTATTCAGGGAAGTCTTTCTTAAAGCACGTGGTAATAAGATGTTTCTATGTATTCAGCAGTTATCAAGTCGAAATTTTAGAACTTCGTAAAGAATCTATTCGAAAACGATACTAAGGAGTAATTTGATGTTAAAATTTCGCTTTTGGAAAAAATGTGGCTTATCACTATATTAGCCCTACAATTAGATGTGGTTTTTGAACTTCTGCAAAATTCGGAAAATGAATCAAGCTGTTTTTAAAACCAAAAGAAACATGCTTTCATTTGCCAAATTTGATTTTTTTTTTTTTTTTCAAACATATATTTAGAAATGAAATACTGCATTAAAACTAATTAAATAAAAAAAAACGCACATGACATTTTGAAAACTTTGCCGAAAATACAGAATATACAATTACAAAATTTAAATTAAATGCAAATTTCTACTCTATGGAACTTTACATTTTTTATTTTATTTTATAACCGTCGTTGAACAGCTGACCCAATTTTGGGTTTACGACTACTAATGCTCTACTCCGTAGCCTTGTAATTTTGAACCCGATCCAGAAGACAAGGAAACTCCTGGATCAGTACCCCCAGAGGTATTGATTTGTTATGGGAACATGGAGGACTTTGAGACTCGACAGATTTAACGTGCATCAGTCACCATTTACTACACGGGAAGTCTTCGGCCGGCGAAGATCGACCTTTTGGACAAGAACTCAGTGTCCTACCAACCAGGCTATCCCGGCCCTTTACATGTTTATCGAAAAATAGTTGATACATAATAATAAGACGATCTGGAAAGATGATACAGATACAATGATACAGAATATTTTATAATATACCGCTTCCTCTGAATATTGAGACTCTATATTGTTTCTATTATATTAATCTAAATATTGCCGAACTTTAGTAAGATATATCAAATTTAAAATAATTGCGTCAAAATTGGTTATCAGCTTTCTGAAATATCTATGCCAGACATACACAGTTTTCCTGATAGAAGTAGCATTAACATTTAGCATGATATCTAATATAAGAAGCATTTAAATTTAATTAATAAGATATATTAATTAAAAAAATCGAGTCAGAATCAGCTACCAGCTTTCTGAAATATGTATGCCAGGCATTTGCAGTTTTCCTTATAGAAGTAGCATTAACATAGGAAAACTGACACGCGTCAGCTAAACATTTTTAAAAAAGAAAACACGTCCAGAAAGTGTCGTTATTGATTTTTACTTGCTGTTTCATAATAAAAAATAACTCGAGCTGGTACTGTAATGTATAAAAGAAAAGATATTTTTACAGTACTCTTAGGATTTTTACAAGATTTATAATGAATTTATACTTTTCAATTTCTAAAACAATATTCAGTGCACAGAATAAAAAACGGACCACCCTGAATAACTTTTGATCTAATGATCTGATCTTCACGTTCTCGGACTCATTTTTCATGGTTCAAAGGGGTGACCTCAAATATGCCAATTAATTAGTGCAGACGATATTTGAAGTTACGAAATCAGACTCAAAAACATATTTTCTCTGAATAAACACACCTTTTTTTCCACGGATTCGAATTTTTGACACCCAAAATATAGGGGGTAGTCGCAATCTGGGGAATATGGTCTCTATGTTACCCAGATTGCGTAATTAATTCTATGCAAAACATAAATTTTAGTATATATTTACTATTTTATTTAATAGTAGAAAAAAATTTTGAATTTTCGGGTATATAGTTTTTTACATTATTTTAAAGTATGTAATTTTACGTGGCAAAATATAAAATTTAAGCGAAATTGGTCGAATAGTTCCTGAGAAATAGAATTTTAATGAAGTCGTACATTTAAAATTTGAGTCCTCAGCCGATCAATCAACCGATTTCGTTTAAATTTTATACTTTGCCATGTAAAATTATACACAAAAAAATGATGTGAAAATTTTTATTCATTAATATTCAAAATTTTTTCAACTATTATTAAATAAAATAACAAAAAATAATAAATATGTACTAAAATTTATTTTTTTGCACAGAATTATCTTTGGATTACAAATTTTATAAGTGTGTGCAAAAAATTTTTGATTCGCTTAAAAAATTCTCGAAATATGGCGAAATACGCAAAAAGTTAAGTTAACATTAAGGGGTTCAAACTTTGAACCGTTCTGCTGGGGTCGCATTCATTTCATCGACAATCACTTCATCGACAGGCCATTTCATCGACACCACTTCATCGACATGTCATTTCATCGATTAGATCATTTCGTCGACAGGCCTTTTCATCGACAGGGTTGTTTCGTCGACAGGCTATTTCATCGACTAGGTCATTTTGTCGACAGGCCGTTTCATCGACAGGGTCGTTTCGTCGACAGGCCATTTCGTCGACAAGTCATTTCGTCGACAGGGTCATTTCGTCGACAGGGTCATTTCATCGACAGGGTCAATTCATTGACAGGATCATTTCGTCGACAGGGTCATTTCGTCGACAGGGTCATTTCGTCAACAGGGTCATTTCGACGACACAGGGTCGTTTCGTCGACAGGCCAATTTTTATCGACAGGTTAAAATTATCGTCAAGTCTATTTGTCAACAGGGCTGTTTCGTCGACATGGTCATTTCGTCGACAGGGTCGTTTCGTCGACAGGGTCATTTCGTCGACAGGGTCGTTTCGTCGACAGGGTCATTTCATCGACAGGGTCATTTCGTCGACAGGGTCATTTCATCGACACCACTTCATCGACAGGCCATTTCATCGACTAGGTCATTTTGTTGACAGGCTGTTTCATCGACAGGGTCGTTTCGTCGACAGGCCATTTCGTCGACAGGGTCATCAGTCAAAAATCATTCGAACTTTTGAATGATTATTTATTATTATTTTTTTTTCTATCGAAAAATTTATGGACACAATTACATAATTAGTTTATTCAAAGATAATTCCATGCGAAAAATTATTTTTTTTAATTATTTATTATTTTTTATTACTTTATTTAATAATAGTCAAAAAAAATTTGAATTGTGAAGCATATTATTTTTAACTTTATTTGAAATAAGATAATTTTATAAGACAAAATGCAAAATTTGAGCGAAATCGGTTAAATAGTTCCTGAGAAATCAAATTTTAAAGAAGTCGTGTATTTCCAATTCTATTTCTCAGGAACTATTCTGTCGATTTCGACTAAATTTTGTAATTAGCCTAATAAAATTACCTTATTTAAAATGTTGTAAAAATTTGTATACCTTATAATTCAAAATCTGTCAACTGTTATTAAATAAACAAAAAAAAATTGGGTGAAACCGGTCGAATAGTTCCTGAGAAATTGAATTTTGAATGCACGACTTCTTAAAAATTCGATTTCTCAAGAATTATTTAACCAATTTCGCACAAATTTTGTATTTTGCCTTGTAAAATTACCTTATTTCAAATGACGTTAAAAATAGTATGCTTTACAATTCAAATTTTAATTAATAAAAAATAATAATTAATTTGAAAAAATAATTTTTCACATGAAATTATCTTTGGAAAAACGAATTTTGTAATTGTGTGCAAAAATATTTTTGATTCGCTTTTAAAATACTCGAAATATGGCTAAATAAACAAAAATTAAAATTAGCAATAAAGGGTCCAAACTTTGGACTGCTCTCCTGACCAATCATATTTCCTATCCCCGTGCCGTTACCTATTTTGAAGGTCATAAATACAAATTCGTTGAAAAAAATTATGTTTATTCCGAGAACGTATATATTTTTGGTAACATAAAAATTCGTCTGCACTAATTAATTAGCATATTTGAGGTCACCCCCTCGAACCATTAAGATTGAGTCTCAGTGCGTAAAAATTGACAAACCTGAATTTCAAACTTAATTTTTTTCACATAAAAAAATTTTAAATCATGTTTCGAAATTTTTGGCTAATGTAAATAAATACTTTTGACATTCTTGAACATTTTTATTTTTACGATTTCAATTGCAATGCTTGCTCCTGAAAAGCTTCAAACGTTGACATTCGTTTTTTCTCAAAATTATCTATCATGGACATAAAGCATTCTTCCCCTTTGATCTTCAATTACTAATTTTGAAAAATGTAAGTTACATGAATTTTTGTGTTACAATATTACTGATATAATATACTGAATTACTTATAATTTTATGTTATAATTTTTCCACTTAAATCGAAATTTTGATCCCGGTACGAGGTTGTCGTCACAGGGCATTTATCTTTGAATAAGTTTTGTCAACTTGATATTACTGTGGGATATATTAATGACGTGATGTAGTATATCTTAAATCTTTAAGTCCTATATCTTTTATTTGCTTTGTTACGATTCCCACTTATACGTTTTTTAAACCAAAGAGTTTGTGATAAAGAGAACTTATTTTATATTGAGGTTCCTTAGTTATTTTTTTAATTTTTAGTCTTTATTATTTTTTAAAAAATATTCTTGTCTTCGTGTCTTGCTTTTATCGTTGATTTCGGCCGTAATGTCTTTTGTGTTTGGCGCAGTATAGTTGCTTCTGTCTCCTGTGTTATTAAATACTTTATTCTATCTATCTTAAGGTGATTATTGGAAACACTTTCCAACTTCATCCGATAATCAAAATCGTTTTGATACTTTCATTCCTGCTTTCTTTAATAATTATTCGTCAAGTTTAGATAACGCTTTTGTTTTTACCTCATTTGACTATTAGTTTGCATCTCTTAATGTGTATATATTTTTTTAAACTTTATTTTCGATAAGGATATTTGAAACATGCATTAAGGGTGGTGATATAGAGCACCCCGCATTGTTCATTCATCAATAATTATAACCTGACTCAAAATTCAAAGATATGTACTATAAATTGTATAAAATATTAAATTCTGACCATATAAAATTAAACATTAATTGCTAATTTACACCTGATTATCTGCATACTCCGATTTTATGTGGTGTCTTCTTCTTCCTTCATTTTATTATCAATCCATCTCCCTGTGTTGTGTTGTGATAGTAGTATATCGAAGAAAAAACTCAATTTGACCTTTTATATGTTTTTTTTCTTACGTTTTACACGTTATTGAAAGACTTTCATTCCTTAACATATTGGTTATTCCACTTTAATTTGTTCCAATTGTTTCTACAATATTAATAAAAGAAAAAAAAACTTCAAACTTTGAATATTTTGCCAATTTTTACTTTTTTTATGAATTCCTGAGAAATTATAAAATGATTTAAATATCGAAATTCTTATGGAGAATAAATTGAAACTGCCAGCGATTGCATTTTCATGAAACCAGAATAAATGGTTCCAATAATCTTTACGAAACAAAACATTAAAAAATAAAAACTTAAAATTTTTATCAATTCCCCAGTTTAAATTTTTTTTATGAATACCTGAGAAATTATAAAAATATTCTAACATCAAAGTTGGAACAACGAATAAAATGATATTGACAAATTACTTTTTCATGCTACACACAAAAAAGTCAGGACCTGTTTATTGTGGTTTCACCCATATGTAACATATAGTTTATCTAGAGTAAGAACTCCCCTAGCCATTCGTCTGGACCCGGGGCGGTGACTATGGTAACATGGTATAACTATCTGAAGTAGGGTTGTGGGGTCATTGCTTAAAGGCAGGTTTTGGCTCAGGTCGGCGAGAGAAAAGAAATCTTTATCTTCGGTCTGTTGGCCCAAAAGTGAAGAGAAGCTACTCTCCCTAAAATTCGCTATCCTTGTTTCTATAGCAGCAAATGGCCTCAGATTTGTGGCAGGGAGAGTTCTTACCATAGACAAACTATAAGATTATGATTATACTGGTAACATTGTTCCGCATGATTTTAAAATAGTAAAATTACATCATAAATGATAGTGATGGTATCAATTTATCATTTTTATCCAATAGCAATTGCCTGATTGGAGTAATTTAGAGTATTAGGGTGAAATATTTGAATCCCTCCTGATTTTCTGGGGAAAAGTTCAGAATTATCAAGATGCAAATTTTCCCGCGTTTTATTTCACGCTATTATAGTATCAAAATAAACAAAAAAGTACCCTAGATATATTTTCAGCATTAAAAAATTTCGATTTTCAGGGGAAAAGTTCAGATTTATCAAGATGCAAATTTTCCCGTGTTTCATTTCACGCTATTATAGTATCAAAATAAACAAAAAAGTACCCTAGATATAGTATTTTCAGCATTAAAAAATTTCGATTGAATGTGCTATAGACAAGTTATTACATTGAAAGAAAACACACAAAAGCATATTTTTAAAAGAAACGTTATTATTTAACAGTTTAAAATATACAAATATTTTTACACAGCAAATTGAGTAAGCATATTTCTGAATAAACTCGTTGTATTTTTGTACAGTTTAGAAACATCTTAAATAATGCTCTATTTAATCAATACTAAAATTAAATATTTATAATGTACAGTCATTTGCTACAATGATGTTCTTTAAAAATAAATCTATAATTTCAACTACAATAAGTAATAAAAATAATTGTACGGACTGAAAATAATAAGAAATATTTTTCATGATTTTAGGAGATTGGAGCATTTGAATATAAAGTAATAAAACACATTTTCTTTAGATTCATTAAAAAAAGATTTCTTACGAAAAAATATAAGAGGGATACTTATATTTATGATATAAATAACTATTTCAAAAGGAGAAGAAGAAAAAAAACAGTATAAAAATAAGCAGGAAATACTGTAAAAATATTTGAGTATGTATAAATTATTTTAATTCCAATATTCATATTGCTTTTGACTAGTTTTAAGAACTATAAATTAATATCTCAATAATATTAGATGTAGAATTCTAATTTCAACATTTTAATTCTTCGCATAATTATTATTTTAAAAAAAATGCTCTACAAACCAAAACTATATAATTAACTTGACGCTAAAAGAACGTAAGTCATCATTTATTTTATAATTTTCGATGATTACAGTATCTCTTTTTGAAAATTATATTGAAGAAAATTTTAATTTTAAAAACATTTCTGAAATCTGTAATGAAAATTCCAGTATACATAATCTAAACGAAAGTTAATTGTAATTTAGCGTAATTACAAAATCAACTAAACCCTTAACGGACGAATATTATTTACAGTTGCATTTAATTTAATTTATCTTTCGAATCTGTAATAACTTAATTCTTTTTTTTTTTTTTTTTTTTTTGAGATGAAATAAAATCGATGAAAAAAATCATAGTAATACATGCGTGCGTCATTTCTTTTGATTTATTTTTCAAATTAAAGGTGGAGCCTTTGTGAAGTGATACAGCTTATTTATTACATCACACTTTCTATTAAATAATCGTGTTTAGTACACACGGTGTTTTATAATTTGATGTTTAGAGATTAGTTGTCAGAAGCCTATTTAAACTAAAATTGATAGTATTTGGTAGATAAACGTGTCAAAACATGAAAAAAGTAGTGTCTTATTGTAACGATGAATAAATCGACATAAAAAATGGAGTACAACCTAATTTTTTTTTTTTTTTTTTTTTTTTTTTTACAAAATTCAGTTTTGCATTGAAAAATTTTGAAATTCTCAAACCAATGGTCCAAAAATAAAATTTAAAAAAAGAAATAATAATTTTTAAACGTTTTTATTTTATCTAACGAAGTTTGATTTTCTTAAGTTCTAGATGATTGTTCCCGATTGTTTAAAGTATATGTTTGTGATAATTGTAATGAACTTATTCAGTGGTTTTCCACAAGAGTTCACACATCTCCTGCAAATTTTAAATCACACAGTTCCTTCATTTCTCTTTAACCCTTTGACGCATATGGGATACCGGGGTCCTTTTTATATATTTTTTCTGGCGCTTTAATTATAAGCAAAAATATAATTTGTTGTTTTTGAATTATAAAAAACAGGTTAATAACTTCTAAAAAATATCTGTTAGATTATCATAATTATATTAGTATTAAAATATAAAATTTCAAAAAAAGTAATTAAATTTTTTTATTCCTAATTAAAAATTTATCAATCATTAATTTCGCAAATTAAAGAAATTTCAAATATGAATAACTGTTTCTGTCAGATATAAATAACTGCTAATGCGTGCAAATTCGAGAAACTATTGCTTGGAAGTGAGCCGTGTATGAAAATATTTCCTGTCATGCTCATTTCTTAACCATAAAATATTGAAATGCTAAATATAAAATTTTCACTTAAATTGATACAAAGTAATAAAAAAAAAAGTATGAAAAATATGCTTAATAAAATTTATGCGTCAAAGGGCTAAAGACAAACTTTTTCAAACTTATCATTTAACTTTAAATGCCGACATTTATACTAAAAATCAAATCTATTTTAAAAATGTCTGTTTATCAAAATCTATATAAAAATAAGAAAAAACATTCACATTGATTTGATTTCTTATTTTGGACCATTTGTTTTACTATTGAAGAAAAAACAGAAAATAACAAATATTCAATACACTCCAACTCTAAACCAAAACTTCTTAAATATTTCAAAAAGAACCAAATATAAAAAAAAAAAATCTTAATAAATTTTTCTTACTTTTAAGGGGTCACAGTACCCAAAAAATGACCAAACTATCGAAAAAAATTTTATTGCTTATAATAAAACTTCAAACTATTTAAAATGCACTGAAAAAAACATCATCTCTCTATCTACATTTTTAAAAAAGTTATGAATGATTTTAGATAGTCCTAATACAGAAACTTGCTTAGGAGACTGACTTTAAAGTGCCTTTTCTCATAGATGATAATTTTGTGTTTTAATCTTAGTTAAATCCCTAAAGAATTTTTTCTATTTAAGATAAAACTTTGAAGTAAACTTTTTTATCTTAAGTATAATACACTTATTTAAACTGTGCATGGAATAAGCATTTTAGGAGGTATTACAATTTTTACAGCATGTTATATGCACCTAACAGGAATTTTTAACCTTTTTTTTTTCTACTTTTTTAAAAAATAATCTATAAAAAATATTCTAATTCATGTATCAACAAATGAATGCAAAAAATTATTAAGATGTATATTCTAAGCAAGAAGAAAAAAATATTTTTTGAAAATATGTTAAAATAAAAAAGCCTTAGGGATTTAAAAATTGTGAATTTTTTCAACTTTTTTTAAAATTTTTAAAAAAGTTAAACAGTTTAATTATGTTTTGAAGATAAATTATTTATTATAAGTTAAATGAGCATGTAAAGCATCCACAAAATGAATGATTATACCTTTATTTAAAAAAATTGTTGCAAAGGTACTGTGACCCCTTAAAACTGAATTTATTTCTTTGAGCATTTTTATTACAGAATAATTATATATTTAGAAAAGACTCCGACTGTGGTTTCAAAACAAAAAATATATCTTTAAATTCATTCTAAAATATTTACTTGAAAAGTCTTCTGTAAATTTTTAATTCGCATTTCGTAATGCACTAATTTAATGGAAGTAAAATGTTTGCATAAAAAGTCGATTTATACGACTTTTAATTCCAAGCCGTCGGATGACGTGTCATCATCCATATCTTGACAATCACATGAAGACAGTTCTGGTAACTTATCTCTGGAACTTTCATCTGAAGAAGGAACTTTAACTCGTAGGACGATGTCACTCAAATCAGGCTTGGGATTATGTTTAGTTGGAAGTGTTTGTTCTCTTGTACCCCCTGAAGAAAGGAGTTCTCTTTCTTTCGAATTTCTCCATTTCATTCGACGATTTTGAAACCAAATTTTGACCTGCAAAAGATATAAAACTTATGATGGACTTTTTTTTAAAAAATGTAATCACCAACAATATCTTGTCCACGTTGCATCGAAAATAATTTGTTAAGTGCGAAAAAAAAGTACCCCCTTGAATAACTTTTGATCTAACGATCGGATCTTCACGTTCGAAAGGGTACCCTAAAAAATATATTAGTTAATTAGTGCAGACGATATTTGAAGTTACGGAATAAGAGGCAAAGATCATCAGTTACATCATTTTAAAGAATGTAATTTTACATGACAAAATACAAAATTTAAGTGAAATCGGTCGAATAGATGCAGAGAAATTGAATTTTAAGTAAGAAGTATTTTTAAAATCCGATTTTTCAAGAATTATTTGCTCAATTCGCTCAGGAACAATTCACAAAAATTATTTCGCTTGAATTTCACATTTTTCCATGCAAAATTACATTCTTTGAAATGATGTAATAAATTGTATACCTTACAATTCAAAATTACTATTTCAAATCTTTATTTTGTTTACCAACGGTGCCTTTGTTTACCAACAGTTCCTTACTTTGTTTACCAATGAAAATCCTGCATCATTTGTACTGCCCTTTGCTTCCACAAACATAGCACGAAATCAGCTGAACTAATAAGGATTCGACAGCAAATAAGGTTTCGGAAAAAAAAAAAAAAAAAAAAAAGTATTTTCATCATTACCTTCTAATTGGAGAAACTGCTGTTTTTCTCAGAACAGCAGTATACTGTTATTTATTTATGTATTTATATTTTTTGGAACTGAACACAATATTAATGCCCAATTGTTGCGCGTTAAGTGTATAAAATGTCAATGAAATTTTCAGAAGGGTACCATACTGATTTCATAACTTCAAGTATGGTGCCATATCAGCTTCCAAAATCGCCTTTTGATTTCACACAAAAATTTAAATTATCAGTATGTTAATATTGATTCTAGTATAATTTCTAATGGTTCCAGTTTCATTTTGCTACAATTATTTTGATCTTTTTTTAACAGGATAATCTCTACCAGCCAATAGCAACTGCTTGCCGTAAAGTTTTTGTTTTCCTTCCTTTTCTTTTAAGGAGGTATTTTTATATTCGTTGGGCTTCTTTTCCGCAGAAGGAAGTTGGCGGTTTAATTAAATGGTCAACTCTACAAATTTTACTGAAGTTCGTTATAATTACGGACACGGGCTTTTTTCTCAAAAGAAGGGAGCGGGCCGTATTATTGTAATTAATGGTGAAACCCAATTTCTTAAGAGTGTGGAGGTCGCATATTCGCATATTAAAATTTTTGTAAAAAAGAAGAAGAAAAAAAACGCTATCGAAATTTGCCAAAACACAAGTAAAGAAGATGTTATAAAAAATATTAAAACTAATTAGATTGCTCTATGAAAGTTGGAGGACATTTAATAATCACATTTCAACACCCCTATGTTTCAGTTAGAGTGATTTAAGCTCTTCTAGTCCGGTTTTCCTTAGAGGTGATTCGTTACATTTCAATAGTTTCTGTTTTTACTTGTTTATTAAAAATTTACGGTCCCTAATATAAACACTTTTTACTGCCTTTTTAATAAGGACTCTAAAATTATACTAAATAATTAATAATGACCAATTTTAAAACTACTTTTTAAAATTATGTGAAAATGTAGACATTTGTGATTACAAATTATAATTTAGGCAGGGGAAAAAACGATATCGAAATCGAATGAATCTTTACTGAAGAAAGCGGGAATTAAAATCTGTTAAATAGCGGTAAGGGAATTGAGAGAAAAACGACTTCTAAAAATACCTTTAAATTTAATCTTTTAAAAAATAAAATTAGTACTGGTATTTTCAGTCTTCCCGTTCCTCAGTAGCGTTCGTTGAATTTTGATAAGGTTTTCGTTCATTTTTCCTCGTTTAAACATTGATTTGCTACTTCATTTTTGACAAAGATTCAAAAAATATATTTCAAAGGTCATCAGGGCGAAACATCCTTTATATTAAACATTAATGTTATTAAAGTCAATTGCTTGCTACAATCTACAGACATTGATTCCTGTAAATGAAGCCCTAATAAGATTAATTTATATTTTTATATCCCTAAGAATCAGCCTAATACTTCCACAATTAAATCTGTTTAATTACAAGAAAATATTCATTGAAATGCCCAACTTATTAAGTAAGTGGTTAGAGAACATCAGCTCATTAAGTATTGAAAGAGCCATCAAAATGAGACACAAGTCTACTAAAGGTAGATGGGTAATAACAAGGAGTAAGTCGCTCTTAGCAGCTGTGCAGTTAGGCCGCCTATTGATGCTTGTCTTACGCTTTCATATTTTTTGTCAGCTTTAGCATTAACGAATGTAAGCGAACGACATGGGGCTTAGAGGCGCAAGCCACTGAATTGCTTGAATATAAATGACGTCACAGCTGCAACCAATCATCGACCACAATGTGGAGGCGCGTATTGATTGGCAGTTTTTAGCGAAGAGTGATAACGCTGTCCCCTCAAGAGAAACATTAGCATACTTTTACTCTCTTCAGATCAATAAGCATAGATTAGTGGATTTATATCAAGCCGACAGCATGCTCTCTGCACCCACACCGCGACGAGTCTGCGAAAAGTTCCACGAAACTAAAAAGGAGTTAGCTCAAAATGTTTTCACTGACAGATAAAAATTTCATAGGAATTTGAAAAACAAACATAACTTTACCGAATAACTATAAAATATAGATTTATGGAAACATTGTAAATCGATTCACTAAGACTTTATGCTTGTAACACTTTTTAATGCTGCCAAATTTCAATAAAATGACAAAAATTATTCAAAGTAAAGTTGTCGCACGCGGCGAAAACAGCTGAATATCCTATTTCTTTCATAGTTTATAAAATAAACATGCTTGGTTTAGTACAAAAATTTTCTGTATTCCAAAGGTTATTGATCAAATCCTTCTATTGTTTTGGATGGCTGGTGGATAGAAGAGTTAAGGTCGGAGTGCCTGATTGATATATGGGTGATTCTTTTTAAACATGACAATTCGGACCAAAAAATTTCTTCAAATTTAAAGTCTTCAAAATAATCTAAATTTTGTTTTTGTTTTTATACTTCTTTAGTTACATTTTTTAATATCTTACAGACATCAGTGTAGTTTATTGACATTTACTAGAGAAAAAAAAAATAAAATAGAAATTCAACAAATCTTGAATGCCAGGAAAATGACATATTAGCTTAGAAGTTTAAAAAACATTTTAATCATTGTCATTTTAAGTTAATAGTAAGTAACTCAACTTAAGCCTGTATGTTAGATGGACCATAAATTGCTTAAATTAATTATTTTTATCCACTGTAGAAAGAATCAAATTTTTTTTGTTGCTGATACGTACAGAATAAAATTGTGTATAATAATCAATCATTAAATAAATAAATAACTTTGATTACATCCAAGCATATTACAATCATACATAAACTTGGTATTAGGTTAATATTTGCTTTTCCTCCTTGCAGTATTAGCAGTTAAAAAAATGTTTTGGTAACACTTCAATGTCCTGGAATTCATAGGCCAGGAAAATGACAGCCAGGATAATGACGAATTCGCCATTTTATAGCATATAACTTTACTTTAATTTAATATTTTAGCCTAAAACGTTTAGATTCTGCAGAAAACAACAGGATTTATTAAAATAACTCAGATAAATCTATGTAGTTTATGTTATAGATGATTTCAAGAAGCCAGGAAAATGACAACACAAAAACCTACTCATCTTGAAAAATTTTTTGAAATAGAATTTGAACCAGAAAATTGGTTCTTTATTCATGCAACAAGACATGTTCATATAGGAAGGTATCTAATCAATCTATTAACATAAGATATTGATTGCTGGCTCTATCTATTTTGGTTATAAACCACTAAATAAAAGTAGCCAGGAAAATGACAGATTTTCTTGGGACAAACAAATCATTGACAGAAAAAAAAACTTTAAACGAAGTTTTTGTAAATAATACCCTCTGCGTATATTCTAGAAATGCTTACACCGGTTTAGATAAAAAAAAATAATAAAATTAGATAGTGAAAAATTTATGGGAAGTTTTGAAGCTGGTTATTATTGGAAACATTGTTACGGACATGCCAGGAAAATGACATTTTGAAGTTCAATTAAATTTTTTAACTATACAAAGCAGTCAATGCTAGTGCAAAGTCATTTTAAAATGCTAACAGCAATGCAATTTATTAATTTTTTTATTAAAAAGTTCTTTTGGTATTATAGTATTAGATCTTGGAGCAAGGGACAGGGAATTGTCATATTTCGTGAGAATCACCCATATACAGCCTCAAACACAAGTGTCATCATGAACTCATTATAACGAATCAAACGGTGTTATAAACTACGTATGAAGCAAAAATAAGAGGGGAGTCGACTAAAAAAGTAGTTAAAAGATTTGTTCCAAATGATCGTAAAGGTTTTAACTCCCTAGTGCCTAACGGAATGATGGTTGCAATTACTTGCTACCACTTTTACTTCCTAGGCACACTGGTATCCATTGAATTAAAGCTGGGTGGAGTTCAAGCCACCACTGAGATCGAACCTCTACTCTCCATAATGAGAGCTCAGTGCCTTAACCAATGAACTAGCTTGGTTTCATAATAGATTAGACAAAATTTAATACAGAGGAAGGAAGATAGATGTCACTGATCGTAATTGAAAAACACGTTGAGTGACATTTTATGGTCGCCAAATCATTGTTATGCAAAGTAAACAATGTAACTTAAATATTTGGCAGAATGAAGCGATACAATATACAATATATTATATATTATTACAACATGTTATTCTTAAACATAACATATTTCAATGTTTTTAAAATGCCACTTAACATTTACCAACATCTAAAATTAAAGAAATATCGTTAATTATATAAAAAATTTCTGAATGTGCTTAGAATTACCATATCCTCAAAAAAATTTTCAGGCATTTTTTTTTTTTTTTTTTTTTTTTTTTTTTAAGTTTCTTTAAATTTTCTTGCCTAGAAGACTCAATCAAGGCTGTAAAAATGATTATCTATAAAATTGTATATGTAATTATAATAAATTATGTAAATTTGATTTTATTATGAAATCCTCGTACAGATGAAGTAAAAGCAACATAACATAAATAATGTCAGATAAAAAGTTCACGTGTTCAAATTCTAAAAGCTTGGAAAAACAAAAATTATTTATAAATCGATTCAAATATTCTTTTCAAAGGAGATTAAAAGAAAACAATCTTTACTTTTTGGTCAGAAATCAACTGAAAAAATGTCTATTGCCAAGAAACTTGGAGATATTTTCTATCAACTATTAATAAAATAACTTCTCCGAGCAATCAAAAATCATTATTTCATTTTTTTTACTGTCTAATCTAAGTTGCTTAGCAGCGGATTAAAATTCGGTATTGCTCTCTTGAGTTTGTTATTGGTTATTTTAAATTGCTCATTTATGGCGGAGACTTCGTTTGGCTGCTTTTTTAGGACTATCGCCAAACATATATACCTTCTTACCCCCCCCCCCCCCCCTCCAATTTATGACCCAATCCTTCGAAATTTTTAGAGGGTCAAGAATGCAAATATGCAACAAAAAAAAGTTTATTCAGAGAAAGTACGTTTCTGGGTCTGATTTCGTAACTTAATTAATAATTAGCACTAATTAAATAGTATATTTGAAGTCATCCCCCGGAAACCATTAAGATTGACACTTAGCACTGATCATTAGGAACGAAAGTTATTCAGGGTGATAGTTTCTTATTTTGCGCACTGTACATTTTAATTTAGATGCCTCATTTTTTACATAAAACGGGAAAAAATTCACATATTTACCTGTGAATCTTTTAGTCCTAGCTTTTCTGCTAGCTTTTTTCGGTCTGGTTTGCTTATGTATTTTTGAAGTTGAAATCGTTTCTCAAGACCTTGCCTTTGAGCATCAGAAAAGACAGCTCTTCTCATCATTCCCCTCCTAGGCTTTCCTCGAGCAGCTGTAGCCCAAGGAAAAGGAACTGTTGTTGATGGTGCAAGAGCTGATTGCGAAGTAGTAATTGTAATAGGAATATTTTGACCCATGATGGCATTATTTAAGCTTTGGTAACTGTGGGTAACATGTGGACTGGCTGTAAAATATTTAAAAAAAAACTAATTATGCACAGTAACAATTTTAAATGTACGAAAAATAACAATACTGTTTGAAAATCAAGGCCAAATGACAAAAAGGGGTAGCTCTAAATATCGAGTTTTCCGAAAGTAACAAAATCAATAATAATACAAAAATAAAAAATATCCTAAATTAGGTTTGTCCTAGAACCTAAATCAAGTTCAACTAAAAATCAAGTTTCATCGAATAAATATTCTTTAAGTTGCTTAGCAATCGTGATAAAAATCCTGATAAAATTGCCAAATTTTAACACACTTACTACCTAGCAGCATTATAATAAAAACACATTTTATTGTTAATTTTACTAAAATCATTACCAAACTCTTACTTAATTACTAAAAATTATCCAGCTTTCTGGTGTTACCGTAGGGGCAGAAACATGGTAATTTTTACCATATTCTGGTAGTTTTAACCATACTTTTTTTTTTAGTGTAAGATCAAAAAAAAAAATAAATAAATAAAATGTTTGACATAAATACAGCAAACTAATGAAACAAAGAGTTTTCCAACTCTTAAAAAAAAGGGGGGGCTTCCCATTTATGATTTTGAAGTCGCTTCAGTGGTGAGGTTGGTCATCACCTCCTACATCAAAAAGCCTCCACACGGTCTTTTATAAGTAGTCCGCGCAGACTATTTAAAAAGTGAATCAGTTGTGCGCATGAACCCAAAACCTTTTATAAAAGTAATTGAGAGAAATTCATCATATATATTTGAGAATTGAATCTGTAGTGGTTGACAAGTGAATAAGGCAAACCAATAATATTCATAAATAAAACAAATTTTTAGTCATATATTTGCTACCACTTTCTTATTTTAACTAGATTTTGTATTAAGTGACTCGTTCGGAAAGTGGATATCCTTCACAGTGGTCTGATCGGACTACCTATAAAAAACCGTGTGGAGGCTTTCAGTTATAGGAGGCGTTGGGTTGGTACGTCAAGTTTGATACCATAGAATATATCCTTCGAAAATATAAACGATATAATAGCAACAAAAAAAAGGTATATAGTTTTATTTGTAATTTTTTCGGGAAACTTCGCTCATAGTACCCTTATTTAAAAATAATGATGCAATATTTTAAAGAGCTATAAATTCATTTCACTGCAATTTTAATTATTTAATGAAAATTTTCGGAATCTGAAAAATATCAACACGTTATTGTAAATAGGTTTTTCATGAAGTTAATTTTTTATAATGACTGTCAAAAGTTTCACGTTTCAGCTTAAAATTTAAAAAAATAAATCTTTAAAAAGTTTTACGTATAACCAGTTAATGAAAAAGCTACTCCCAAAGTCTTTTAGTACGAATTTTTTAGAAAAAAAAGGGTTTAAACCAGAAGAGAAAATGAAATTTTTAAATGCTGGAATGTTAGTGACATAAATTTTATTGAAATACAACTAAGATTTTATTATTATTTATTTTATTAATTTTGAAAAGCTTTTATGTTTTTATGTAAGTTCAAACTTTATAAAAAAATATTCTTTAAAAAAGTTTAACTCTTAATCAATTACCAAAACTGCTACACGCAAAACTAATATAGCCATAAGTAAAAACTTTAGGAAGGAAAAAAATTGCGCTTAGGCAAAAAGGAATGTTTTTTTTTCACAAATTTCATTCAAATACAACAAGGATTTTATTATTATTTAAAAATGTAACCAAAATGCTATATTTTAAAGTGCTATACATTCATTTAATTACTGTAAGTTAAATCATAGAGTTAATATTTTCAGTATCAAAAAAAATATCAACATGATATTGTAAATAAATTTTTCATGATAAATTTTACAATAAATTTTACATGAAATAAATTTTACAAAAAATTTTACATGAAATAAATTTTACAATAATAAATAAAAATAATACAAAAACAGTAAATAAGTTTTACAATAATTCTATTGATTTTGAAAAACTGTTACGTAAAGGTAAGTTCAAAATTTATAAGAAATATTCTTCAAAAAACTTTAACTCTTTACTAATAACCAAAAATGCTATACGCAAAGTTTTCACTAAACATTCATTTAATTACTATTAATTTGAATCATAAAATTAAAATATCTGAAAATATGCGAAAAAATATCAACATGCTTATTGTAAATAGATTTTTCACGAAAAATGTTTTTTTGCAATAATTTTATTAATTTTGAAAACCGCTACTTTTTTGTTTAAGCTAAAAATTTATAAAAAATATTTTTTAAAAAAGTGTACATTTTAACAAATAACCAAAAATTCTTTACCCAATGTTTTCACTATACATTCATTTAGTTATTGTAATTTAAATTATAAAATTAAAATTTTAGTCATTTAAAAAATTTTAACATGGTATTAGATTATTGTAATTTATTAGTAATTGTAATTATTAGTTATTGCAATTTAAATTATAAAATTAAAATTTTAGTCATTTAAAAAATTTTAACACGGTATTAGAAACTGACTTTTCACAAAAAAATTTTTTACAATGATTTTATAAATTTTGAAATACTGATACGTTTTTATTTAAGCTCAAAATTTGTAAAAAAATATTCTTTAAAAATATTTTAACTCATATAAAAAAATTTTTTTTTTTGAATTGCTGGAATGTTAGCGTCACAAATTTCATCCAAATACTACTAAGATTCAATTGCACAAAATAATTTTTCTTTAAAAAAATGAAAAGAAGCATCTCAGTTATCTTTCATTTTATGGTCAATAAATTAAAATATTACAACCCTGAGGGACATATAAAATTAAATTCTTTACGCAATGTTTTCACTATACATTCATTTAGTTATTGTAATTTAAATTATAAAATTAAAATTTTAGTCATTTAAAAAATTTTAACATGGTATTAGATTATTGTAATTTATTAGTAATTGTAATTATTAGTTATTGTAATTTAAATTATAAAATTAAAATTTTAGTCATTTAAAAAATTTTAACATGTTATTAGAAACTGATTTTTCACAAAAAAAATTTTTACAAAGATTTTATAAATTTTGAAATACTGATACGTTTTTATTTAAGCTCAAAATTTGTGAAAAATATTCTTTAAAAATATTTTAACTCATATAAAAAAAAATTTTTTTTTTGAATTGCTGGAATGTTAGCGTCACAAATTTCATCCAAATACTACTAAGATTCAATTGTACAAAGTAATTTTTCTTTAAAAAAATGAAAAGAAGCAGTTATCTTTCATTTTATGGTCAATAAATTAAAATATTACAACCCTGAGGGACATATAAAATAAAATTAACAAAACACAGTCTGTGATAAGTACTTCAATTATAAAGTTTCCTGAAAAGAACTTGCATAACAACGCATCGTCTAACCATCAACCATAGAAACACGATATTATCAGTGAAATAGCCACTCTTGACTAACTGACAGCAAACCAATAATATGAACCTGTCTTGTTTTCATCTATATACAATGAATTTATTTAGTTCGTTCATTTTTATTAACGTAAATGGCGCACGCTAAACTCTTGAGACACCGCTAAAGCCTCATATTTTAACACTTTTGCGTCGATAAAAAGCAAATGCGACTTAAAAGGCAAATAAGTGGTGGAGCGCGCTGCTTATCAAAACAAGAAGGCTTCCTTTGTGTTAATGGCACTTGTGACAGGCGCCTATATTATTAACGACGACCAGGTGTATTAATAGGAATTTGTTTATAAGACCACTCGTTAAAAGGTTAACTTTGAAGTGGTTTTTCTACTGATATCCGATCTTAGAAACATTGAGTTCTTGATGATGTCGCCGTTTTTTCTTGATTCAACTAAATGTCGCTCAAATAAACAATGAAACTTAAGTTTGAACTGATATTTAAAACCTCGACTTGCTTACTTGCACTAAGTACCCTACTTTAATAGGAAAGAAATTAATCTAACGAGATTTTATGTTACTTTTTAACGACACAAAATTTTTAATGTCCTTCAACGCACTGAAGATGTGTTACTTTCGAGCTTATTTTGTTTAGAATAATGAATTTAATATACGGCTTGCTTTGTGGATCATTATGGGGTTCCCAATATATGAATCGTGACCCGAATCTATGATGGGACCTTTAAGAAGAGGCCTCCAAAAATCAATTGTTCCCTGCAAAAATTAATTTTTTTGACTTTTTATTTATTTTTTAATTTTAGTTTTGAATATATTTGAGATAAACTAGTAGCAAATCGGGGGGAAATAACTATTTTGCAATCCTATTCTTACTTAGTTTATGAATCTTGGTTAAATATTTATAAAAATATTCTGAAAAAAATTTTCAGGTACTTGTAGGTATTTTTCAAAAATTTTGACACCTCATCTTTCATATGAAAATCGTTTCGAAGGATACTTATTCTAGTTTATCAACTCAATTCTATTATTATCATATAGTTAATTAGTGTAGCAATATGATTGTTATTGATGATTCCTTATATTTTTCACATAGTTCTATTTTATAGAAAATTCTATTATTAATATTATTTAAAATTCTAACTTGCTTACTTGCATCAAGTTTTCTTCTTTAGAAGGAAAAAAAAGTATTCTAACGTTACTTTTCAAGGACGAAAAATTTGTAATGGCTAAATTTCATGTTTTTTTTTTTTTTTTTTTTTTTTTTTTTTTATTTATTTTTTTTTTTTTATTAAATTCATTGTGCATCGATCTGTAGATTTTATGTTAGTTAAGTGTGTCTTAACACAATTTAATCTGTATATCCTGTAGGTTAAAAAACTTCCTCATTCACGAACATTTATCAAAAAATGACATTGCACCCAAATTAGATATTTTTATTTTGCTATAAGTAGCACATCTGATTAATGTATGAGAGCCTGTTTAAGAATTTTGATTGTATTATTTCCAGAAAATAAATGCTTACTATGTTACTAAGATTTCTGAAAATACACTTTAAAACACAATTACGCTGTCATTAAATTTATCAATCGCTATATATATATATATATATATATATATATATATATATATATATATATATATATATAGCCACCATCGCCCCACAAGATAATAATCGATATTACATAATTTTAATACTGTAAGAAATCAATTATTACTTTCATACTGTAAGTTGTTTGAAACTTTGAAATATTACAAATATAAATCAATTTTCATCGTTTGAAAAAAGATCACTGAAAACATAATGAAAAATATTTAACTGAATCTTATAATAAGTTTTTAAGCTTGGTACAACTTGCAAACTTTTGTTGTTAGCAATCTGTTATCCAAAAGAAAAAAAACTTTGGTCTATAATGCATTTTTAAAACAAAATGTTAAAATTTAATTGTAAAAAACAATTTTTAAAAAAGCATTAATGTTGACTGTTTAATGTTGCTTTTTCTTACTTAAAATAATATTCTTCAATAACACATGATATATGATATTTTTGTTTAAAAAGTAGAACACTAAATTAATAAAAATGTCTAAAAAATCAATATTTACCTGCTATGAAAGGTGATCTAAAGTTAACGTACTGTAATGGCGGTGGCTGCCGATAATGCCTTGGTATGCTTTTATTCATTTGGTAGGTATAGGGACTTAAAGGTGAGTTTAAATATTCATCTGAAAAGATAAATAAAAGTTCTCATCTAGTAGCTTCGTTCTTTTGACTAAATAAAGTTTGAAATGAAAAATGACTTTCGATAAAATTGTTTGAAATTGTTTGTAATATAAAATATCATTTTTGAAGCAAATAATTATTATTTTATTTATGTAAATATTAATAATTGTAATTGTAATTTATTATGCAAATATTAATATTAATAATGTAAAATATTAATATCTGATTACATTTGTAAATATATTGTGATAATGTGTTAGTTTTGGCATATTATATAATGCAGAGCATAAAATCTAAATTTAAAACACTTATTAAAGAAATGAATATATAATTCATAGCAAATGAAACATTTAATACTAAAATGACCGTATTATTAATAAATAAAAAAAGCTAGTTACCACACCATGTAGAAAAGAAAAATAATATATTCTTAGTACATTTTTATTAATTATTTATAGAGAATAATTGAAAACGTTTAGATTTAAAGGAATTGAAAATCTTTCGAATATTATCAGTTTCTCAAATCGACAATAATAAAGGAGTAATTATCGTCTGTTGGCCATTTTTTATAATAATTAAAAATATCTAAACTAAAAACACTTAATTAAAGAAATGAAAATATAATTCATAGCAAATGGAACATTTAATACCAAGTAGAACGCATTATTACTAAATTTTAAAAAAAACTAGATACCATACCATACAGAAAATAAAAATAATATATCCTTAGTACATTTTTAATAATTATTTATAGACGAATAATTGAAAACATTTAGATTTAAAGGAATTGGAAATTTTTCGAATATTATCGGTTTCTCAAGGTTTCTCAAATCGACAATAAAAATGGAGTAATTATCGTCTGTTGGGCATTTTTTATCTCAACCACAAACAGTTGGAAGTCTTTGAACTTTTGAACTTGTTTACCCATAAGTTTGGGTACTTAGTTAAGTTAGATAACTGTACTAATAACTTGGTTGTTTTACTTAGAACTAAAATCATACGGAAATCAGTTAATGCTGAATAAATAGAACAAATACCAACCTTTCAAAACGCATTCAATTGATTCTGTCATATGCATAATATTTATAAAATGAGTGATAAAATAAAATGTCTGTAAAAACTAACTATAAAAATTTAAGAAAAATTATGGAATATGCACTGAGAAAAAAAGTATAGTCAAAACTACCATTACGTGGTAAAATTTACCGTGGAAATTAAAAATATGTAAAGTAAAAATAAGTAAAATTTACTCTATGGAAACACTAAAAAGCTTGGTAATATTTACCGAAATGGTTAGACAACGATATTGGTAAAATTATAAAATTAACAATAAATTACGGTTTTACTACCATGACATTAGTTAGTAAATGTGGTGAAATATGATAATTTTATAATTATATTTTTGATTTTGGCGTAAAAACCATTTATTTGTTTTTTTATTTTTTTTACTAAATGTGTCGTAATAAGAGCTTATAATTTTGAATACCAGAATTTGAATACCATATGCACGGAAAAATACCAAATGAATGGTTTAAATATCGTATATTTTGGTTTTATTAACGAAAATTACGTTGTTGTTGCAGCAGAAATGTCTTTACCACACAGTGTGATAATTTTACACGAATACTTTCCCCCTATGAATATTTTTATCTTTAAACGAACACAATTAATACAATAATCTAGGAACATTTAAACAATAATCTAGTATTTTTATTAGTATGATGATGGATTATACTAATATCTTATTTAACTTTTAATAAAATAAATTATTTCGCTGTTGGTGACTTTTGAAACATAGTGGAGAAAAAAAACCTCGAATATTTTGATCTGTAAAGCCTTATGTATAAAGCTCGAAAATATAATAATAAATGAAAAGAATGAATCGCCTTTAATAACTTTTATTATACTTTTCTAAAAGTTATATGCATAATTAAAATTAACCGTGTTTTAAAATTTTTATTGAATACATTGTGTACTTTAGTGCACAAAACTACAACATTTAATAAAATGTGTTATAAAAAGCTAGGAAAATAAATTCTAGGTATCTTATTAAAATTATTTTTAATTTTCCACTTAAAATTATTTATTTGGGATTACTTTTTGAGAAAAGGAAATCAGAATAATTTTGAAAGGATCGAATTTCCCATGGCTTGTGTTTCAGGCCGTATTTGTATGGTGGCTGAAACCCCGTCTTATGTTTTGACACTTAAGAATCAGAATCCATCCAAAAAATTTTGTTTATAAGAAGAAAGAAAGATGAATTTGATAGTTTTTAATAGAGAGATGGCGTTTTGTATGTTTGAAATCGTTTTTCAAATCGAAAATCTGTGGAGTGTGAAAAACTGCATATTGAAAAAATCAATGGAAATTAAAAATTTGAGGATTATGCAAAAATAATATAGAGATATCCGGTAACCACCACCATGAATATATAGATTTGAAAACCTTAACAAACTAGGTATAAAAAGAGTATATGCATTAGCAATCAGACATTAAAGGCGAGGGCAAGAAGAGACTTTTTTTTATTTTTTATTCTGACGATTTATTATCAAGAAGTACGAAATTAAAACCATCAAAACCTGTGTAGTTATAAAAAAAAAAAAAAAAAGTAACAGTGCATTTAACCTCTTTCTAATTTCACTTATCCCATTTGAGAGATCAATATTTGTACTTTGTTGTTAACATTTTTTATTGCGTATTTGGGTTAACTTTGTTCTTACTAAATTATTTTCTTTATTTTTTTTAACCATTTTTAGTCTCCAGAAAAACAAAACGGACGTCTCATTTGATTTTTATGAATCTGTAGTTTTAATTTCAGAAATTAAAGAAACAATTTTTTTCACCTACCTTCTTTATCGAAACTATTTTGAATCAATCACAAAACTTTTCTTCAAATTAACTTAAGTATGTTTCACTACGCAATTAATAAGAATTATTTATTTATTTATTCATTTTCATATTATTCTTACCTCCATTTCATATAACATCATTCCCCCACCTTCAATATAAACAACCATTACTCGAACAGAAACCAAACTTCAGAGATTCTGATTTCAAAAATTCCGACTTTCATACAATTGCAACCTCTAAAAGGGCGCAATAACTGATTCTTAAAAACAATACCTGATCTTTTTTTATTGGGTTCTTAAAGACGAGATCCTAAAAGCACGTGTCGGCCATAGCGATCGCAGCTGCTTCCAGGGATAAGTAGAGTGGGGATGTAGGAAGATGAGAAAGCGATAAATCTTTTCCCTCTCTTTCATCCCTCCTATGCTGCGTAATTAAATGATAATAATGAACCCCAGGTCGCATCTGACACGCAATTATTGTTCCACGTCACCAACACGTGACAACTGTGTTCTGATGGGGTGGTTTTTTTTTTATTGTTGTTAACTTTTATTGGCTCCTTCATTTTGCGGTAGTTGTTTTATATACAGTGGTTACGAAACAATTTATCAGGAGAATATTAAAATATTTATTAGTTTTGAAATTTAATTAAATGTAATAGCTTTATTTGATTGTTTTTAACAATTTTTAATAAGCCTAACATACAAAATTTAACTAAATGTATGGTAATAAGAATTATAATTTTGAAAACCAGAAGTTTTGGTAAAACATTACCATGTGAATGGAAAAATTTATCAAATGAATGGTTTAAAAATCGTATATTTTTGTTTTATTAACCAATATTAAGATTTCTTTTCTACCAAAAATGTTATTTCGGTAGATCTTTTACTATGAACGAAACAATTTATTAAAGGAATATTTAAATATTTATTAGTTTTGAAATTTAAATGTTCTAGATTTATTTAATAGTTTTTCACTATTTTTAATAAGCGTAAAATGCGAAAGTTAAAATTCAAAAACACAACAAATTTGAAAAGATAGATCGTAAAAGTTACTATGCTTTTATGACTATGTTCAATTTTCAACATTCTTAATAAAGAAAACTAAGGTTTATATTTGACGCTGAAAAATATAGACTTTTTTAAATAAATACTCAATTCCAGTTCTTCCAAGTTTTGAAAAAGTTGTAATGAAAATGAAAGAATCGTCTTTATTTTAATACATATAAGATCACGCAGCACTACCCATGGTTTCTTTAAAAAAATATATCTATAGGAGAATTTTAAACTGTCGAATATCATCTCTTTCTCGTATGCCTGTTAAGGCAGAGGGGTGCGATTGTTCTTTTTTCCAGTGGCGCCATCTATGGCCAAGAATTCGACTTCTGTCACGCCCATGCGTCACTCCCGTTTATAGGACAAATCCATTCATACATCCATTCATTCACAGATCGTTATTTTGACCTGAATCAGAGAACGATCAATCTCCAAGTCAGTATCCCCAGAGGTTTTGATTTGTTATGGGAACATGGAAGACTTTGCGACTCGACAGATTTAACGCGCATTAGTCTCCATTTACTACTACTCTTCTGCCGGTGGGGTTTGAACCCACAAACTCTTGGACATGGACCCAGTGCCCTACCGACCAGGCTATCCCAGGCCACCGAATATCATATCTAAACGTTAAAGTGATAATTTAAAGAAAGGTAATTCTTTCTTGAATTAACGTTAATTTGTTAATTCACTCTTTTTATTGGACTCGCATGACTTTTAATCGTGGGAAATTAAATACGGTATCATCAAGATTTAAGACCTGCGTATTGTAATGAGACGAAAGTCTCTTTTTTTTATCTGTTCGAATCTATATTGAGAAGAAAAATATAGTCAAAACTACCAGAACATGGTAAAATTTGCAGTGCTTCTAGCTCTATGGGATCACCAAAAAGTTAGGCAGTTTCTATCGATGCACTTTTGTAATGATTAGGGTAAAATTAACTATAAAATATGTTTTTACAATACGTACTGATGAAATTTAGTAAAAGTGGTAAGATTTGGTAATTTTATCATGCTACCTTAGAGCATAGCTTAAAAACCATTTATTCGGTTAAATTTCCTTTTCAGTTTTGTACTTTTTACTATATGTGTGGTAATAAGAACTAAAATTTTGAAAACCAGAAATTCCGACGAACTCTAACCTTATGAGCGGAAAAATTACCAAACGACTGGTTTAATTTTGGTTCTATTTATTATTATGGTTTCATTTAATTTATATTTTGGTTATATTAACCAGAATTAATTTTTTTACTAGAAATTTCACTACCATTTAAAACGGTAATTTTACCAGAATTTCTTTCTCAGTGCAGTAATGAACCAAATACACAGAAATATCGTATTTCCTACAGGTAGTTGTGGAGTTTTTCTCCAAAAGCGCTCTTTTCATAGTTTTGAAAACTTGGCTTGTAATTAAACTGCCCTTCGTTTTTTTATGTGATTAGTAAATGTAATTTGACAAGTAAGTGTTGAATTATAACAATCACTGAATCTTATACAATAATTATTTTCTCCATAAATAAAAGGTAATATTGAGAAAATCGTTGTCGCAATAATTTTTATTGTAAAAACGTTAAACAAAAAGCGAAAATACCTCTTACGGTTTTGATTTTTTCAAACTTAAAGAACATCTCAAATGAAGTTAATCCCCCTTCATTACAGGGCAATTAACCCCCCTCATATTTAATTTGATTTATTAATTGTTTAAAAGTCAAATAGAATTGAATCTTTTCATATATCAAAAGTGATTTTTTGAAAATCATTTTCTTAATAATTTTAATATTAATAGAGTAAAACAAAAGGCGAAAACATCTCTAAAAATCGTGATTTTTTTTTCAAACTTAAGGAACATCTCAAATGAAGTTGATCAACCTTCCCAATCATATCAAGTCACAATCATATGAAATTTGATTTATTTATTGTTGAAAAGTCGAATATAATTTAATCTTTTAATATATCAAGTGTGAGGTTTAAAAAATCATTTCCTTAATAACTCTAGTTGTTTAAGAGTAAAACAAAAACCGATATTATCTCTCATAGTCTTGATTTTCAGACTCAATGAACATATATAATGATGCTGTGGAATCTGTAATTCCCTTTTACATTTTAATAATTCGATAATTTCCTTTTCATTTCGGATTTATTTTTAAAATTGTTCTGAAGTCAAATAGAGTTGAATATTTAAATGCATCAAATTTAACATTAGGAAAATTATTTCTTGATAATTCTAATTGTAAAAGAGTAAAACAAAAAGCGAAAAATCTCACTCACTCTCTTGATTTTTTTTTTTTTTTTTTTTTTACACTTAAAGAACATGTCTAATGATGTAAAGCAATCCCTATTACAGGACAATAATTCCCCATCATTTCGAATTTGATTTAATAATTGTTGTAAAAGTCAAACGGAATTGCATATTTTAATATAATGAGCATACTTATTTCAACCAATGTCTTGTACGGATACTTTAATTCCCGTATGCCCATTTAAATATAGAACATTAAGGATAACTTCACCCTCAGTTAGTTACATTTGCATGGACATTAAAGTCATATTCATAAAGATCATTACCATAAATCAAAAACAACTGCGAGATTCTCCATTTAGACGGATTTGAGTGATTTTCTAGTATAATTTTTTTTTCTTCAAATAAAGAATATATAATCATAAAGTTGCTAATGGGAAAACAATAGAGCTCATTTAAATAATTCCGAGTTTCTCAACTGCATGGAATTTATTGTGTAAAATGATTCAAACTTTATCCGAAATTTCTAACAATTTAACTTTTCCTAATGGTTCTTTATTTATTGCAAACATTTAGAAGTATTAGGCTTATATAATAAGTTTTATTAAAAACTCTTTAAATAATACATAGTTATCCTTTAGTTAGAAGTTATTACTTTGTAAAAAAAAATGCTTTGTTGACTAATTTCAGTTATTTGTTTTTAGAAACTATTTTTTATTGCTTATGGTATTTTTATTACCAAGGAAAAATAGTTTTTAAAATGGTAGTTTTCTTCATAAGACTGTTAAAACTAATTTCATCAAGTTTTCCAATTATAAGAGTATACTATACAAATAATTTGAGGTATCATTTTTCAGAAAATAGCGTTATGAAATCTAGCAAAAGATTTTTTGTCTTAATATATCTGAATTGAGACGCCCGGTGGCTTGTGCAGACAATATCTTAAGTTAAGCTATCAGTTTCAAAAACGTATTGTGTCTGACTAAACATATCTTTTTTACGGTTTTTGACTCTCAAAATACGGGGGGTGGCCGTAATCTGGAAAATGGTTTAATTCATAGAGCAGCAAAGTGATCTGTTTCATTCGGTAGTGATCAAAAATATTTATAACTGTAAGGTTAACGAAATAAATGACGACTTCCAAATTTTGAACAAAATCGGTGGAATAGTTTCTCAATGATTAAATTTCAGAAATCGTTATTTAAAATGTTTACTTCTAAATAACTATTCTACTAGTTCTGCTTAAATTTTAAAATTTACTATTTAAAATTACATAGTTTAAAATTATGTAAAAAATTTTATAATTTCCAATTAATATAAATTTCTATTTTCTGTATGTTCTACTTTTCTATTTCTTATATTTAAAAAATAAACGGTCTGCACAAATTAGTTAGCATATAAGGTTATCCCCTCAAACTGTTAAGATTGCATCTAAACCCACAAAAATCTAATTATTAGATCGATAGTTATGAAAGACACTGAATGTTTGACTATTATATGATACATATTGACTTTTAAAATTTATTCAAAAATTCTGTTAAAATTACATTACCGAACAAACACATTGCTTTTGTGCTTTTCTGATTCTTCCAGCCGATATAGGTCACTTAAATATCTGCTCTGGACAGGGGGAAATTAATTGGGGTGCATATATACCAACCCCACGACGAATGAATCTACCCCATTCCCCCACCCCTCTTTGATGCCTGCCAAATCCAGATTTCTCCAACGAAGGAAGGAGATCCACTGAATAAGTGAATATAGTTGATCAGGAAATTTAAAATGTACGAAAATGCTTTCACGTTTGATACGATTATGGTATTTTTATGAACTATTAATTAAAAGTATCGCAAGAACTTTGAGAAAAAGTTAAGGTTTTGAAAAATATTTAATTTTTAAAAAAATAAATAAAAAATAATTAAAATGAGCATAGAATAATTTGAAATTATGCACGACGTGGGAAACTTTGTTTCATAATTTTTTCCAAGTACAGCAAAGTAGTTTTTTATATGCCTTGCTATGAAAAATATTTTCCAAACATACACCACTAATAGCATGCATACTTGTAGCATACATGCGCACTACTTCAATGCTTTATTTTTGAAAAGTAACACCACTAATAAATAAATCACAATTTCAATAATAAAAAAAAATTTGATGGTTCTTACCATTAACTCCAAGATAGCTATTTTTTTCTTTTTTACTTTATGTACAATAGAGGCCGAATTCATTAGGTGATATCTACAAGCCTACCAACTACTACGCTTTTTGAAAAAAATTTTACAGAGTGGTAGACCTTTAAAACCAAAGCTTTTAGAAATTTTGGTAATTTTGCAACATATTAAAATCCTCACCCCGAAAGAGCTAAAACGAAGTGGCGTTGCATATAAAATTTTAAATCACTTATGTGCAGCTGTGTGGAAAATAAGTTCAAATGAATAAAAAAATAATACAATAAAGCATAAACATAGGTACCACTAGAATAAATTTTTACAAAAAGCGTTGAAAATTGGCAGCCCTGTATCTAAGCAATTATGCTACTGCAATTAGGATGTCTTTTGGCTCATTAAAGAACTTTTTAGCAGTATTTAATTTTAAACGAATTTTTATATAAATATTTTGGGACATAATATCGATTATAATCACATAAGAAAATTTGATTACCTGATTTAAGTTTTAATGAAAAATAACTTGGCATAACGAAAATAACTTAGCGAAAAATAACTTATTGCATAACTTAGATATTTGCTTATTTTCCGACATGTTGCTGTTTCATGCAGATCATTACTTAAATGCTTTACTTTTTGAAAAGTAATACCACTAGTAAATGAATCACAATTTCACTAAAAAGACAAGATGGCTTTACCATGAACTCTACTCCTAGATAACTGTGTTATAAGAGAATTTTCGAAATTTTTAAATTTTAACTTTAAAATATTCTCTAATTTCAATTACTTTTCGAGTCGTTTTTTTATTTTTAATTTCAATTAGGGGTCAAATTAATAAGGTGATATCAATAATATTACGTATACGGTATTCCTACAACAATAAGGTATCTTTTGGCTCATTAAATGATTTCATAAAAGTGTTTAAGTTTAAGCGATTTTACATTTAAATGTCAATACACTTTTGTGATATAATATCGATTATAGTCAATTTAAATTTGATCACCCGATTTCAGTTTTAATGAAAAATACAGGAATTATTGCATAACTTTTGTAGCTGCTTGTTTTCTGACTTGTGGCTATTTAGTGCAAATCATTACAGTGACAAGCTCTAAAAGAAAAATAAATGAATAACACTGCAGTGCACAGTACGTATCACTGATACGTATTACTGCACAGTAATACGTATCAATGTAACAATAAATATGTTCCTCGAATTAAGTAAATTTGTCTAACCATTTGAAATCAAAATAGTTTTAGCTTTTTCCCCTCCTTTTGTATTTACGAGCAAATGTATTGTGCGGCTTTTAAGAGAACTCCTCCAGACATCAGTCTCACGTGATGGATGGCTCTATGGTTATGAAAGTTAGTAACTTCGGATAGAGATGTAGAGTGAATAATTTTATCTTGATCTTGGAACTAGTCGGGGTAAGAATCTTTGCTTTGCGGCCAATTGACTCCTTCATTACTCCAATGCACTCCCGTTAGAAATGCTCTCTGTTGTTACCATAGCAGCAGAGGACAGTTCCAGACTTTTAGTCTGGAGGATTTCTCCTCAAAGCCAAACAGTATCATGACGCTTTGGGTCAATGCAAGAAAGGAAGAAAGTGGTAAGATCGGATAGTGGGATGGAACCCGTTACATAGAATCTGGTGAAATTCAGTTCTGCTTTTCAGCGAAGAGACTCTGAATTGCATTAAGGTGAGAAGAAGCTGTCATATTGACGTTATTGATGTTGTTGAATTCATGGCTGATATGTAAATAAATTAGTTTTACAGTGTCAACTCTTTAATGTTCCCTTCTTTTATTTTTTAAACTGTCCTTATTTATTGGTCGTTACAGTCAATAAAAATCTTTATACCTCAGCTAATTATACGTTTAATAAGGAATCATACCCTAGGAAGGGATAAGAATTAGTACTGTGATACCATCAGATCCAAAGGATCCCACCAAGGATCTACCATCCCACTAAGGATTTAGTACGGTGTTTCGTTTCATAACCTCTGCTCTCGGTTTAAGACCGGGTAAGGCAAGATGGTATGGCTTGGGGTATGATCGGACCATCACCATATAAGGTGCAACCATATAAAGTATGTTTTGCAACGCCACAAAAAGGAACAAAAAAGGAAATCTTCAAAACAAGAAGACCAAAAGAAAAAAAAGGGAAATGTAGGAAGAACCAATATTGCTTATATGGTAATGATTGATGTATAGATGTATTTTCTAATTTTTTTCTTTTTTTTTTTTTTTTAAGAGGAAGGAAGATAAAGAGATAGAGAAAGAGGAATTCAATGTGGAGTATGTTTTTGCTGAGTCCATGAAAGCTAAAGTGGAGCTGAGAACGGAGATAAGTATTTTACATGTGAATTTCGTCCGTAATATTTTTAAGTTGTCTTATAAAAAATGTCTGCTGCCTTTTCACTGAAATTTTAGTATTTCTAAATTTCGATCAAGTGACTTGATTTTTCTAAAAAAATAAATAATAATTTTTTTTAAAAAGTAAGGCATTTATGACTCTTTGAGGAATGATCTATAGTGCACAAATTAATAATGAATATCTTGATTAAATCTAGCAGTTTCTGGGTCGAATAATTTAACTCCAACAGGCCTTCGAATCTTAGCTAACTAGTCTTGACACATTTTCCCCCATACAGGGAGAAAAACAATTTTGGTAAAATAGCCCTTATGATAATCTTCTGGTTAAAAAAAAAAAATCTGGTTAATAAGACTAAAATATGTGGCATTTAAACCATTCATTTGGTAATTTTACCGTTTATATGGGAATGGTTTCCGGGAAATTCTGGCTTTCAAAGTTATAGTTCTTATTATCACACATTTTGTAAAATATAAATAACTGAAAAGTAAATTTAACCGCATAAATGGTTTTTATGTTAGGCTCTAAGGTATCGTGAAAAATTACCACATTTAACAAATGTTATCACATATTATAAAACAATATTTTGTAGTTAATTTTACCAAAATCATTACCAAAGCACTTCGGTAAAAAACATCGTGCTTTTCGGTGTACTCATAGAGGCAGAAACACGCCATATTCTGGCCAAATACACGCCAAAATTTGCCATATTTTGGAAGTTTTGAGTATTCTTTTTTTCTCAGGGTACATAAAGTCGTGGTAGACATGAAATAGTGCTAATGCGCAAGAGGTTATATGTAAATCGAGAATAAGTTTCTTTCTTACATTTTTTCTTCACCTTCACTTTATCTAAGTGGTCAGATTAAATAAAGAAATTATGTAAATATTTATAAATAAAATAGCGAACAATATGATAAGCAAATAAAAATATCAAAATTTCATAAAAAGGTTTACTGAAAAAGTTAAAAAATAAATTAAAATAAGTCGTGAAGCAGAAAAGCTTCATAGAAATTGGAATACAAGATTAAAAGTTTTATTTTTGTTTCTTTCCAATTCTTATTCTTCTTATTCTCATTTTTTCAAAACAATTGTACTGCTTTTAAGGAAGAAGGAATGTTCTTTAAAATAAAAAATAAAATGAAAAAGCAAAAAAATCATGTATTAGGTTATTCACGAATTATAGTAAAGAATCCAAAATCAGTATCTGCATATAATATAATAAATAAAAAAAGTAAATTCAAGATGATATAATAAAATAATTAACAAATAATAATTAATCGAAATAAAATAAGTAACAAACATTGCATCAATTGGAAATCAACTTACTAAATTAAACAAGAAAATTTTAAATTAAAATTTCTTTCAACATATTATTAACATCAGCAATTCTATTTTTTCGGAAAATTCTGTAAATAATTTTAGAAAAATCAGATGACTCAATTGATATTCTACATTAAGTCATAAATTTGTGAACAATTGCTTTTTCTCTAAAAAAAATAGAAAAAATGTAGTAAAGATTTAAAAATAAAGCGTATTTAGCTGCAATGATCCTTTAATACCATAGTTTAATAATCAGCAGTATCTATAATTACTGTCATAAATTATACATCAATTAGTAATAAATTATTGTTCCTTCCTTCCTCCATAGATCACTCATTTTTACTGAAAGATGACGACCAGTCCCCCCCCCCCGCCCTCTTCACGATACAGAAATTCTTTCACGAAGGTAAAGATACATTTCCTACAACAGTTTTGTTATTAACTAAAAGCACCATGAAACCAGTTATAAAAAACTAAAAACAAAAATAAGTGACAATAACAATTAGAATTTGATGTAAATTTTTGTTCTTTTTATACCTTTTAGAAATAGAATGGAGAATCATTAATCAGTGGTTATTTACACCTACGCACATTGAACCCTTGTTCAAATTGTTGAACCCATAAGTAGTTAATGACTTTGCTCAGATCATTTTAAAAAAAACTAAAGGATTGTTAAATTTTTATTATGGGGTTACTCCGTGTTAAATTTCGTAAAATAGATTTAAATCGTATTTTTTTTAAAAATTTTATTTGTTCTTCCTTTATTTATTTATTTACATTATTTGACAGTATGCACTTTCAATTCCATTTTCGCAAAAATAAAAATTTAAACTTATATTGTGCATGAATCCGTTCTTAATTATGCTTTTATATAAAATCTTGCATGTTTATCAGGTAAGGATGCGAGCGTGAAATAGCTGAATTTAATTGGACTTTAATTAATTTAATTCGAGTTATTTTAATAAGTATACGAAATTAAAATTTTTGGAAATTTCTGCAACAAACGTAAAGTATTTGAATAATTATAAGTAGTGGGGACCTATATTAGAATTTTAATATCGTGATATATCGGTTATTTCCAGATACATGTGATTGTTTTCTTACTTGAATAATTTCATTAATATTTTCTCTTCTCGATATTATCGTTAATCAACTCATATTTATCAACACTCGGGTAACGAAAATATTAGCTAATGTGAAAATTGTAATATTGTAATGAATGTATTTTTATTTATTTACTTATTTATTTTTATAATTACAATATTAACCTTAGTGTTGATAAATTTCATTTAGTTAATAAAAACATTGACTAATTAAAAACTAATGTTAATTATTTAAATTAAGTAAATACAGCAAAATATCATCATAAAATTTAAATATTTTATATATCAAGATATTCTTCCAATTTAACTAATTTATATTACTTTTGAATTACCTAATATTTTCGTTACCCAAATAAAATTTATCAGGACTCACTATAAGGTCGTATTTCATTATCATCGTTATAAATAGTACTAGTGATATTATAGCATTCGATATTTATCATAGTCGATTTTGATATCGACATTATCGTATTTAACATTTATAATTGTTGATATTGATTATAACATTACCGTTGTCGATAATTATCGTGTGTAAAATATTTATCGTTAGACATGTTATTCATAAAACGTTGGAAGAATAATTTAAAAAAGTATCGGTATGGCAATGTTTAAAAAATATAAGTATTTCACTTTATATCGCCAAGCACTCACTTTATAACACTTTTTATCGGGCTTATAAATAAACCGGAATGTATTGGAAGATGTCGAGTTCGTTTACTCGTTATTCGTCATCGATCATACACGCCTTTAGTTTCCCTTAGTTCTTTTTATTAACTAATTTAAATATTTTTTTAAAAAATATTTAAAATAAATTAATGCATATGCTTTCTTAATTTGTTATTTACACGGAAAAAAATCTGGTAAAATTACCGTACGGTATGGTAATGTAATTTCTAGTAAAAAAGCACGTAATTTTGGTTTATAAAACCAAAATATAAGGCATTTAAACCATTCATTTAGTAATTTTTCTGTTCGTATGGTAACGGTTTACTTGAAAATCTGATTTTCAAAATTATAGTTCTTATTGCCGTACATTGTCATTTAACCATTTTTTCCAGTGTGAGTGTTACAAATACTGTGATAATACCTATAAGTAATATACCTGACTCCATTGAGCATTTCTTATTGTCAATAATGATCATTAAACATTATAATTTATTATTTTAAGTAATTAGACAACTATTAAACCAAAAAAGAATGGAATCTTTTACAGAAATTACAGGGTTGCCTAACCCCAATAAAAGATACTCCAAACGCTGCTCGTCAATCAATATCTCGATATCTGAGATGGTTACGGAATTTTGAAGTGTTTTTCATCAATAATAATTTGTGTGCAAAAAAAACAAAAAAAAATATTTGAGATCAGAAATAAAGTAAGTTGACTTTGTTTATTTAGTTACTGATTTTTTTAAACTTCAGTATGAAAAATTAAATTAGTAAAAAAGTATAAATATTGACGAAAAATATTTAGAAAAAAATAAATAAATCTCTACCAAACGGGCGATAAGAATTCATAAAGTAGAACTATTTTAAAGATTTTTATTAATCTCGTAATTAATGCGAAGAGAAATAAGCTATCAATTATTTCAACGAGGAAATCAACTTTCATAGTTTTCTATGAATTAAAATAGCTATTTAAAAGAAACTATAACGAAACGCAAAGTTTATTTTATAGTTGCTTCAAAGAGAAATAAGAATTTCCTTTTAAATAAAAACTTAAAACGGCAACTGTCACCATTTCTTTTTTAATGAACACAAAAATATCCAAACGATAAATTATCAATGCTTTACTTCATACACGCGTTTAATTTTCCTCAATTCATTAAAATCTGAATTGATATTTATCAATTTTAACATAAAAAATACATTATATAATTTTCTTTATTATTATGAATGATAAAAATCGTTTTGCAAAAATTTTAAATTGTTTATATTCTCTCCCATAACAATTAAATACAAATACTTTTGGTAATGTAAAGAATAGTTCATAAAATTTGGGTCAAAACATGAAGTAATTAAAATTTCTGAAACAAACAATTAAAACAAAAACCGATATCAATCTTCGTTTTTTCCCCTATATTTCAATCATTTGCTGCGGCTACTTTATATATAAAACTTTTAAAAAATGACCTAATATATAAAAAAAATCACGTGGTATTGAATTTGATTTATTGCAGCATTACAGCTATTGCAACAATGCGAAAATTTCTTCAGCAAAGATAATTAACAATTTTTAATATTTTGATTTAAATTCCTTTATAGCGTTTAAAATGTCATAAATCATAATGATAAAAACTCAATTTTTTTAAATACTTGAAAAAGAAAAAACTTTTCTAAACTGATGAGCGTTTGAAATAGTTTCACCTTTAATCCATGAAAAATTATGCTTTTATTTATTGAAACATTAAAGTATTTGCTTAAATACAAAAATGCTTTTAAAATTTTAATTAAATGCATTGTTTTCAAACGAAAAGGTTAAATACTATTTCCCAAGCTGTAGAGCATAATTAGGCTAACATTAACCATTACAGAGATAAAAACAAAAATCTGAAGTTGTTGATGTTTCATCAACAGTCGAGCGTTTTTAAGAAATTCTTATTTAATTATAATGATGCATGTGCTAATTGATATTTGTCTTATTTTTAACGTTAAAAGGAGGCTATAATCACCGTATTAAGTAGTAGTTTCCCAAAAGAAAAGTGTAAAATTTTAATACTTTTGTCATTATCATTAAAGTAAATTTAGTACTTTTTGAGGTGATTTTGAATTGCTCTTCAAAGTTTATTTATTTTAAAAGTGAAGTTTGAGAGATTTTCGTAAAAAAATGCTTTCATAAACTTTATCAACTAATTATTATTCGTTGATAAAGTCAATAAATTTTATTTGTTTGAATTAATTCACTCTGTGTCTTTATTCAAAATTAAACTTGAGGAAAATGAAATCTGTAGTTTTATTTAATTATTTAATACATATCGCTGGTTCAAAACTAAAACGACGCATCTGCAGGCATAATACGTTTGCAGATGCGTCGTTTTAGTTTTGAACCAGCGATATAATTTTTTTTACATTAAAATTGTTATCGAAAATGCCGGGTTAAGTTAAAGGTTTGTCTTTTTTTTAAAATAATATTTTGCGAATATATTCTAAAATAATTGAATCGAATATTTGAAAAAATATGAGCCTTACTTCTGAAATTTTTCTATTTATAAGTATTTGCAAATTACAGCCTAAAAAATACCTGTTTCTTTATTGACTTATTCCGTATATTTGACGGTTTAAAACTGTTTTGCTGAAAAACGGTTTTTCTCCGTTTATTTCATCCTAATCATAAACAGAATAGAATCATCAGTTCAAATTATAGTTTTGCGTTTTGTTCAAAAATTTTATCTTTCTTCAAATCATTTTAATATTATTTTCTATAATTCCTCTTACTTGTATTGAAATTATTTGAACATCGTAAATATAAAACTGAGATTCGACTTTATTGCCGAATTGATACTTTACTTGATTGTTATGTTTCTTCAGATGTAATTTTTTGGTAAATCAAGTTGCCAGCAATTTTTATAAGGTTAGTCACTCCAGTTTTTAATATTTTAAACTTAAATATGATTTCAATAAGTAAAGCTTTTAAAATAGACCATTTAAGATTTTTTTCATAATAAATCACTAAAGCTGCTGTGGAAGCTCAGGGGATACTCACCTGCCAGTTAGGTAACTCAGATTCGAATCCCAGTGATGACTGATCGTACGAATACTGTTCGCGGCTCGCACCGACTACAAAGCTTACATAAAATATCCATATCTGGCGCGAGTACAGATTTATTGCGTAATTTTCACAAAAAAACTTGTTTTCATATTTCAACTATTGTACTATGGACTTATATTATAACTTTCACAGAGAGAAAAGTTGACAGTGAATGGTAAAAAAATCGTTGTGGACTACGGATTTACTTAGTAACTTTTACGGTAAAAACTTGTTCTTAATTAAAAAACCATTGAAGTTTTGTAAATTTCATGGTTTTGCACACCCAAAACAACTGCTGGTTTCAAACCGTAAATGTTACTGGATTTTTTTTACAGTGTATATATATTAATAAGTATTTGCTTATTTTGCAGATGAACTTAATGAGGCGAACCTTTTATTTTTTTACAACTCTAGAATAAGTAAAAAAATAATTTCACCTTTAATCATGCTCTATTCTGTCATTCACGTTTTTTTTTTAATTTTTTTTCTAATTAAGAATCGTACCCTTTGCACAATCAATCTTCACTGTTAACCTTAAATTACAGTGAAGAGTCATAAAAATGCAAGTAAAATGAAATTGTTATATTTTAACTATCGAGTGTAATGTAAATAATGAAATTTATTATTAATAACTAAAGGTTAATAATTTGAACAAAATTGGTTGAATAGTTTCTGAGTAAGGAAATTTTTTTATTAAACCGTATTTTTATTTCACAAGAACTGTTCGACCGACTTCGTTCAAACTTTGTATTTTGTGTAGGGGACAGGGAACTGTCCTTGCATCAGAAAGGTGCTGGGTTCGAATTCCGGGCAAGGCATGGATGTTTCTTTCTCTCTATCTGTGTTCTATGTCCTTTCTCTTTTGTGTGTGAATGTGTGAATGTGACCCGCCCTATAAACGGGTTGTGGTAGTGTGACGTGGGCGACGCTGCTCTACCGCCGTGGCTTCGCCACAGGTGCCCACTGGGTAACGAAAAGAGAGTTAGCAGTTCTGGCACTTTCTGTGGCCAATGGATAATAGTTCCAAGTGCCCGCCATTAAAAAAAAATTGTCATTTAAAATTTTATAGTTAAAAATGATGTAAAAATTTGTATACTTAAAAATTTAGAAATTTTTCTGCCATTATAAAATAAAGTAAAAAAATAATAAATAAATATAAAAAATATTTTTTAGCGAAATTATCTTTAGATAAAAGAATTTTATATTTGTGTAAAAAAAGTTTTTCGATTTCCTTGAAAACTTTCTGATATATAGGGAAGTAAGCAAAAAGGGAAATTAATTTCAAGGGCCGCAAAATTTCGACTTCACTCATAACTAGGACCGGGTGATGTCAGAAATTTTAAATCGTGATACACTGTTAGTTAGACATCACGATATAGCGATGCATCACGATTTAGCATATGTTCAAAAATTACCTATGGGAAATCTTTAAATCAATCAAAAATTAAATAAAAAGTAATTACAAAAGAAATTATTAATTCTAAACATATTCTACTCTGACATCAATATCTCTTTTCAATTAAAATAATAAAGAAGTCAAAGTAAAAGCAAACCCAAGCTTTATTTCATTTTTCTTAAATTAAAAATTATTTAAGATTTATTGGTTTAAAAATAATATTACTGTAACAAAATATTTTACATACATGCATTAAAAATTAAAAGGGGGAAGAAAAAAAAGAAGAACACAAACCAAAGAAATGTTCACTTTAGAAAACAAAAACCATGCTTTTGAAAGATCATTAGACCCTCTATTATTTAAAATAGTAAAAAGTAGTATTAACTAATGGTCAAATTCTGTACTTTATAAATAAAAAATATTTTTACTTATTTATTATTATTTTCTTTTTTGAAGTTTAAGTAATAATGTTAAATTATTAAAGAGGCATCAAAACATTACTAAGCTCTTTATTTAATTAAAAAAAATTATTTGCTTTAACTAATAGCCAAATTTTTTTAAAACTTTGTTTTCAGTATCTCAAAAATAAAAGTAAATTAAATAAAAATAAGCTTTGTTTCAATTTTTTTTATAATTAAAAACGACTGAACATTTATTGGTTTTAAAATAATCAAATTATTATAATTACCTACATTAAATAAATTTTAAAAAACTAACTATTTACAACAAAGTTAAATACAAAATACCCCTATTAAATTATATCGCTAAAAATTAAAAACAATAATTGAAAAAAATCAATCAAGAATCTTTTTTTTTTTAAATTTATATTTTCTTTTCATTGATCAATTGAGTTCAGAACGAAAATTTAAGATAACAGCGATTGTGCAGCAATTGCAAAGTAACACTAGGGCTACTAAAAATAATTGACAAGAATCGTTAAATCCAGACAGAAAAAAAAAATGGTATGAAAAGTAGCAAAAGTCTCACTGAAAATAATTTACAAGAAACCTGACAATTATTCCCGACAAAATAAAATGCACAACGATCGCAAAATGACTTAAATCCCATTGAAAATAATATTCAAAAATCGCATAATCCCAAAGACAAAAAAATTGACATAAAGAAACTATGCCTACTGAAACTATGGACATAAAGAAACTATGCATACTGAAACTATGGACATAAAGAAACTATGCATACTGAAACTATGGACACAAAGAAACTATGCATACTGAAACTATGGACATAAAGAAACTAACCGATTAAATTCGCTCTTCGTCATTCAAGATCACGAAACTAACAGCGTCTTTAACGCTAGTCTTAACGTCTAACAGCTAGTCTAACGTCTTAAACGCTATCTACATATCTGCAGCTAGACAAAATCAAAACCGTATTTGTCAGTGCGGTAACAGCGATAGCATAGTCAAGGATCTTTTCATATTAAATCGTTAAGCCGCGACTATAGTCCTATTCCGGTGACTTAAATCAGATTTCTGATGCATCGCCTAAAACGAAAGTCACAATATCGGCCTACCAATATATGCATTAAATCGATATTTCACGATACATCGATTTATCGCCCAGTACTTCTCATAACTAAACTATTTTCCAGATTACGACTACCCCCTTCTCATATTTTGATGGTCAAAAATCTAAGTCAGTCGAAATAAAGAAATTTTAATCCAGGAAAGTACGGTTTTGTATATTATTTTTTAACTTAAAATACCGTCTGCACTAACTAGTTATCATATTTGCGGCCACAACTATGATTACACACGAATTGATCCAAAATTTTGTATATGGATACATATTAAGGCATGGAAATATGTAACATGTTTTTTGTTTTTTTCGGTCTATTTCGAATTACATTTGAACTTAAAGGTTGATTAAAGCAGCGAATTTTACCCTAATACGACACTATTTCTTCTAGTTGGAAAGCGAAGAGCAATGTTAGGTATGAAATCTATTTTAACTTACACTATTAGAAATTTCTCGGAAAAAATGGTTAAATAACAATTTATTTAATTGTTATTTTACCATATTCAAACAAAGCAGTCAAATAACCATAAATAAGATGATAATCAAACTGTTAACTGTGAGAAAAACCGTTTATTAACTGCTTTCACCTAATACGGTTAAACAACCAGAATTTTATAACACCAACTGAGCCCACTTAGTTCTTGAGATAAAAGGAAGCCCCTTAGTTACTTGCAATTACGTACATATTATAGCCGAGAGGGCTTACCAGGCAGTCGCAGGACTGATAAAATTGGGGTTTGAGTCCCAGCGTTGACGCCACAATCTATCCTCCATTCCCTTCGAGACATGAAGAGTTTCCAGAGTCTTGCACTCTCCAATACCCATTACCTAACGAAAAGTCGATCTCCTATGTCCAGTTTAATTTCATTTTTATGGTTTTGAAACCATGCTAGTTGCAAATGGTTAAAAAAACGTACAGTTTTGAATTAATGGTTTTATAACATACTTGTTGAAAACGGTTCAAAATTCTTTTTTACCGCACATTTTGCAGTTAATCGGATGCGCACACTGCTGACGGTTATTTTAAGATAATTTTTTTAAAAAATCTAACAGTTTAGGTATATTTTTCGTTTATGTAGCTTCAATAAAAAATATTCTACTTTTTAAAAATGCCGCAAAAGTTGTCTTTATATGTTATATTTTATTCTAAATGAATAAAACTTCTTATATTTCAAAAGGAGAAAAATAATTCTTTTTTTTTTTTCAGCAAACGATTACGGTTACTTTTTCGAGTTGGTTTACGAACTTTCAACTCGTATTAAAAGAATAAACTTTAATTTAGAATTTACTATGAGCAAATTTCGTTTTATAAACAAATATAGTTTAGTGTAAAATTTAACTAAAAAATTACTTTTTGAGTTGCTCTAAAGTGAAGAAGGTTTTTCGATCCGTTAAAACAATTAATTCTTTTTTCTTTTTTTCTGTGTTGTTTATATGTTCTTAAAGTGCTAAAACATTATTTCACTAAATAAGTTTTATTTACTAGTTTTGCAAAAACTGAGTGATTGGTCTCAATTTTTTTCTTAAAAGTTCAATCTTTTAAAATTTCAAATCCAAGAGAAAAAGACAATGTTTTTTGATACCTACGTAATCCATTTAAAATATCATATTTTTACATATTATAAAATTAACTAGTATGTAAATAAGGGTGCTAATTAAACATCAAAAGCAAATACATAGTTACATACGGGAAACATCAATCCTTTTTTTAAAAAAATATATTCTGTATAAAATTTAAAAATTTTTATTTTTTCTGCAGGTTATGAATCAAGAATAATCCTCAAATGTATTTTACGTAATATATTAAAATTTTTTAATTCTATTAAAGTTGAAATCGGTATCTGTTTACCATATCGTTCTAGAAGTAAGGATATATTTGTATAAGTTTTTGAAATGTTTAAAAAATGATATTAAAACTTCTTTTAAAAATATAATATTTAAAACTATTTTATTTTATTGTTATCTCATGCGTTATTTTGAGTTCAATTTGTTTCAATATTTTACAAAACTACTTTGCAAATAATGCAAAATAGCATAAACAAATAATATATATATATATATACACTTTTCTGATAAAATTGCTTGGTACAGTTGCGATTGCATTTTAATTGTAAAGCTCTGATTGTTGCGTGGAATAAAATACTACATTTTAAAAATGATGAATGAAATACTTGATTTTATTGCTATCTCATGCGTTTATTTTAGTTCAATTTCTTTCTATATTTTACAAAACTACTTTTTGAATAATGCAAAATAGCATAAGCAAATTAAATATTTATATATTGAGAAAAAGAAATATAAACTTATCTATTAAAACTACTCGATACTGTTACGATTGCATCTCAGCTGTAAACCTCTGATTGTTGTGTGGAATATAAAAAAAAAAAATTACATTTTAAAAATGATCTTTAATATGATAAATACTTTGATGTGATTTGAAATTCTGTATTTTGCTTATGCTTGAAAAAGTTTTGCCAAGCATAAGAAAACCCTTCAGGAAAGTGTTAAATTTAATACCAACTCAGCATCGTAAAAGTTCAACAAAATATTTAGCTATTCTGGGCCATTAGATTATGGTCCATTACATTTCAGATAATTACGGCACATTATACGCTTCAAGATTTCGTCAACGAGTATTTATACGATCCTCATACTAAGAAATATCGACTGAGGCTAAAAAGGGGAAGTAATTTTAAGGACGTAAGTCCTTACGTAATTAAGCCGATTGAGAGCATAATAACTAATGTAAGTATATGTAAAAGTGATCTCTTGTAAATACTTATAAGGGATATATGGCTTTGTTTAATTTATTCAATAATAGATAAATTTAATTAATTAATTTTATCCTTTTCATTACAGTTTATTTTCGTCTGGGTGTTTGTGATTATCGAAATTTGATAAGAATGAAGTAAAAATAGCCAATTCTTGAGTTACAATTCTTTAATATTGACTGTGGCTAAAAAGAGAAAATGATTTTAAAGAAGGTGAGTCTTTGATTGATTAAGCTAATAGAGAACATAATAACTAATCTATAAAAAAAATCTGATGTCTTACAAATACTTATAAGAGATATATGACTTTGTGTGATTTATTTGATAATAGATAAATTAAACTTACTGATTTTACATTCACATTATAAGTTTTAAACGCTCATTACTACAGTTGATTTTCATTTGGATGTTTGTGATTATAGGAATTTAACAAGAATGAAGTCATAATAGCTAGTTAATGAAATGAAATTCGTTTTAATTATTTATTATTTTATAGTTTTTTCTGTTTATGAATTTCAATTTGGTATGCCAATAGCTTTCACTTATGATACACCAAAAATTTTCATTATAGTTGTAAGAAATTTTAATTATATTAAACTGCTAATTTTCAGTATGATACTGTGCCAATACTCGGAAAAAAAATTATTGTGAAATTATCGTACTGTATAGTAATGATATTTTTGATTTAAAAAAGAGCATAATTCTGGTTGATGAAACCAATGTGTAGGTGTATTTAAACCATTTACTTATTAATTTTTTCATTTATGTGGTAACGATTTACTGCACATCTTAATTCTTAAAATTATAATTCTTATTACTAAACATTTGGGAAAAAATACAAACTTGAAAAGTAAATTTAACCAAAATAATATTTTTTTTGCTATTGCTCTAAAGCAGTGTTTCCCATCCTGGGGCCCACGCCCCACTGGGGGGCAATTTGATTGTTAAGGGGGGCAATTCGAAAATGGACTCGACACGAGTTTAAGCCTTTTGCTCCGGGCCATTTAAAGGCAATGCTAGATTTCGATGCCAAAATTGAAAGAAAAAAGCAAATTCTTAAATAATTGAGGCCAATAAATAGTATGTGACTTAGCGATTTTTTTAGCGACAAACCTGAAATGAAGTATCTGTTAACAGTCGATGGTAAAGCATTTGTGCGTTATTTAGCCGATATCTTTGAAAAACTAAATAAATTAAATAAGCAACTTCAAGGAACAAATAAAATTCTTGTTCATGAAAAAGCTAAGATATTTGGTTTCATCACCCTTAGTGAGTTATATCAGAAATATATTAACAACAAAAACTTCGAACAGTTTCATTGGCTCCAAAAATGTGAAGTAAATGATACCGCTTTACTTGTAATATTTTTTATTTTATAACCGTCGTTGAACAGAGCCGACCCAATTTCATGGGTTTACGACTACTAATGTTCAATTCCGTATCCTTGTTATTTTGAACGGGATCCCAAAAGAGAAGAAAACTCCTGGAATAAGAAGTCGGAGAAATTTGCCTTCGTGGAGGAGTTTTTGGTGGAACTAACACGCATTTGCGTTACATGGAGAGGAAAGCCTTGTAATTTTGAACCAATCCAGAGGACTAGGAAACTGGACTTCTGGATCAGTACCTCCAGAGGTATTGATTTGTAATGGGAACATGGAGGACTTTGAGACTCGACAGATTTAACGTGCATCAGTCACCATTTACTACACGAGGAGTCTTCGGTCGGCGAGGATCGAACCCACGACCTCTTGGACATGGGCCAAGCACCCTACCGACCAGGCTATCCCGGCCGTTTACTTGTTATATTTTATAACCGTCGTTGAACAGCCGACCCAACTTAATGGGTTTACGGCTACTAATGTTCAACTCCGTAGCCTTGTAATTTTGAACCCAATCCAGAAGACAAGGGAACTCCTGGATCGAGTATTGGGAGAAATTTGCCTCCCACGGTTAGCCTGACGGCAAGGGGACTCTAACCCATGATCCGTCTACCACTGAGGATATTTCACGTCAGCACTGTGGTCAGTGCAAGCCGGATGCGGAATTCGTATCGACTGGGATTCGAACCTTGTTCGCCTAATTGGAAGGCGAACGCTCTATCCCCTGAGCCATCGCGGCTCTACTTGTTATATTGTCGATCATCTGAAAATTCTATCGGCAGATTTACAAGAAAGATTTTCTGATTTAAAAAAATTGATTTTCCAACATGGATGATGCAGCCAATGTTACTGGATTTGTTTGATATATCAAATATGCAGTATCAAGAAGAACTCGCAGAAATGCAAAATGATGAGTCAGTTAAAACTTTATTTAATATAAAAAGAGTGATGGCATGGCTTTGTGAGGAAACAGAAATCAAGAACCCAAATATGCAAGAAAAATATTGTAACCGTTTCCATCTTCATATTTAGCTGAAGGTGGATTTAGTGCTGTAAATGATTTACTGGTAAAAAGAAATCATCTGGATGAAATACAACGGGGAGACAGTTGAGACTGAAGCTAACCAAATTGGAACCGAACATAAAATCTCTGGGCATCAAGCGAAAGGATCTCAATAAATTAAAATATTAAATTATTATAGAAAATTTTTTATTAAAATTATTTTGAATTTGAATTTTAGTTTTTCATTATATGTTTTGAAAATTTACTTACTGTGTTTCGTTCACAATTTCCTAGTGATTTCTACCTAAAACCTATCATTTAAGTTTCTTAAGTGAACAATTCAATTTTTTAATATTAAAAATTATGTATGTGTTACATAGGGGGGCATAAGAATTTTAGAAAGGCTTAAGTGGGGCATGGCACAAAAAGGTTGGGAAACACTGCTCTAAAGTATCATGATAATTTTACCACATTTAGAAAATTTTATCCCATATTATAAAAACAAGTTTTATTGTTAATTTTATCAAAATCATTACCAGAGCGCTTTGGTAAGAATTGCCAAGAATTTTGGTGTATCCATAGAGCGAAAAACACTGTAAATTTTACCATATTCTGGTAATTTTGACCATACTTTTTCCCATTGTATATATCATAATGTTAGATCAATAATTTTACCGTATACTAAACTGAACTTAAAATTTTCAACGCGATATAGTACGATACGTCTAAGAGTAAACTATAATATTAATAATACAGTGCGCACAATTAAAAAACATGAGCAAGAAATAAAAAACGGAACAGCCTAAATTTATTATTCTAATGATCAAATTCTTGTGAACAACATGTAATCTTATTGGTTTCAGGGGAAAACCTTAATAATTTAGGGCAGAAGTTATTTTACTTTACGAAATTTGACTTAAAAACGTACTTTCTCTAAAAACACACACTATATTTCGCACTGTTAGAAATTTCTCGGTAAAAATGGTTAAATAGCAATTTATTTTATTGCTAGTTTACCATATTCAACCAAAACAGTCAAAAATCTAAAAAAAGATGACATTGAAACTGTTAAGTGTGAGAAAAAACGTTTATTGATTGTTTTTACCCAAAGCGGTGTAACAGCTAGAATTTTATCCGCGCCAACTAGGCCTACCGCATGAAGCTATTTAGTTCCTTGTAGTTGGGTACATACTATAGATGTGAAGAGGGTTAATCGGTCAATCTCATGACCGACTGAGCTGGTACCACAATACACCATTGGCACCACATAACGTTGACCCTACAATAATTCTTCAATTCCTTTAACACATTAAGAACTTCCAGTGTCCTGAAATATTCAATTGACTCTCGACTATTGGAATGCAAAACTATCACTCACGCATACATAGCGCAGCATCCAAACATATTAAAACAACTGTATAAATTAAACATTAAATTTTTAAAGAAATTCTCGATTTTCAAATGATTCAAAACCACAGCAATTTCCATATTTGGTACAATTGTTAAAAAAAAATTAAGGAAATTAAAAACAAAAAAGTGGGCTAATTATTACTTTTTACCTTCTCAATATGTAGCACGCACATTTATTTATTCTTATGTTGGCTTTTTAAATTTTAACTAGAGTGCAATAAAAGTATACTACATCAACGGAGTATATTTCTGTACATACTTACTTATTTTTAAAGTAGTGTTCTATTTTTTAACAAATAATTTCAAAATCGAAATTCAAACGATTCGAATAAGTAGAAATGTATTCTTACCACGAGAATAAATATGCATAAAAACAAATCAGACTATTGAATCAGATCTCGGAAGCGGCTATCGGACTAGAGTAGAATTTGAATTTAATACGCCATGAAATGATCGTTGGTAATGTCGACTTAAAAGGGTGCATGGATATTTTTCGATATCGATAAATATATCGATATTTAGAGGGAAATATTTACTTTAATAGTTTTCTGTGCGATTATGGCATAGTCAGCAAGAGCATTAGAAAAATCCTCCTCAATAAAATATTATACAATAGTAGAACAAAAACTATTCTTGTTGTGGTTTGGACTTTAATGCAAAGTTGAAGAAAAAAATGCATAATTGTTTCTTTAAAGTTAATAATAGGATATTTTTTAATTTGTTTGACATTCTCAAAAGTTCATATATTAAAAGTGATCTCTGGACGAGTTTTTTCTTAAATCAATGCTTTAAAGTTTGGCGTAACACCAAAGTCAAAAATTAGATAAACCGTTCGCTCTAGATAAACCAACGGGATTATAAACTCTGAGTTTGATATTGAATTATGGTTTCATTTAAAAACAAATACACAGTAAAAACTTTTCTTCTCTGAGTGTTCATAGAAAGTGTTTTTTATAAAAAAAAAAAAATTAAAAAAAATAACATTTTAAAGCTTGGCGTAATACATAACTCAACAAATTTCTATTAAATTACATTTCAAAAAACATTTTAATCTTATAAAATTTGTTCCCGATAAACCCACGGAATTATAATCTCTGAGTTTATTATTGAATTATGGTTTAATTTAATAACAACTATACACTGTAAAAAATTTTTATTTTTGTGTGTTCTCAGAACTCGTTTTTTTTTTTCTTTCAAAAACAACGTCTTGAAGCTTGGCGTAACACATAACTCAACAAGTTTCTATTAAATTATTTTTTTAAAAGCACATTTTAGCATTATTAATTCACTCAAGATAAACTAACGGGATTATAAACCCTGAGTTTAATATTGAATTTTGTTTTTTTAATAAGAAAGAGACAGTAAAAACTTTGGTATAATATCTTTCCAAATTTAACGCTGAAAAACCCTAATAACTGTGAGGAACACTTTTTTTTCAAGTTAATGCCTAATCGAGCTTTCCTATACAATTTAAATAAAATGAATATTAAGGCTAAAATTATATATAAGGACGTTAAAAAAAATATTTAAAAAGAATATATTATAAAACGTATAATGTAAGCGTACTTTATAGACGTAGTTAAAAAAATCTAAAAAAGTGAGACAGTTGTTAAAAATACATATTATTATTAAGAATCAATATGAGAAGTCAATTAAAAGAAAAACCTCCATTTGAAAATATATATACTATTGCATAGCTAAATTATGATTCTTTGTAAAAATACTATTATGACAACAAAAATTTATAATTACGTTTACTTACTTTATCTGATATTTTGTCTTGTATATTTTACTCGAAAAAAAGTGACTAATTTTGTTTCAGTTAAAAAAGTCACACTGCAGTATCTCGAAAAATTTATAAAATTTATAATAATAAAAACAAAAATTTATAATTACGTTTACTTACTTAATCTGATATTTTATCTTGTATATTTTACTCGAAAAAAGTGACTAATTTTGTTTAATTTAAAAAAATCACTCTGCAGTATCTCAATACCTATAATGTTAAAAAGTATTAATTTCAACAAACATTTTTCGAAAATTAGCATTCGATAAAAGATTTTTTTTACTATTTTTTATTAGTTTAAGAGCTTTTTTAAGAACTTTGATTAGAATTTTTTTAAATATTTGTTCGGTATATCATAATGCTTTTGTTTTCTTCTTGGAAAAAAAATCCATAGATCATAACTTATTAATTACAATTATTTAAAAAAATATTTAAGAAAAACCTCATATAGAGCTCTCTGAATCTGAATAGTATAGATTAATTTAATGAGAGATTTATTAGAAACAATTTATTTAATAAATATTGTTTCAAATTTGTTAATATGTGCGTAATTTTGTAAATATTATTTTGTTATCAGGCTAAATAACTCAGACGGACCCTAAATTAGCAGTTTAATTAAAAAATTTGTAAATGCTTCACGATTGATTCATTGATTCTGAGAAAAGTGGCTTGACAACAATTTTACTTCCATTGCTAATGCTACGAACACTAAAATAGAATTTCAAAAAGCTGGTAAAACAAAATTTATTCTTGAAAAGCATTTTTGCAATAAATATATAAAATACAAAGATTGCAAATATATAAAAATCGCAGTTTTGAATATTTTGTAACTTACGTTGATTTTTCGATTGTACGGCAGTATTCAATAGACGAACTTTTCATTAATCAATATTATTTTATATATTTATTTACTTATTCTTAAGCTTATAACACATGATAGAATGAAATGATTTAAACTGTAAAAACTGTATAAAATACAGAAGTCAACTCTAAAAACTCTAAAACGGACCAAAAATAGAAAATATAAGGAGAATTTGTAAATAATTGTCATTCAAACCTATGCAATGATTTCAAAATACACATCTAAATTAAAACTCGAAGCGAAGTGTTATGAAACATATACTCATACGGACAAATTCGGTATTTGCATTCTTGGATAAGCTCATTTATTTACTATTTAACAACATGTGCGTGAACAATATGCATCTGGCACAATATATATCGAAAGGTTTTGAGTCAATTTTAGTGCTATTTTTATTTTATATAGTCAACTAAAATCTTGTATTATTTGGTTTTATTACTTTAAAAGCATGTTTAGTTTTTTTATTTATTAAACCTTAAAATATTTTTTTATTTTTATCAGGATATTCAGTAATCCTTACCCTTATTACACATTTTTAAAATCCTATTAAAAAATTTTGTAAAAAATTTTTGTTTTGAAAATGAAGACGTAAATTAATTTTTATGTGAGTGAAAATAGAAACTTTATCAAAGACTGACGAATAACTATTAGGGACAATAGGGTTGAAAATACCATAAGTGGTTTGATAGCTAAAAAAAACTTCTCTCAATTTCCTCAGGTAAACCAGTTTTAAAGTTTTTAATATCCTTAATGATTTGTCATGTTTGATACTTTCATCGCTTACAATTCATTTTTAATGAAAGAAACTTTTATTCATTTCATTTCACATTTTTTTTTTCATTCAAATTTTGACAAATATTACAAATATGTATGCAAGGTGTTCTATAAAAACTGTTCTTAATATGTATTTTTAAAACCCCTATCAAAAGTAGTTACAAAAATTATGTATATTGGAATTGCAAATTAATATTTAACCGAGAAAAAAACAAGAACGCAATCAATATATGTCAAATCTTAATACAGGAAAGTGGATGTAATAAACAACAAGGCTAGTTTTATTGAAGGAAGAAACAGAGAAGAATTGAAAAACGATTATTATAAACATCTACAAGTTTCAAGTTTCAACTAAGCATGATTTGATATTTATTACATAAGCCTTCCTCAACTGTAATTTATCAGGTTTTGGTTAAAAACGTTGTAGTTTTTTCCTCGCTTAAATATTAATTTACACCCCCAATGTGTGACTTTTTTGTGTTTATTTTTACTAAGAATTTTAAAAATACATATTGTGGGTAATTTTTGCGGAGCATCTTGTATATTTAGAAAAGTATTATTTAAATAAAATAGGATCATACATTATAAGATTTCAATTTTCTAAATCAAATAAATTTTTTTTGTAATAAATTATACTTTTTTTCAGTATCAACACGGGTTAGATCATTTGAATGAATTTGACTGAAATAAATTATTACGCATAATTACTGAAACAATAAAGTTCTAAATTAATAAGGTGTCCAATAGCTTTTAAAACTCATATGTCAAAAAAATGGTTCGCTTATATTTCATTGCTTGAAAACTTGAAGGTAATAATGCTTTTATTATGTACCGTATTTGTTTAATTTACATTTAAAACAGGACTTTGAAATAAAGTAAAGTTTTCAATGAAGAATCCGTGCAAATGATGTCTAAAGGCCGATCAGTACAAAAGCCCTTTGATGGCTTCGCCTTGATGAATAGATTTTGAAGACAATATGATCTTATTCGTTTCTGCCTTCTCTTTTCAGAGCAAATGCTTGAGTGTTCTTATTTGAATTAACAAATGTATCAACGACAATTTATTAGTTAAAAGATCGAATGTTTGAGTACAAAATATTCGATAATAAAATATCTTACATCACTAACAATACACAAGTCTTCACCGATGTTATATTAATAGCTATTCAGAATTTTTCATTTTTTTGACTATAACGTTGTTTCTTGTTTTTATGTTATGGAAATAGATATTTTAATGGGAAAAACTGCTTTTACTTTTAACTAAATATTTACTAATTTAAAGTTATTTTTATATTTAATTATTAAAAGATATTATTTTATTTATGCTTAATTATTTTTTAATTCTAATTAATAATTCCATTTTTATATTTTTTATTTTTATAGTTTTTTTTATGCATATATTTAGTTATTTTTTATGGATATATTTAATTATTTTATTTGCTTTTAAATCCAATTATTTTAATTTGAAAAAGTTTCAGTTTAAAGAAGAGAAATATTTTTTACTCTTTTGTTTGTGTCTTGGTTTTAAACCTCAAAACATAAAATTTTTAAAAATAATTTCTTTTTCAAAAGCATTTGCCTCGATGATTTTTTTTTTTTTAAAAATGAAACTATAAATCATACTCACATAAAATAAAAATTAAATTATGATAAAAATGCTACTCGATTTTTATTTAAGTCTGGCAAAAATTTAAAATTTATTCTTGGTAGAATGTTCAGTTTAACGGACCAAGAGACGTAAGCGGCTAAGCTGTGACCAATTCAAACGCTCTTACGTACTCTAGATATTAAATAAAATGGTGTTATATACTATGTTTGATGTAAAAAAATTTGAAAATAAAAACCACAAAAGTTATACGTGGGACTAATTTTAAAAAAAAGATTAAAAAAATAATTAAAGGGAATAAATATGAAGATGTATAGAGGCCACTAATATGAATGTTTTTTTTTTAAATATATGGTTCAATTTTACAAAAGTTTGCCTCTTAAATACGCTTACCATTGTTTAGGTGTGGGAAAAATCCTTTATTAATTTTCAATTTTTTTTTTATATTACTTAGATTAGCCATTTTTTCAGACTGATTTTCAGCAATTAGTTTTCAAATAGATGTTGCTATAGTACGCACAAAAATACTTTTAGGAACAAAAATACTTTTGTTTCTAAAAGTACATAAATATTAAGTTTTGAATGATGATCATATAAAGCAATATAAAAGGTAGATAAACCCATTAAAGGGTTCAGGACACATTAAGGAAACTTAAAAATTTATTCTTTTCTTTTGAATTTTTTCTGCTGTTGCTCCATTATGTATTATATATATATATATTTTTTTTTTCCATGAGTTCTTTTTTCGAAAAAAATAGAATTACGAAATATTTTTTTTTAATTTTAATAAAATTCATTTCCTTGAAAAAGTGACGATAGTTATTTTATTCCTTTGCTCGGAATTTTTTTTAGTTTTTATACACCAGGAAACCGTTTCGTCAAACACGAAGAAAGTTTCGTTATATTTGAGTATCATTTTTTACACTGTATTATTTGAAAGCTAATCAATTAACTTAAACGACTCAGGCACAAAATCAAACCTACTCTTTAAAATATATATTGTTGGGTTGTTCGGAAAGTAATTACATTTTTTTCCAACAGAGCACTTGGTTGTATTTTTTCACAGCCCACTTCACATTCTAGTTAATCATTATAATTTTTGAAAGCTGATAGAAGAAGGCTTGCTTACTTGTCTAAAATTTCGACTGATTCTACTCGGTAGTTTTTAGTTATTGCCCTTTCAAATATGGATAGTGCTCTTTTAACTATAACAAAATTTCTGCAAAACTTTTTAGACGGTAAAACTTTTATCCCAAATGAAGAAGTCAAAAATCACTTGGATCAATTTTTTTTTTTTTTTTTTTTCAGCAAAGAGCAAAACTTTTATGAATATGGAACCCTGCTACTGCCAAAAAAAATGGCAAATAGTATTAGACCAAATTGGATAGTATATAATTCAATAAAATATTTTTTCATTGTTAGAAAACCATCTTTAATTTTAATAAAATAAAAACATTAATTTTCGAGCAACCCAATACTTCTCTCTCCTTCGATGGATTGGGAGTTATTACTTTAGAAATTGCGTGTTCAAATTGAGAATTTAAGTTCAATGGACATAGCATGGAATGTTTGAAAGGAAAAATGGTTACCGTAACAGCCCGGTAAAAAAAATGGGCATAGCTTTTTCAAAAAAAAAAAAAAAAAGGGCATGGTATTTTTCCTAAAATCAAACGATTAGGATTATAGCATTTTAAAATAATTAACTAATAATTAATAATCAATAAATGTTTGAAGAATTAACGGAGCGATTGGGACTTTTTACCTTCAAAACTTGCGCGTTCAAATTGTGAGTTTAAGAAAATGGACATATCATAGAATGCTTGAAAAAGAAAATGGTATAGATCAAGCTCATTAAAGAAAATAGGCATAGCTTTTTGAGAAAAAAAAAAAAATAGGCACAGCATTTATTCCTAAAATTAAATTATTAGGATTATTATATTTTAAAATAATTAACTAGTAAATGATGATTATAAATGTTTAAAGAATTAACGAATTTTTGTATATATTTGGCAGGTGCCATCTCGAGAATAACGTATATGTTAACAAAAATTTAGTTTGTTTTTTAACATTCAAACAATTAATTCTGTCCTATGTCTAGTTTAATTGACGCACACTTGGTCTAAGTACATTTTGCAAATGTGTATTTCAAGCTGTGTAGATTTTCTTAAACAAGTTTTTTTTTTTTTTTTTTAAGGTTTATCCAAAATAAAAAGTTAAGTGTATATCCAATATCCAAAAACCAAAGTGCGAATGGCTTACGAAATTATATTAATGAGCCACATTCGTTCTAATGAAGACAATTTCACATCAAATTGTTCCTTAATATTGTTTCTAGGTAGATACGTTATACGTTTTCTAAATTTTCTGCGTAATTTCATCTCACTGCCTGCTTAAAAACTGTGAAGTATATTACTAAAAATGATTGAGAAAACAATTTAAAAATGTGGCTTATCATCACATTCTCACAAACCTTTAATATCATCTAGCAACTTAAAAAATAGCATCAACTTAATTTAACCAGGGGTCCCCAAATTTTTTTACTTAAATGCCAGGCTGATTAATCCACTATGTCCCAAGGACTAAAATGTAGCCATAAAAGCGTTATTCATATGAGATGTGCTTTCATATGAGCCATATGAGATCTGCCGTCATATGATGTCATGTGCGATCTACTCCAGAGGGCCGAATTTGTGCGATTTTGACTGGCGAGCCATAATTTGGAGACCTATATTCTTTCCCTAAATATTTAAGACACCTGACCCTCAATTGGTTCTGTTTTAGTAGTTATTATACATTTATTGCTATTTTATAGAAAACGTTTTTAAGCTTTATTTATACTGATTGGTTGCTAGCACTGTTTCTCAATTATTAATTTTTTTTTTAATTTAATTTTTTTCTTTTTTTTTTTTTAATTTTCAATAATTTGTAACATCTATCCTTAAAGTAAGAAGTTTTCCGCGATTTAAATTTAAAATCAAGTTCTGTAAAATAATTTTAACTGAGCTGGCAAAAAACATAATTAAAAACGTACTAAAATTACTTTATTCTCGCATATCTATTTATTTCTCAAATCCAGAACTAAAATAGCAATCACATCAAATTTTTCAGTGGTTTTCTGAAAACGCACGTTTCAGGGCTAATCTGACAATCTTTTATGTTCTTTATAATCCTTCTCTTCAACGTTCATCATAAAACAATTATAAATAAAGTATCGCAAAATATTAACTAACTGTCAAACATTCAAAATTTATATGATATTCTGTACAAAAAATAATCAAAGACTTACTTGAATTACTTAATTCCTTTGTAGGTTTCATTTGCTTGTGATTCTCTAAAAACTCTTAAAAGAAAATATAATACTCAGCCCTTCCAATACACGTCTCTTAAATATTCGGCACCAAAAATTTTAAATGAAGTTTAATAAAATACTTTAAACTAATTTTTAAACATTTAAAATGTATTTGTTTAAATTGCACTGAAAAGAATCAAATATCAACTTGAATTATTTAATTCCCTCGCATATGTCATTTGTTTATGATTCTCTAAAAGCTCTTTAGAGTAAATATGATACTCAGAGTTTGCAATTCATGTCTCTGACATGCCCAACACCAAAAATTGTAAATAAAGTTTTGTGAAATACTATTAACTAATAAATAAACTATAACTAATAATAAATAAACTATACTATTAACTAATAATTTAAAATGTATTTGTTAACTGGTACAAAACAGAATCAAAGACATACTTTAATTATTAAATCCCTCGTATATGTCAAATGTTTGTAATTCTCTAAAAACTCTTTAGAGTAAATATAATACTGAACAATTCCGATACACATCTCTTAAATGTTTATCCTCAAAAAGTGTAAATAAAGTTTTGTAAAATACTTTAAACTAATTTTCTTTCTGGTACAAAACAGAATCAAAGACATACTTGAATTATTTAATTCCCTCGTATATGTCAAATGTTTGTAATTCTCTAAAAATTCTTTAGAGTAAATATAATACTCAACAATTCCGATACACATCTCTTAAATATTTATCCTCAAAAATTGTAAGTAAAGCTTTGTAAAATACTTAAAACTAATTTCCTTTCTGGTATAAAACAGAATGAAAGACTTACTTGAATTATTTAATTCCCTCGTAGGTGTCATTTTATCTCTTGAGTCCAACGCTAAAATAGCATTCACACCAAATTTCAAATCGGTTCTTTTAGAGGTTTCTATTTCTCCATTATTTAAAAAAGCAGGTGACAAAGGTACCGGTCGTGCCAGGGTCCGAGTCCTCAACAAATTATCAACGTAAAAGTCTTTACTTCCTCTACCGCAAGTGGTCGTCGGACTGACCGCTGGCGAGGGCACGCCACCTCGGACGTAGGGTGTGCTATGCATCTCCGGCATCGGCCAAAACACTTCTAAGTCAACAACTCGATCCTCCCAAATAAGAAGTATTTAAAGTCGTCAAATTTGAAATGAATAAATAAAAGCATGCATAGATTTCGTAATACGCGCACTAAGAAACCGATAACTCGTGGTTTTAGTTCGCTTCTTAAGTTACTGAACATGAGTGCGTGAGAACAGGAGCGCTGATTGGTTGAAAGCGGGGCGAATGGGATGCTCTACATCTTCAGCTTCTTTAGGATGCTTTTGGGATGCAGAGAGCGCGCGCAGAAGTGATGGGGATAGGAAGGAAGAATGCGCGCGGGTTGAATGTATGAATAAATCATACGAGATAAACTACTCGCAAATCAGAGGCAAAAAAGGAGGCTATTCTTTCGGCGGAGATATTTATTTGTGAGAATATTGTGATCCGCGCGCATTTCGAAGGTTGATAAATCTTCGCAGATGGGATAAAAAATGTTAGAGGGAAATATAAAACCGAATGATATAAATATTTTGAATGTCTCCCAGATAGCGATATTTGGGGGCTTTTGAATTGACAAGTAAGCGGAAAAATAAATATGAACAATTATTTCTAATATATTTGATATTTTGAAACAGCTAATTAATTGAGAATATTTTTAATAAAAAATTATTTCGTTTTTTATCATTTTAGAACACTAAATTACCAATTTATGTAAGGCATTTGTGCAATTAGAACACTCATTACAGTAGGGGAAAGTGGGGACAATTGTAACATTTTTTACTTAACTATTTTAAACTAACAAAAAATTCAATATATTATTAGTATTAATTGACAGACGAGTAAAGTAGACTATCCTCTACTAGAAAAAAAATAAATACCTTATTTTAAATGTTATTATATTAGTTATTAACAATTTTTGACAGTCGTGCACTTGTTACAATTGTCCCCACTTAACAATTGTAACAGTTCATAAATTCAACTAAAACATAGTTAATTATACATATTATCATAGTTGGGATATATTTTTTTTTATTAATCAAAATAGTAGTGATATTTTAGGAGTGAAAATAATAATGAGGGTAAAGCTTTTAACTTTAAGGGGTTAAAAATTTTTAATTTATGCTGTGAAAGGTGACAAATAAAATAATGCACATGCAACATAATATAAATGATAAAGGAAACTATTGGTGGTTCTTAAAGAGTTAAGTAATGGTTTGTAAACATAAGATTATTTATTTTCAGCTGTTACATTCGTCCCTTAAAAAATAAAAAAAAAATAGAAATAAAAGTAGCAAAGGAAAAAAAAACAAAATTAAAAATATGACCACTGAAGCCGACGTCTTCAGGGGGTACCGGCCCCAGTGGTCAAAAAACAAAACATTTTCTATTGAGGAAGATGGCAAAAGCCTAAAAACCTTCCTCAGTACCCCGGAGGTTTTGTTGAATTTGTATGAAGGTCTGATGAATTTGTATGAGTTTCTTTTCTGTATTAGTTTTATGTCTTGCATGTTTTTTTTTCTCCTGGACTTTTAAACAAAACCTTCGGGGTACTGAGGAAGGTTTTTAGGCTTTTGCCATCTTCCTCAATAGAAAAGGTTTTGTTTTTTGGCCACTGGGGCCGGTACCCCCTGTGGTCATATTTTTAATTTTGTTTCCTTTGCTACTTTTATTTCTATTTTTATTCTCTCTTTTTTTGAAAATTCTGCTGCTTTTTAGCGCATTTTTTTTAAAAGAAGTTTTGTCCATTTTTTTTAGATATTAATTGTATTCTTTTAGTATTCGTCCCTTTACTTATTGTTACAATCGTCCCCAAGACGCCATTTCAGCTTCATTTGTTAAAAACGATGCTAGTTAATTAACAAAACTAATTTTTTTTTTGAAATGTTAATTAAGGTGTCCACTTACATATTCGGTTAATAATTTTTATTTGTTTAAACAAAATTGCTTTGTTACAATATAATATTCTAATACCAAAAAAAGTACTTACGTAGAGTGAAAATATCTTTTGTGGTGTAACTCTTTCAAAAGTACATAAAAATGGTTGCCAGCAGGGGTGTACATGTAGATTTATTAAATACACCTTGTGCGCCACCTAGGAACCAAATCTAGAACCCGATACTCGAAATTTTTGCTCTGTTACAATCGTACCCTGTTACAATTGACCCCACTCTCCCCTACTGTTGTAATTTTGAATTCAATTCATATGTGTCAAATATCTGGTAGGTACTTTATTTTCATCGCACTAGAGCTGTAGAAAGGGCTATTGACAACTGTCTGGGAAACATCAATGAGAATAGTTCGAAAGCATGCCATCATAATTTTGATCCTCTGCAGAGAGAGTGGCTCCCCCGCTTTGGTAGTCTGATGACCTGCACTCGAAGTCGAGCACTTTATGGTAGAACAGTTAAAGAAGGACCATACCGTGCATCCTCGGTCCCAATGCAGACTGATTAAAGTGATCACCGCAGCCAGTGAAGCTTAATTTCGGTGTTCTACGAGGAACCGTATCTTAACGAACAATTCAAATATCTTGACTAACTTGCCTTCGAGAAGAACTTGTATTTCCGTTAAACAAGAAGAGAAGCTCTAATACAATCATTCATTGTTAGCTTGATAGGGCTTCAAACCTGTAATTTGCTCCTTACTGGCAATGTTTTTTACGAGAAGAGTAATAGATTGTATAGTTAACCAAAATCTCTTACAAGGTCATAAATGTATTCAATTTTAATATTTTCGTCGTTTACATTCTATATTTATGCTGTTCCAAAAGTTTTGTGAAACATATAAAAGGGTTATTAAAAAATTTTGTGAAAATAAAGAAATATAAGGGCTTTGACGTAAAGCTTCTTTTTGGTACTACAAATTCAGTAACTACAACAATTTTTATTCTAGTGTAGTCAAATATAGTAATTAAGGGGTTAAACCCCTCTAAGATTTTAACGAGGGGAAGAGTTGTGACTTGCTTTTTTCTGCTGGCCCTAATTTTCAAAATTTTATTAAAAAGTAAAACAAAAATTGAACTAAAAATACATGAAAGAAATTCAAAATTGGAATAAAAGATGAATTTGGAGCTATAAGAAATTGGAAAAAATTTCTCTAAAGAATTTCAGTGGTCAGGAATTTTGAGCACAACAAGGAAGCATAAAGGATTCCTAAAGAATAGATTATACTCAAAGTTTCACAAAATTAAGTAATACGTAAGTTTTGTTTCATGCAAAATGACATATTTTATTTGAATTTAATTCTAATATTAGACTACTACAGTAAAATTAAAAGCAAAAATCAGTGGAGTTGACTTTCTCCCGTAAGCGTTGGGGGGGGGGGGGGGGATTGTGGTTTGGTTGTTTTTGCTGGCAAAAGGAGAAGGGGTCTCCAAAATTGCCAAAAATATGCTTAAGTAATATTTGAACGGCCACCTGCTTAAAAAGCGACTTAGTATCTTAAAATGCTATACCTAATGGTTAGTTAGCAGGAAAAATGAAATCTTTTTATTCCATTTCATTGCATATAATTCTTTTATATTAACTGGTGGATTTTTTTTTTGGGGGGGGGGGGGAGAAGAGGCATAATATATTTTTATCCTTAACATACTATTCATTCAAAAATTAATACATAAAGAAAATCCAAGATACTCCTATGACTATTCGTATTGACAATCGAAAGAAAAATATAGTTCTTCTTAGTAACTTAGGTGTTACTAGTTCAGGCGTACGCTCTCCAAAAAGAAAATCAATAACTAAATGTACTACCCTAAATAACTTTTGATCTAAAGATCGGATCTTTACGTTCTAGGACTCAATCATAATGGCTTATTGGGGTGACTCAAATATGCTAATTAGTTATTGCGGACGATATTTTAAGTTATGGAATCTGACACAAAAACGTACATTCTCTAAATAAACACAGCTTCTTTTCAGCGTATTCAGATTTCTGACCCCCAAAGTATAAGACTAACTGCAATCTGGGAAATACGGTCCCGATAGTTTGGTCAGGAGAGTGGTTCAAAATTTGGACCAGTTAATGTTAATTTTGCTTTTTACCTATTTAACCATATCATATGAACTTTGCACACAATAACAAAATTCGTTCATCCAAAGATAATTCATTGCAAAATAAAAATTTTAGCAAATATTTATTATTTTCACAATTTCATTTATTAATAGTCGAAAAAATTTTAAATGTAAGTTATAAAAATATTTACCCCATTATAAAGAAGGTAATTTTAAATGACAAAATGCAAAATTCGAGCGAAATCAGTCTAATAGTTAATGGGAAATCAAATTTTGGAATAGCAATAGCCTTCTGTACTTAAATAGAAAATATGTAAAATACTTAATTTAGTAAAATTAGTAAAAATATGTAAAGTAAAAATGTACATGTTTAGTTAAACTAGTAAATATATGCATGTTTAGAAAAATTAGTAAAAATTTCTTAAATTAGTAAAAATATGTAAAGTAAAAATATACATGTTTAGTAAAACTGATAAAAAATATGCCTGTTCAGCAAAATTAGTAAAAATACTTAAATTAGTAAAAATATGTAAAGTATATATGTTTGGTGCCCAGAATTTTAGAACTTATTTGTGGCTGTTAGCTATAATTAAGCTAAATTTAAAATGCGTGTTTATTTAAGAAAATGTGTAAAGGTTTAAACTTAACAATAGATGATTAAAGCGCAATAACCTTATCAATTTTGGACCATAATAATTAAATATATGAAACCTTCGCATTCATAAAATAATCCAAGAGTCAAAGAAAATGGGTCATTTAATTTTTTATACAGAATATTCCGTAAGAATCATTATCAAAAATAAAAACAAAAAAGAAAGAGATTATAAATTAATATGTAATCAAACAAAAAACAAAACTGCTTTCAAAATCTGATTAACCGCAGTACATGAAAACAGTAGTAGTTAACACTTTGATACCCGATAGGGGAAGATCTTCTCTTTTGACAATAGTTACTTGAGGGGGCCGGGATAGCCTGGTCGGTAGGGCGCTGGGCCTATGTCAAAGAGGTCGTGGGTTCGATCCTCGTCGGCCGAAGACTCCCCGTGTAGTAAATGGTGACTGATGCACGTAAATCTGTCGAGTCTCAAAGTCCTCCATGTTCCCATAACAAATCAATACCTCTGGGGGTACTGATCCAGGAGTTTCCTTGTATTCTGGATTAGTTCAAAATTACAAGGCTACGGAGTTGAACATTAGTAGTCGTAAACCCATGAAATTGGGTCGGCTGTTCAACGACGGTTATAAAATAAAATAAAATCGTTACTTGAAGCTGTTGAAATCATTGGAGGCTAGCTTATACTGAGGCTCAATTCGTTCGGTCAGCAAAGTGTTAACAAGACAAGTCTGATTGTAAGAGGAAACAAAGAAGTTGATAGACGACTATAGAAACAGCTTCAATCTTCAATTAAACCTGTTTTGATATTTATTACATCTGCTGCCTTCTACGTTAACTGGTCAAATTTCAATAATATTTTTTTTTTTCTCTGTTAAATATTACGACGCCCATTGTGCATATTTTTTCTTGTTTTCATTTTTGATAAGAATTCTAAAACTACATATTAAGAGAGGTCCTTGTGAAACATCCTGTATTTTGAACATATAATTTGTAGGCTGATACTGAATTATTGCCGTTGGTCGACCACTGAGAGTTTGAATTAAAAACCCAAGGCTTAAAATTTTTCTACTAAACAAGAGATTATTATTATAATTATTAGCTCGTAACAAATTAAAGTTAATTTTCTTAATTGGTTTATCGTTCTACCACCTATCTAACAATGCATTTTCAATTTGGAGAAAAGAGTTCGATTAGATTTAGAAAATTATACTAGTTCCTTTTAAGTGCTGTAAAACTTAGATTCCCTGGAGAACAGGCAGATCAATTTTCTTAACTTATCATTGATTTATTTACTATAAATTACACTTTGCTTATTAACACTTTACCGACCAAACAAATTGGTCCTGAGTATAAACTAGCCACTGCGCTACTACTGTTCACCTCCGTAGTTTTGTAATTTTGAACCCTATCCAGGAGACAAGGGAACTCCTGGATATAATATTGGGAGAAATTTGGCCTTCTTGGAGGACTTTTTAAGTGAACTAACCTGAATTTGCGTTACATGGTGTGAAAAACCACGAAAACCTCCCATGGTTAGCCTGACGGCAAGGGGACTCTAACCCATGATTCATCTACCACTGAGGATATTTAACGTCAGCACTGTGGTCGGTACCGAGTCGGGTGCTGAGTTCGTATTAACCAGCCATCGCTGGGATTCAAACTCGGTTCACCTCATTGGAAGGCGAAGCTCTATCCCCTGAGACCTTATTAGCTCCTGATACCTTATTAGCGTTACACTTAAAATACAATAGTCTATGATTTTTTTTTTTTTCAAGATTAAAAATTATCACTTTTTTATGAAAGAGTTAAAATTAATTGAATAGTAATAATTAAGTTTAATTATTGAATTTTTTAAAAAATATATTTATTTATTCATTTTACATTCTTTTTAGCTCCATATTTCTGAGAAAAATTATATAAATAATTTAATTTCCTAATAATACATTTTTATATAAAAAATCGATTTCAAACATTATTACGTTTTATAGTAATAATAATCGTAATTCGTAACACTCGCCGAGGGAAAATTGTACTCAGATAGCGCTACTAGTATGAAAATTTTTACAGGAAAAGTTATAAACTATGTATTAAGATTCTATTTGTGTTCGGAACGATAAAATTGTCTTGGTAAAATTAAAACTTTTTTAAAAAAAATCACTATGCAAATGTTGCTGCATAAAGAGATGTGAGGTTTTAAAATTACCATACATCGCTATTTATTTAATGGTTAAAGCTCGAGCCCTAGAATGTAAAATTGGGAACACATTTTATTGAGAAGAGATAGTTCAAGATCGGTTGTATAATTTAAAAATTTTAATTTTCTAAATAATATTTAATTTTTATTAAATAATATTTAATAAAAATTAAATATTATTTAAATATTTAATTTCTAATAATATTTAAATAATATTTAATTTTTAAATGAATCCCATGTTACTTCACATTTTACAGACACATTTACAGGTTCTGATTACCTCTTTTAAATAAACCTGTGGCATACATAATATTCCTTTCGGAACAAAACTCTCCTCAAGTCGTTTACATCATGTTTAGGTAAATGCGGGTTCCACGACCCCGAAATACAATATTGACACTTTTATTTTCATGTTTTACTTGGTTTTTTTCTTCATTTTAATCCTTTTTTACTTTCCGTCAAATATAGTTTATAGCACTATTATTTGAGTGCATATAAACTTCTTGAATTGTCGCAGCATAGGCGCACCCGGCTTCGATGCCATTAAACAACGTATATACAGTCAATCCAATTCGATTTAACACTGGCGAATACATCGCTTGTTAAATTCTGGAAAAAGAACAATTTTACAAAATTTACATTTGAAGAATCTTGATTTCATTCTTTTATAAGATACGGTAGTCGGGTATTCCCGTGTGCCGGGGTAGGGCCGTGTATGCGCCGGTGTGGGGGAGCACCGGCCGTCAGCTGGCGCTGACAGCGCCTTTCCTGATGAATGGGGGGAGTGCGGGCCCTGCCACGACCAAGCCGGCTGCTACCGCTTGTAATAACGGTGAATAATAACGCTTTTGGCTTGGATGTAATCTATGCTGTCTTTAATGACTGTTTTCGTAGACGCCTTAGCAAAGGGTTAGTAAGATTAAGATGGCTGTTGGGGTAATAATTCTACCCCGCACAAAAGGAACCATCTTATATAGGACTTAAAATTGAGATGTATTTTAGTTCCAACCATGGTTTTTAATTATGACATTCTTTTCTTTAAATGAGCGTGTATTTTATGCATAATAAACTTTTTTTTAAAAAATATATTAGAGAACTCTTTTGAATTTTACGTAGATTAAATTTTCAGTTATAGAATTTACGCATGTAGTACAGTATCTAAAATAAATATTTATTAGCATAATAAATCAGAAAGAATTTGAAAAAATTATTAGAAAAATATTTTCTCTCTTCCAAATAATTTTCTGAATTAAAAATCGAATTTAAAATTTATGTCCTTTTCAAAATTCGATTTCTCAGGAACTATTCGATAGATTTCGTCTAGATTTTGTATTTTATCATTTAAAATTGTATTCATTAAAGTTATGTAAAAATTAGTTTACCTTACAAATTCAAAAGTTTTTCGAATATTATTAAATAAATTGATAAAAAACAATAAATATTTACTAAAAATTATGTTTTGTGCATGGAATTATGTTTGGATAAACGAATTTTATAATTGTGTACAAAAAATTTTCAATTCGCTTAAAAAGTTCGAGAGATATGGTGAAATACGAGAAAAGTAAAATTAACATTAAGGGGTCCTAACTTTGGATCGCTCTCCTGACTAAACTATTGGGACCATATTTCCCAGATTGCGAATATCTCCTATAATTTGGGAGTTAGAAATCCAAATCCGACAAAAAAGAGGCATGTTTATTCATAAAAAATACGTTTTTGTCTCTGATTTAGTAACTTAAAACATTTTCAGCACTAATTAATATTTGAGGTCACCTATTCGAACATTTAAGCTGGAGTTCTATAACGTGAAGAACTGATCATTAGATCTGCAGTTATTCAGGGTGGTTCGTTTTTTTTATTTTACGCCCCCTACAATAATTTTTTCAATAAATGTGTTTTTTATTTAATTTTTAATCGGGCATTAATGTGCAAAACTAGTACACCTTCAGCTTATTGCAGCTGTTAATTAGTGCCCCACAAATCAGACAAGTTAGGAAAATAAAAAGCTTTATAATAGCGGTTGCCAATGTTTTTCGAATGTGGAACCCTTAACACATTCACCACGGCAATGACGCGACTTTGTCCCACCCTCTGCGCTTAGAGTTCCCCCGCAGCACTAAAAAACGTAATTATTTCATTTTAAAACTTAAAACTAAATTATTTATTAAACCTTTAAATCTTAATTATTTTATTTAAAAAAATAATAATCAATTGTACTCAAAAATCATATTCACTAATACAACAATAGAGCACAGTGAGTGTTCCTGAAAGACGAGTTATATCGTCCGTCGCGATGAAAGAGTTAATGATCGCCTTGCTTTGGGCTGCACCCTACTTTATAAATAAAAACCATTGCAAACAAAATAACCAGAGGAAATATTAACGAAAGATGAACCAATATTAAGATTAACGAAAGAAAATATTTAATGTGAATAATGAAAAAAAAAATTTTAATGTTTTATCAATAATACTTTCAAAATTGATTTTATGTCAGACAATTGAATTCGCAAGGCTGTAGCGGTATCTTGACTATTGTTTTGAATTAATTTTTCGTATACTGAAGTACAGTTTTCATTAAATGTAAACGAACTTTATAAACATTAAGAATGGTTAACACACACAGAATTGTAGAATTTACTAAAAAGAAATTTTTAAATTGAAAAGTTCGATTTGAAATAGTAATGTAATTTTTAATGAATGTACATATATCCTATATCCTTTTCTTTATTTATTCATTATGTTGTAATCATTAGAATAAACACTTTTTTTTTTTTTTAAATTTGCTATTTTTTTTACTAGTATTTTGCTTAGATAATTTCTTATGTAACCGAAATATAAAACAAATAATGGATTATTGATTAAATATAGTTACAGATTTCAAAATCCATGATTATTTTTTAAAAATTCCCAACTCCGTGAAACATTTTTTGGAAACGGCTGCTTCATCAAGTTTAAGAGACCTCTCTCTATATATATTATATACAGTCGGACCTCTATTTAGCGAAGTCGCTAAATCCCGATAAAACGTTCGCTGCATGGAAAATTCGTTAAATAGAAAATCACCATTCGAAATACTTAAACAACACAAAACAGGTTAATAATCTTTTCAATCAATTTGATTGGGAAAGGAAATCTTACAGTTCATAATTTTAAAGACAGATCGGAGGTAAATAAGTACCAAAATATCATTCTTTTCATAATAAAGTGCTAATTTTTTTAAGAAAAATAATTAAGCCTAACAAGGCAATATTAGGCCTAACAATATCAAAAAAGTCTATACGTTTTGTACTTTGGACCAGTATCAGTCCCTATATTGTGTCTGTAACAGGTTCAGTTATCACAATTATATTTGCCACCTATATCCCTCACATTATGTAAAAAAAATATTACTATATTCTTGCAAAAGCTATAAATTTTTAAAATATTCCAATAAAATATTCTTCAATATTACGTTTATGATTGTGTACCTACTTCATTACAACATTCATTACATTCCTGTATATATTTATTTATTTCAACCTACGTGAAAAACAAGTTTTAGTTACATGAATATCCTAATTCAATCAATTGATAAGTTTAAAAGAAATGATTCAAAATGTGTGTCCATCCAAAGTACACCATAGTGGTGTCAAACACAGCTCCATGTCACAATTTGGACGGTTTTTTCTTACTCAAAAAGTTTTTCTTAAACATTTGACAGAATTCGCTCACAATAAAAATTAAATTAATAGACAAATGCTTAATGTATTTCCTACAAAATTTCTAAGTTAGTTGAATTATAACTTTCTGCATAAATAAAATAGTTAAATTTGGTCCAAAGAACAATTCTTTCCCCTTAATTTAATTTCTAGTATTTACTGTAGAATTCCATTCATTGATATTTTCTTAAAGAACAAACTTGACTGACTGTTCAAGTTATGCTGTGTGATAATTTGTAAGTCATCTTGGGTCAGATCCCTTTGTGTATCCATAAAATAGTGTTTTTGAATTCATGTATATTTTAATGGTAAAACATATAAAATTATTCTATTTATTACTAGCTATGTTTTTAATTGTTTAACAGAATAAAAATAAATGTTGTACAGTGTAAAAAAAAAAAATAGAACATCTTGATCATTATGCATCCGTAGGATCCGTTCCATTATCCGTATCCGTTATGTTAGCCGTAGGATCTAATAATCGTTTTTTCTCGTACTGAGACTCAATTTTAATAGTTCGAGGACCTCATCTTAAATACGCAAATTAGCACGAACTAATTAGAACTAATTGGAAACGAACTTTCCATGAACAAACATACATTTTTTGCGACTCATTTGGATTTCTGATCCTCAAAATATAGGGAAGGGGTAGCCACAATCTGGGAAATATGGTCCCAATAGTTTAGACAAGAGAGCAGTTGAAAGTCTTAACCCTAAAATGTTCATTTTACTTTTTGCGTATTTCGTCATATCTCAAGAACCTTTAAACTGAAACAAAAAGTTTTTACATAAAAATTATACAATTCGTTTACCCACAAATAATCCCAAGGGAAAAATAATTTAAAATAATAATTCATAATTTTTAATTTGAGAGATTTAGGTCGAATAGTTTCAGTTACTAAAAAAGTCTTATATTTAAAATCTGATTTTACAAAAAAACTAGTGGACCTATTGCTTTCAAATTTTCTATTTTGCCAAATAAAATTACATTCTTTAACATGATGTAAAAATTTCCATAGCTTACAGTTCAGAATTTTTCGACTAATATTAAATAATTAAATAAAATAAAATAAATAAATATTAAAATTTATTTTTTGCTTGGATCTTATTGATTTGCATAGAAAGTTCTCGAGATATGGCGAAATACCCAAAAAGGAAAATTAACATCAAGGGGCTCAAACTTTCAACCACTCACTTAACCAAACTATCGGGAGCATGGCATGGGTTCAGAAATCCACCTTCATTTAAAAAAGGTAGGTTTATTCAGAGGAAGTACATTTTTATGTCTGATTTTGTAACTTAAAAAATATCGTTTGCATTAATTAATTAGCAGTAGAGTTTAGGCCTTTAAAAATCCGATCAGTAGATTTATTTATTTTTATTTATTTATTTATTTATTTATTTATTTATTTATTTATTTATTTATTATTATTTTTTTTTTTTTTGCACTCTACAACACTAATTTATATTTTGCAACAAAAGTAAAAACATAACTAGCAATAAATAGAATAGTTTTCGTATTTACCATTAAAATATCGATAAATTTAAAAACGCCATTTTATTGATACACAAAGGAACGGGACCCTTTCAAATTGTCACACAACATAACTTGAATAGCCGATCAAGCGAGTTTTATGTTACTGTAGAGATGACACGGGCCCGCGACAGAGCCAGGGCCCGACGCGGGCACTCGGGCTCGTTTACTGAATGAAGGTTTCGAGCTTAGGCGGACTCAGATTCATCATAAAATTTTCATAAACTTTTTTAACTTTAAAACAAATAAGCATCAATAAAATAATAAGCATCAATAAGCAAATAATTAAGCATCAATAAAATTAAAATAAACATTTACAGCAATCTGTTTTTTCGGTTCTGTACTTATGTACTTTGAAGTGGTTAACGGTAATTTTCATTGCCCTAATAGTTTTCCTTTTTATTTTTTGTTTTTGTCATTTTGAAGTTTAAATTGGTTCAGTTTTTCTTTTGGCTTTTTCTTTCACAAGTTAGTGATAGAAAAAGGTTAATTTCAAGGAGAATGACATATTGATACTTATTAACTTCAGATATGCTATCTAAAAATCTTGTTTTCTAATCAGAGAGGAGGAAAAAGCTAGTCTGCAACTAAAAAAAGTACCTACACATAAACGATTTAAAATTCATCCACTGGGTGGCGCAAAGAATTGAACTGATGCTAACTGATGCTAGTACAAGTAGGTAGGTGCTTTATTTACGTCGCACTGAGCTGCACAATGGGCTATTGGCGACGGTCTGGGAAGCATCCCAGAAGATGATCCGAAGGCATGCATAACAATTTTGATTTTCTGCAGAGGGGATGGCTCCCCTGCTTTGGTAGCCCCAGAAAAAATTAAACATATTTAGGGGGAACGCCATTATAAAATTTACAGAAAACGTATTTTCTTATTTTTATTCAATTCATCAGTACGCAAATTAGTTTAAACAAATTTACATATTTTGAAGCCCAAAGCATAAGCGAATTTAGGGGCCTTTGGTATATGCATTTTAAAACAGTGTATCATTTTTAAATTAATAGTAAACTGCTGTTTTCATGCTTCTTAAAGATTTGGGGTATTTGAAAATATCCCGCATATCCTTCCCCAAGTTTTAATTAGATTTGCTTTAGGAGCATAGTTCTAATGAAATTTTTGAAATGTGATTTTTTTTATAGAATTTTGAGTTGATTATTCATTATACGTTTGTAACAAAAATTATAAGTACAATTAAAGTAATGCTATGATAAAAGAAGCGATAGTTTAGTCAGGGCTAAAGAGAAGAGAGAAGGGCTAGTTCATTCCGCTCTTTGAGCTGAAGCTACTATTTCTCTCCTCATGACGTCACTGTGTACACAGATCTCGGAGATCGCTAGCAAAGATATTATGATAACTTTGCATCTTTCTCTCTGTAAAAATAAGTTACACTTTTCCTGGTTATTAGATTTCAAACTTTACATAAATAACACATTATTTCCGTTCATAAACATACTTCAAAAAAACTTTCTTGGTCATTATATTAAAAAAATACCATTTTAAAATTATAAAAATATTTTACTAGTTGGCGAAAATGACACTATAAATACTTTATTTTAAAAAGTTCAGTTTTAACTTTAATTATTAAGAAAAGCATATATCGACACTTTTTTATCTACATAATCTTTGATAACTATAAGTTGGGTTAAATTTAGAATCCTGATTTTAAAATATGCCGTTAACAGCAATTTGTTCATACTTAATCATTAGGAAACATCAACCTTAAACGCTAATTACTGAAACAAAATAATAATTTAGGTTCATAATGATATTTGAAATTTTATAATTGTTTATAGATATTTAAATTTAAGATAATATAATTTATAGATATTTAATTTTTTAAGAGAATATAAATTTTAAAAAATCATAAATATTTAGAATAACTACATTAAAAAATGTTATGAAATTAGGAGAATTTTAACTAAACATATTTTATTTATACTTTTTATTTACGCTTTAATTTTCTTTGACTTTATCCATTTTTAATTTTTTCGCGTGCCTTTCTTTTTGAAGTAACGAGGCGGTTTCTATTTAGATGGTGAATTTTTATAAAAGTTCTTAACGATAGAATAAACGTATTGCTGTTTTATATTAACGGTGTCATTTCGTTTGTTCATCCATTCTTTAAATAGTTGTTCATTTACTTTAGAGAACACGTGGAAAATTATATTTTTTCCTTTTGTGTTTCTATCAGAATTTTTGCAAGTTGCAATCGCGCAAACGGGCACTTCATTAATAGTTTTAAATTTTTGTAAATTCCCTGCAATAAACTGAGGAAAATCATTTTATGAAACAACAAATGTCTTGGAATATGTCACAAAAAGGAATGCTTCAATATTAGTTAGAGCTAGTTAGACTGAACGCTCCGTTCTTGAAGTAAAAGTGCAAGCTTCGCGCTACAGTGACGTCACTGGAGAAAATCGGACGTTTGGCGCGGGGAGAGTTTCTTCAAAGGAGTGAACCAGCCCTTCTATTCTCTTAGCCCTGTAGACTAGTATCCAGTTTTCCATTAACAATATGCAAAGCTGAAGGAAATAGAAATGAGTGGGTAGTTGCGAGAAGCTAAGGAAATGAAAAATTCATTCTAGCTAAATTTGAAAATTAGTAACACAGTTTATCGCCACATAGCATTATTCGCTACGAAAACTGTAAAACAAAGTTTTTTTGACGTCGCCATAAGCAACAAAAACGTGGTGCAATTAAGATGGAATGGTTTAGTATGCAGCAGAACAAATTTTTATAGTTTTCTATTCAGCAGCGTCATCTGTTGATGTAATTTGCTAATAATTTTGGAACTTGCTTTCCCAAGCAGAATGTTGCAAATCATAAACTTCTTTAATGTATTTTGAACCCATCAACCTTTTTTTGAACACTCAGTATATGTTATTAAAATTTTAAGACATATCAGATAAAAAATTATAGTGGGGCGAATAGAAAGATAGATTTTAAAAAGAAATAAAAACTTAAATAGTTATTTTTTTATGTAATAGTTTTTTATAAAAATAAAATGGGCTTATTTAAATTGTAGATTTGTGTCTATATAGTTTAAACAATTATTTTTGAAATTTTTGACTCCTTATAATATAATAATATACAGTGATGTAAGTATTTTTAACCCTTAAACGCACTTTCTTTGATTAAAAAATTCTTGGATAAAAGAAAAAAAAAATCTTTTTCTTTTATCTAAGAATTTTTTTCTTAGCTTCTTTCATATCGTTATTTTCAATTATTGATTATATTCTAGTGTGAAAATTAGCAGGGGATCTTGGGTGAGCACAGTTTGGCCTGTTGAGCGTTTTAGAATAAACTAGCGCATAAAGTAAATATATAATTGTGTTAAAAGATAAATGGAAGATTTTTAAAGAAAAATAACCAGTTAATTCCGTTTAAAATTTGTTTTATTATATCGAAATATATCACATTTTTACAATATTTGGATATAAAGAAGTGCAAAACATTCATTATATGTAACATAAAGCATAATTTAGCACAATAGTTGATATTCACTGACTAAATAATAAGGAACATTTTATGAAAATAAAAAAATCTTAATTATAATTTATCAAAAATTCATTGTTTTATAATTCATATAGAAAACTTTAAGAGGAAAAATTAAATTTTATTAAATAAAATACCTTCACATACCTTGTTTAATTAAATACAAAGAATTTTACAAAAGTAGATGTACATTTTCAACAAAGTTTAACTATTCGAGAAAAAAAATCATAGTAAGTTTTTTAAAAAAAGTCAATTATTATTAAAAAATTAATTCTTTTAATAAGTACTTACTTTTTAGTCAGAAATAACTCAAGAATAGCACAAAACAAAAAGTCGTTAGTCATTTGTCACATAGTAACACTATATAAAATTATAAAAGTTCACATCTAAAGTTGTAAATATAAATAAATTAACAAATGAAGCTTAAAAGTGAAATCATTTACATCAACACTATAAATAACACTCAATGCAACTCCAAAGATTTTAAAATAAAATAAAGATAATCCTATCCTTAGAAAAAAAGTTATCACACACAAACAAAAACTTTCAACATAATATAAAAATAACATTATAAAAAAAATAATAATTTTAAGAGGAAGCGTCATTGGCGATCGAAATGGGCTACAGGTGGCGTAGAGCAGATATCTCTACTACCAATAGCAATACTTCGTATGCTTTCACCATTAGCGTGTGGAGTCATAGAAGGAAATACGATAGTCTCTGTCTTGATTTTTAAATAGATTAAAATCTATTAAGCTGGGAAACTAACTATATGGAACTGAAAACTACATTAAACAAAGTTCAAAAAGAAAGCACCATGGAAATTTAAAAAAAAAAACATTTTTAATAATTAAAAACGAAAAATATTAAGAAAAGGAAAAATAACGTAGTACTATACAATTGAAAGGAGGAGGGGAAGGAAGGTAGAAGGGCCAAAAGCATGGTACCGATCTTCTCCCCAGATGGCGTATTCGAGCGTTGCGATCGCCTATTCTGAAACAAAATAAGTAATATCCTCATGTCGCAATTATCAAATTTATTTAAAGGAAGATTGTAAATCTAGAATTTACCAAAATTTTGATTTTAAACACCTAAAACACTCATATTTCGGATATTTTATTTTTACATTGTTTTATACATATCATACTTAAAATATAAGGCTGGGTAAAATATTTTTAAATGGCAGGGAGTATAACTTTTGTGACGAATCAAGATTTTGTATAAGGATTTTGATTAAATAATCAAAAGATATATTTTGCAGTTTTATCTGAACATTTTGTTAAAATCTCATTCTATAAGGATATGCTTTTTGCATTGGGCTTTGCTTTGTAACTGAAGAACTTAATGGAAAAAGGTACTAAAAATCGTGAAATTTATGATTTAATAACATTTTACAACCAGCAGGGATGTAGCTGAAGGGGAATATAAGACTCTACTGAGGAATTACAAAATCTAGGAAATTTTAGCAAGTCATTTTTAACAAAATGAAATGAGCTTATTTTCATACATATTTGAAAAAATCTTTCAAAACAGTACAAATATTTTTTTTACACTATAATAAAAGAGTAAATAAATTATCTCCCAACATATGTGTGCTACTTCAAATCATGAAAAAAAATGGCAAAATTCTCATCCCAACTATTATGAATTTGAAAATGTGCACACTTTATGTTTCATATGTGAAGTAGCAAAACATTTAATACCCTAAAATATTCATATATTGGAACCTAATTTGTAACATAAGTAATTTCTTTAGCATTGCCTAATAAATTTTCAAAACAGCAGACTAAGTTAGAAACCAAAGAATGTTTTTAAAATATTAGTCATAACTCAAAAATAATCAGAAAAGTAGATATGAGAGTTTACAGAGGAAAGATAGTTCACCACATCCCAAAAAGAGAACTAATTCATATGAAGGGTCAAAGAGAAGCACGAAAAGTTGGATACTTTTCATTCGAATTATTCAGTCAAGTATGGAAAATAAATTATTGCAGACACCGATAGACATGCAACATATTTATATCGACAGATTAAATTTTGGAAGGCTTGATTCATATCTACAATGTCATTTCTCTCAAAACTTACACATACAATAGAGGTAAAAAAAGCCTCTGATGGGCTTGCAAGAATATACATTTTTAATTAGGGTTAACCTTTCCTTGAAAATTCCCTAATGTTTCTAAATGTCAGCTTTTTATATAAAAAAAAGTTAATTTTTTGTGTGGTGATTAATTTAGGTGATTTTTAATGAAAAAATTTGTCTTTGCTGTTGCTATATTTTCTATAGCTGGTGTTCTTAAAATCTGTAAAATGTCACTTAGAACCATTTTCCATTAAATTCTTCAATAACATTTTATCTCTATGAATCTTATAATTTATTAGTTTGTTTTAAAGTTTTGTGTAATATTTGGCAATTTATATCATTAATGAGCGAAAATTTTAATTACAGAGTTAAATTAAATTAAATAAGAACAAATATTTATGAATTACAATTGATTTACAAAATCTTCCAAAAATGTAAAACTCTAAATTGTTTTAACAATATTAAAGTAATTCAGTTCACTATAAAAATTTTAAAAAGTTTTACAGCAGTGTGCATTAACAAGTGCAAACAATTAATTTTTTACAATGGCACTTAATGAATTGCACAGTATTTAAAAAAAGGATGAATTGAAATAAATAGTAATAGAAAGTGGTAACAAATGTAAATGCATAACGTTGGACTAGATAAACTGCGAATTTGAAGTTTTAAGATTTGTAAAGACAATGAAAGGACAAATAAAATCAAAGACTTAATATGTGGAATATAACGGACACTTAAACTGTATGGACTTGCATCTTGTCCCAAGAAGCAATATTCATTAGGTCAACATTTATTTAACATCTAATAGCTAATTTATTATTTATAATTTCTTATAAGATAAAGTTTAGTTAGATTTCTTTCAATGGATTGAAGTTATTCAAAAATATTTAAGAAGTGTTATCTGGCATTAGAACCTAAGGAACAAACAAAACAAGTCAAAATAATATAAAAAGAAAATTAAATTAATCAACAGAATGTATATGAATAAAATATTAAATAGGCAGAGAGTATTATATAAACAAAAAAAAATTATAAAATTAACTACTTATTGAATCTGAAGTTCACACTCAAAAAGAGCAATTTTATAAGATGGCAGATAAATTTTATCTCAACTTTTTAAAAATTAAGTATAGTTTCTTTTAAGGCATTTCATTTAATCTTTAAACAGTCATGAAAAGTATAGAGTTAAGGTTAGACAGAAAATTACACTCAATAATCAAAACTATAACTATCAATGTAAGCACCAAAAAGTTCTCAATACAGTAATAAAATCTTATTTAAATTAAACAAGTGCGTTAAATGGACAAGTGCGTTTTATATTCATAGAATTAAACAATACAGTGTTACTTCCTCTTTTAGAAAATGGACTAAAAGAGTACCCTTTTCTAATAAAAATGTTAACGTTTTTAAGCACTGCCTATTCTTCTTCCCTTTCTGTGTCCATTTGTAACACTATCAGTTTGGTTTATATGTAGAGAAATGTCAGGTTATGGCCCTTTTGCAACTTACATGACCAGATCCCTTCTCAACACTATATCGGTCAAACCAAAATGAAATACTAAAAGTAAATTTAAATATTCAACTCGTAAAACTCGCTGAAAATTAAATAAACTTCAATGATTATGCAAGAAAGATAAAGAATGAGTATGCCTTGAGGAGAAGAAAATTTTGAGGAGTAAAATTAACTGACTTAACTATTCAATAGCATACTCCAAGTCCAACGACTGCAGATATTCCCTGGTCCCAGCTCTGCTTTGGTTTTAACTGTTGCAAAGGAATATCTGTCTTTTCATATGCTCAAATTAAATCTTCTGCTTTCTGTTATTTTAGGCTAATTAGATTTAATGAAATATTTTATTATATAAATGCTAAATTATATTTATTCCTTAACTAACCGATAGCCAATTAATAAACAATTAGTTATTAATAAGTGTATAGGGATCAAACGCTGATTAATATACTATCAATTGGTTTATGTTATCATTAAAATAAGATTTTTTGGTAAATCCTACCTTACATTAAATGCACAATTTGTGATGCTGTAACAAAAATCATAATTTCTCCTGCAGCTACTATAGCAACATTAAACTTGTTTAAAGGCTAATTATACTATATTTTATAAATAATCTTTCCAGTATAATAATATTACATTGAAAAAATAATCTAACCCCAATTGCTTTTAAATTAAAAACATGTCAACAGTTACAAATATTTTTTTAAACAAATAAAATGCTTTAAAGTAATGGCTAAAAAATTATTATTGTAGTATTACTAGAATTTAATTTTTGCAAATGAACTTTCATAAGATCATTTAAACTTAATTAAGAACAAAAACTTGTATGATCACTTTTTAAAAAAATATCAGCATTAATATATATTAATCTGATTAATTCTGTGAAACAGCATAACTTCCTTTTAACATAATAAACATTTCAGCAACATGAATTTTTAAAGACATTTTATATTTTTAATAAAAATTATTAAACTTCTGCACAATTAGTCAAAAAAAAAAAAAAAAAAAAAGAATTGCAGACTAAAATAATAAAAAATGAGACAAAAAAATTTCAATCAAGTAGAAAATTGGTCAAATTTTATAATTAAGAATGGATTTCAAACAGCACATTGATAAATTAGTATTTATAAAACAAATAAATATTCTGATTTACAAAAATTAGAGTAATTGTATAAAATATTAGCACATGATTGCACACAAATTTAAAGATATGACTAGAGATGTAACACAAAAAAATGCCAATTACTATTATTAAGTCTACTGAAAAGTTTTGTCCATGCTTGTTAAATTCATTTTCAAGAGGTATATATTACTCAATTGACGCACATTTGACTCTCCTTTTTTATCACGGAAAATTTACATACTGATCAAGCCAATGAACTAAAACGTGTGACTGATTCCTAATAGTTTTAGACGAAACGCGATTGTTTATCCATGGCTACTGATAAATTCATTTTTGAAACTGAATTTTGTTTCCAACAAGGAATGCAACAAAAGAGAATAAATTGAAGGCGTATGGTGAAGATATAATTTCTGATAGAAGATGCAGAAAGTGGTTTGAAAAATTTTAAAACTCTGATTTTGACCTTTCGGATAAGTCAAACTCTAGCGAATCAACTTTGATGAATGCCGATAGTGTCAAGGTCATGTTGAAACAAAATCCTTTTCTAACAATATTAGAAATTGCAGCATTGCTTGATTTATCTCAACAAACCATTTTGGACCATATCTGGAAACTAGGATTGGTATGGCAATATAAAAGATGGTTGCCACATGAGTTACAGAAGAAGAATTTGACTGATTGAGTCATCATAAGCACATCTTTACTTGCATGGTACAAAATTGAACTCTTCTTCAACCAGTTGATTACTGGGGTTAAATAGTGAATTACCTATGAAAACATGATAAGGAAAAAGAACATAATGTGAACCCGGAATATCCACCCCTCTACTTCTAAAACGAAGTTAAGTCTGAATAGAATGTTGTATATATAGTGGGACATTCAAGGATCAACGCATTTTGAAATGTTGAAACTGAACGAAAAGATCAATTTAGATATGTATTGTCAGCAAATGATAAATTTAAAAATATCACTCCAAGGAAAAGAGGCTAATGTTGTTCAATAGGAAGGAAATCATATAGCTTCATGACAATACTAGGGCACATGCTTCTTTGGGAACTCCCTCTAATTATCACTTGTTTTTTATTTTCCTTACATATACAAATGGGATATACTGGAAAGAAGTTATAAATAAAGGTGATAATTACAATATTCAATAAATTCTAGTCAAGGTATGAAAAATTTATTATTTTGTTTTATTCTAAAATTTGACAGAACTTTTTGGTAGACCTAATAAGAAATGACATCAGATCTGAATTTTTTTTAAAACAAATTATAAGTCTATTAATTTCTACACTAAAATTGATGTTCCAGAATCAAATAATTTGTAAAATTTAAATTTTTGGCTGAAGTAGATTTCGAAATTTAAATTTTAGTATTGAAGTCTTTTACACCCATCATTATAAAATTAAAATATACAATTTTTATATGATTTTTAAGATTAGACTGAGTCTTTGAAATTTTTATTTGTAAAGAAATATATTACACTTTTCAAATGAGAATTTCACTATTATTTTTGGCACATGTGTAATGTTTCAGTTAAAAATTAAATATTTCATTAAAAGAGGATAAAAAATAAGCTGAGTATACAAAATCAAGCACTGATCCAACAAAGGATGGGGTATACTTTGTGCTTTGTGCAAAAAAAAACAAGAATAAAGCACTATTGAAAGAGTATAAATGGATATACTTTAGTTTCAGTTCTATAAACAAGAACCCTCTTCGGTGTCTAAACATGAAATGAATGATAAGAGCTAAATGAATGATATAGCTTCATTTGATGTTTAAATACTGAAAAAAGATCTTGTTTATAGAACTGAAACTATTGTATGTCCATTTACGTACTTTCATTTGTGCTTTATTCTCATTGTTTTTTCTCACAGCACTAATGCAGACATCAGATAATAATAACTCAAAACTAATATTCTAGATGTTGTCAGGTTAATTATGAAGTTTTTTTTTTTTTTTTTTTTTTTTTTTTTTTATCATCTCTTTCTTTAGCCACAGAAGATATCAAAATTGCATTTGAAACCACTCACTAATTTTCTCTTTCTGCCTGCAGAGATGAACAATGGCGAATTTGGATTTTTAACAAATCCTCTGTTCCATCACAAAACTAAGATGATACAATACTATTTATTTTATTTTTAAATAAAATCAGTGATTACTTAAAAATTTAAAATTTGGAAGTTCTATGTTGGACAAATGAAAAGATAACGTTTTTTCTTGTCTGGATATTCCATATACATAAGAAAGTCCAGAGAATCAGGAATAAACAGAACAAAGAGACAACTGCACATTTTAGGAAAAAGAAAGAAAGAATGATGGAGTTGAATTACTTGCCAACTTTTAAATTCACTATCAGTAAATCCTCTCATTAAAAATTTAATGAGGTTTGTTCAAATTAATTAAAAAATAACATTACATTACACATGTATTATAATATATATGATTGATAGAACTTATTGCAAATTGAAATTGAATTATAATGCATGCTTCATCAATTGAACAGCAAATTATATGACTTAAAAAACTTGCAAAGTAGGAAGTCGTGAAATGTAATATATGACACTTTAATGTGAATCATAATTCATTTATCACTTTAATGACAATTTTTAACACAATGTAAGATACACTAATAATTTTTATGCAAAAAGTAATGAGTGATTAGGTAATCACTATAATGCAAATGGTGATTTGTGGTTCGAAAATCACTTAAATGTGAACACTATGTTCATAATTCACAGAATCTGAAGTAGAACTAAATTTTACCTATTAGGTGCAAAAAATTTAATGTAAAATGCTGAACATAAACAATAAAAATATTAATGACATTTAAAAACTAAATAAACGAATAGTAAGTTGCTGAGGATTATACTTTAAACTGCTATAATCATGATGTCAATAGGACAAACAAATTCAAAGAGCACTGATATGAAGCGGACTAAATCTGTGTCCAATTTTTCAACAACAAACGAGGCAAACAAATCAAGCAAGACAAACATAAAAGAGAAGAATTTTGCACTCGCCTTACCTTCATTTATTTTTCAAAGAATTCTTGAAAATTGAGTTAGATTGCAAATCGCTTATAATTCCATATTCTATAGCATTAAAAATTGCGGTGACCAGAAATTTCCAGAATTGAAAGACCAAAAAATACCAAAACGCCTGTAAACGCTTTCCTTCAACTTTTTTTTCCAATTTAGAAAATTTAAATTACTTTACAAATGTTAGCAAAGAAAAAAAAATCAAAATTCATATAAATTTGTGGGCTGTTAAGTTTGTTTAAGTTTACAAAAATAAACAAAAATCTGAGAAGTTGGCAAATATAAACTAGGTATTGATGAATAACAAATGGATAGAATGTTCTTACTTAATAATGACACAAGACTGGGAAGTGTATTTCTTCTAAGTAATTTTTTGTTTTGCTCCTTGTCAAAGAAATCCTAGTGCCACAGCTATTAAACAATCCCTTACAGCTTTTATCATCTCAGTCAAAAAACTACCAATATGATGTAGATTAATTGTTTAAATAACTCTAAATTACTGTTAAATAACTAACCCATCCGCCGTTTTTGATACCAAAGGTAAGAGGATAAAAAAAAAAAGCTTGAATTTAAAATCCCACAGCAACATGCAAAATATTAATGGTTGAGTTCTTATGAGCTGATATAAATTAACAGAATGAGGTGCTTGGACTTTGCAAACTTTAATACCTTACAAGCTTTGACTATATATAAAATTCATAAAATTTTATTTTTTTGTCATTAAAATGTACATAAAAAAATATTAATATCACTATTTATTAATAAATTTTGATATTATTCATCAATATGTGTCCTTTTCAAAGTAGGCATAACAAACTTAGTCAGAAAAGATGGGTGTAAAAAGACTAACACAAAATAGTACAGAATAACACCTAGTTTTAGATAGTTTTATAAATTTAACTACCAAGTAATATAATAAAAGGGCTAAATAAATATACACCTGTACAAGGGTTCTTGTAAAAAAAACTTCATGAAAAAGCTTTCTTTATTATGGCTATCTAGTTTAGCACAGTTATAGCTGCTTTATAAAACAGCTGTTATCAGAAAAACAATTTTAAAAAATTAGTTTTGTGACACAAAGAATACTTTTTGGCAAAAAAACAATATAATAAATGCACAAAGTAAGACAATATAAAATAAAAAAAATAATTATGCTAAATAAATAACACCAACAGAATACTGCAAAAATACTAAAACTTATTACACAAAGAAAATAAAATTCTAGTTTCCTTATCCTGATTTACATTATAAAATTAAGCTAAGTATTTAAATGTGTACTTTTATATCAATAAAAGTTATATGGGATAAAAATTTCTCAACATATTAATATTAATTTTTTGAGCTTCTTATGAGCTTCTTACCAAGAAAAACAAATAGTACTTTGATGAAAGCATATGGGATACACAGGTTTATAGATAGGCTCATGAAATTTTTAGCTTATAATAAAACTTGTAGCTGAACATAAAAATTATTGAAGTTATTATACAATCTATATATTTAAAAGAAATTGAAAATTAACAATGGAATGGATTACACGTGATTACACAGACATGATTTTTTTTTTAATAACAAAAATAAATAGATTAAATGAAAGAAGATATTTTGAAAGTTATAAATTAATTATTAAAATTAAATCTTGGCAGCAAATACATACTAAATGCTTAAAATATAAAATTGGCAACATTATTAGACAAACACGTCTAAAAAAAATAGACAGGTTTTCCTACTACTGGATTGAAGCAAGAGCAGGAGGTCTTTATGATAAAATTATGACAAGAATATACCAGATACACACACAAGAAATTGTGTTTGGTCATGTTCAGTTAAGTCTTAATCTGAGTAACAACATACTAAGTCAATGTAGGTTTAATGTTCGGTGGGAGCAATCAATAAAACAACTAATTAACTTACATTTATTTATGTTTAACAGGGTAATGGCTGAAAATATTTTAATTTTATGACTAAAAAATTTTTATGACAATTTATATTTTGCTAAATGTAAAAATGCAGCTGAATATAAATCAGATTACTTTATATGTTATCATGATCCATAATTTATGGATATGAATGTACTTAATTTTGATTTATAAATCTAGGATACTTATTAAATTAAGCAAAAATGATATGATTATTTATTATATATTCCAGTGCAGTTGGGTTTTAAACCATAATAGTGAAAAATATGCTCTCATTGGAAAATTGACCTTTTTTAAATAATACAAATTTCTAAGCAATAACTAAAATAAATATAAATACAACAAAAACATAGCTCCAATTATGAGAAAAGCTCAGTTTTATATTCTAGAATAAAAAATGTAATACAATAACAAATACACCAATTTCTCAAATATTATGATAAAATATAAATTATTGAATGTTATCTTAAGCTGTTTTTAGAATTCATACACATAATATATATTTAAATAAATACTACTGATATCAAATCATATGCTGCAATAAATAACACCAAAAAAACAAGAAGAAGTGTTCTAAAAAGAACAAACTCTTAAAAAAAAGCACAAAAGTAAAACTATCAGGGATTAAAAGTTCTGTCAAACATGAAAATCTTGAGGGGGAAAAAATCATACACAATTGCTAATATAATCTATATGTGTGTATAAAAATATGAAAAACAAATTTCATTCAAAACTTTGTAAAAAAATTAATCAAGTTAATTATTAGAAACAAGAGCACTTATGGCAAAAAATGATTATCTCAAACAAAATTTAGTGATGGCAAACCTTTAACTTGATGATCCCACCATAGGCCAGAGCCAACACTGTTGCTCTGCTACAGTTATAAATATTAATACTTTCATTATCGAATTACACAAAAAAAAAAGAGAAAAAGAAGAAGAGAATCAAATTAGTAAATTTTGTCACAGGTTGGGTAACTAAGACATAATATGATTACATTGATTACTCAATCATCAGTTTCTGTAAAAAAAAAATTAAAAAAAAGAAATAGAATTAAGACTAATAAATGAAATATGAATTTCACTCTTTTTATTCACCAATTTACTTAATTTATTAGCTGATAAATTTAAAATAGTTTAAACCTAAATTTAAAAAAAAAAAAAATTACATCAAATAAATTGTAGTATAAGGCTCACAACATGATATCACAAGAAGATGTGCTTTGAAATCACTAACTCTTCATTTGTATTTTATATTTTTTATACTTTAAAACTTCATATAATTCATAATTTCCTCAAAATTCATTTCAAAAACTTGAACCTAATAAAAAAGTTATGATTTTTTTTTTCATTGAGTGTACTATTTGAACTCAAGACTTTTAAGTTAATTTGGAAAAGTTTGATCTGCTAATTCTATAAGCCTTGCCATCACCAAATTAAATTAACCCATTAATGGCCAGATACAATTTTCTCTCATATTTTGTATACTAATATAAAATGTAATGAAATTACTAAGGAAAAAATCAAGCCTAAAATTTCTGATTGGTTTAGTTAGAATAAAAATTCTTTTCAGACTGAATCCAGTGAAAAAAAAGAAAAGGAAAGGGATAACTACAAAATGCTTGATTAGCACTATCATGTACAAAAATTATGCAAATTGAATACCTTAAGAATCTTAAGAGTACAATTTATGTTTTATTAATTCAACTGTCCTTAAAATGGGATACTTGACATTAATGGGTTATCACTTACTCAGAAGAAGTAGTTTTTTTATACTACTGAGAAGAAAACAAAAGTCTCTGCAGTAAGATAGAGAGGCTCACAATGCCAAGTTTTTAATAAGGCACTATTTGAGCTGTCTTCAAAAGCACAGTATTTTAACAATAATTAAATATAAAAGAAAAGTTATACATTAAATGTAACATATTTACAGTATTTTAATTTTAGGAGTAACAAATTTAAATTTTTATAAAAACTTATTTCTTATAATTCATAAATCTATATTAAGAAGGAAAAGTAACAAAATATGCAAAATAGCTAGCAGCAGCCCCACAAACAGCAGCTAGCCCCATGTATGAAGTTGAAGATTTGGTATAATCAACAAGGGACCCTAAAATCAAAGAAGGGATGATTTGAGATAAAAAGTATGCTACATCCAACACAGCCATATCTTTGCCTACTCCTCTTATGTTACTGCTCTGGTAATAAATCTAAAAATATAATGAATAATATCAGAGCTGATAAAATTAGTTAAATCAAAACTAACAAAGTAAATTAAGAAAGCAATAAAATTATAATTTCTCAGTATTAAAAAAACATTAAAAAATTATGTGGTTCAATAAGGCATTGGCATAATACATACTTTAATAGCAAACAGCGACTTTGCCATATAGAAGAGTTATATTTTGATAAAACAGCTTTATGCATTGTTTTCAATAACGGAAGTGATCATTGAATTTGGTATAAAGATTCTAAATATACTAATTATGTTTCACTTATTGGGCAAAATTACAATAAATGGCTAATGACTGTCCTCCCCCCCCCCCCACTCTTTTGCAATATTAAATAAAATAATAATAATGAAAAAAATTGATATTCTTTTTATTCAATCCCTGATTCAATTATGATGATTTTGCAATACTTAAACTTAGAAAAATATTAAAAATTTAAAGTTTTTATTTTCAAAAATTGTTTCGTTAAAAAGAGGACAGGCAACACCAATTATTGTGATTTTCTGTATTTTAATCTGGGAAAAATTTGAAAAACATACCATAGCATTAAATTATGAAGTCATTTTATTAATAAAGATATCCAACATGAATTCACTTAAATGTTTAGAGGGTCAATTAGGTCTAATAATTCAGCAGAAAATATTAAAATATTTTTCTACATCAATACTATATTACTTGTAAAACATATGCTCTTACAATGCGAGGTATTCTTACAGAGGAACAGATTGGTCAAAATAAAGGAGGTAACAAATCAAATTGGACTATTTGTAAACATTTTATTATATATTGCATTTTCCAATAAAATTTATGTTTAGTAAACTCATGAAAACTCTATATGTTGATCTTTGCAGATTTTTTAAGGAATCTGTGACTAAAAGGAATTCATCATTAATTAATGGTAATGCATTTATATAAATACATTATATATATATATATATACACAGTCGAACCCCGCTATAGTGAACCTGGGATATAGTGAACACTCGGATGTAGTGAACTTTTTTAGCGGTCCCGTCCGTACTCCTATTTAAATAATGTTATTTTTAACGCTTATAGTGAACAGCTTTGAACTTGGAAACTCGGTTATAGTGGACTCAAATTTCATTTCTTTAAATATCTTTTTCAGTCCTCCATCTTTAAACTTGTAGGTGTTGGGACTGAAAATGAATGCATTCCTATAAAATGTGTCATATTTCACTCCTTTATGCTTATCACTTTTAACTATATTGTAATAAATGTCAAACAGATCATTTATCTTATACTCCCTCCTCCCTGACAAGCCTCACTTTGTCTCTTTTCCCCAAGCTTGCTCTACAACTAGTTAACTTGGCCACCTGCTGAATTTTTGGAATTTTCTTATCTGTTCAAACCATATTCTTTACAAATCACCTCTTGACAATCAAGAAGGGGAACAATTTAGCTCATTCTATAGCTGCTCTCTTAATATTCTTACATTATCTATTTGAGACAAAATTTTTATTTCAAAAGCAGTGAAAATGGCAAATTCTCTAAAGAGAAAAACTTTTCGATATAGGACAAAGTTAAAATTGTAAAGCGTATTGAAGATGGAACCAATCAATCGACACAGTGTAAGGAATTTTCCTTGTCAAAATCTACAGTTTCAAACATTTGGAAAAATCGAAGTGCAATTCTTCCGGCATACGACAAAAATATGGTTTCATCGAAAAAAATGCGTGGAGCTGAAAGAGAAAACGTAGAAGAAGCTTTGTTAAAATTGTTCACCACTCAGCGGGATAGAAATCTTTCTGTGACCGGACCTATGCTTCAAATTAAAGCGAATGAGTTTGCTGAAAAATTAGAGGAAAGGGATTTTGTGTGCTCCAATGGATGGCTGGATAGATTCAAAAGACGGAATAATATTTCTTCAGGAAAGATTATTGGAGAAGAAGCGAGTGTTGATGCAATCGATGTGGGAAAGTGGAAAACTGAAGTGTGGCCGAGTATTATACAGAATTATGAAAAGAAAGACATTTTTAAAGCTGACAAAGCTGGACTATTTTACAAATTGATTCTCAATCAGACATTAAAATTTAAAGGAGAAAAATGCACTAATGGGAAACTCTCCAAAGTGAGAATAACAGTTCTTGTTTGTGCTAACATGAATGGCTCGGAAAAGCAAAAACTAACTGCCATAGGTAGATCTCAAAAACCAAGGTGCTTTAAAAATGTTAAAAAACTGCCCGTAAACTACAAAGCCAATCAAAAAGCGTCGATGACCTCCCTTTTTTTTGAAGAAGAACTTCGACAGTGGGACAGTGATTTATTAAAAGTAAATCGTAAAATTGTTCTTCTTCTAGACAATTGCACAGCTCACCCCCATTTAAAAAGTCTAAAGTGTATTAAGCTAGTATTTTTACCACCAAATACGACTTCTGTGTTGCAACCCATGGACCAGGGAGTTATTCGCAGTCTAAAGTCTCACTATAGGAGATAATTACTTATTCGTATTTTAGATAACTATGATAAAAACAACATGGACTCAGAATGCAACATCTCTCTTCTAGAAGCAACAGTTTTGCTAGAAAAATCATGGAGGCAAGTAACATCAGCTACAATCCGCAACTGTTTCCCACATGCAGGTCTCTCAAAGGATTTAGAAGAAAAAGATTCTAATGTGGAGGAAGAAAATTTACCTATCTCTCTATGGTTAAAAAAACATGGAATGGACATTTTCTCTAAGGACGTTACTGAGCAATTTGAATGTTGCAATGATGAAGTATGCACTTCTGGAACTCCTACCGATGATGACATTGTCAGTGAAATAAAACAAACGAAAGAAAGTAGAGAAGACCTATTAGAAGAAAATGTTGAAGACGAAAATGAACATTCAGCACCATTTATAGTTGAAGTAAAATCAGCCATAAATGTCCTTTAATATGTTTTTTTCTACAGAAAATGTAAATTAAAAAATCTTGCATTCTTTGCACATTGTAGATAAGAAAATTGATGAACTCTATTTAAAATCAAATTGTGTTCAATCAAAAATCACAAATTTTTTCATAAAAAGTGAAATTAAAACTAATATTTAGCGACGTAAGTAATTTTTTCATCGATTTTTGCTTTATTATCTGCTAATTAGTTAATAATTTTTTAAATAACTTATGTAAAATTGCAAACCCAATTTTCAATCATTCAACTGTTTTATGCAAAAAGTATTCTTCAAAAAATTTGGATATAGTGAACCATCGGTTATAGTGGACACATTACTGAGTCCGCAGACGGTTCACTATAGCGGAGTTCGACTGTATATATATATATATATACACACACACCACCACTGAAAAAAATAATTCAGAACAACCTCAAATAGTTGTGAGTCTCTGCATTATTATGTGCTTAGAGCTAGGCTGAATAAATTAGTCATACATTAATTTAAGAATTATGGCTACTCAAATTATATCAGAATAAAGTACTAAAACAGTTTTTTTTTTAATTATTTATTCATTATTCTGTGAATTTTAATATTCTATAGAAAAAAAAATTAAAATTCAATTTCAAATTTTCATTTCCTACAAAATTTTATCAAAAATATATTCCAGTTACATAAATTATCTTTTCAAATTCTCTGATGTGAATTATTTTACTCAGATATCAGTAAATATGTTACATAGAGCTTTTCCTCATTGAAATTTGAATGAAGGCTTGAATGAAAAAAAAATTGTTTTATTATATTTAGGTAGTAAATACTAAAATTGACAACACTTTCATAAAATAAACATCTATACACACACACAAACATATATATATATATATATATATATCAACTATTCACTAACTTTCTTAAATTAAAAGCTTTTTATTATTATATGAAGAAAAAAAATGAAAATATGAACAATTTTTTTTATTTAACTCCTTTAGGCTGAATGCCATTAACTTTTTCATCAGCCACATGCCTTTTTGACAACTAATAAGGCATGGTTTCTATCATCATGGATTCCAATGTCCACATGACTCAAGGAGATCTCATGAGAGATAAGAACTTTAAAAATTCTCTGGTACACGTTATTTAGAATGTAAGGAAACAGAAACTGCACTTTGTGGTCAAGAATATAAGTTAAAATGTTGAGTGTCAAGGCAAGTAAGAAATGTATAAGTTGTGGGTGGTCAACCTTAACAATTCTTAAAATTAAGCCACTTTGAAACTATTCAGTCAAACTCATTTAAAACTTATTCTGAATATTAAAATACTTACTTCTTTCTTATCATAGTATTCAGTAATTAATGAATATGGCACAGTTGTAAGCACAGCATATCCTATTCCTGATGCCGCAGAAAATATATTTGCAAACAACAAACTTTTAGTCATTGCTGTTCCTAACATACTCATCGAAAAAATCAGTATTCCTTGCATATATACTCTATAGGTTCCATATCTACTTATCAAACACTTTTGAAACAAAGCAGCATAAAGAACAGCTGAAAATAATTTAATAATTCAGTGCCACAAAGATTGGATACAATTAAAATAAGAGATCAACCATTTAACAACATATATAATTATTTCAGATCAATTTAAAATAAGGTAGATTATATTAATTGGATGTTTATGTGCTAGCTCCAAAAATTGGAATTTATATTATTCATAATATATGAAACACTTATAGCATTTCATTTGTAATTTTTGATAATAAAAAGAAGAAAAAAAACTTTCTTCGACGGCATGTTTTGTGAATTTGGATTGAGACTTCTGGATATTATCAAAGTAGGTTGTAAAAAATTTTGTTTACTTTTTATAAAGCCATACCTGCTTTTCACATAATCTACATAATCACTTCTGAGTAGGAATGTAACGAATGTATGGCCACTATTCGGTATTCAGCCTTTTTGCCGAATATTTGGTTGGTCGAATATTCGGCAAAGTATTATTTGGAAAATTATTTTTGGGCAAATTTTTTAGGGGGAGAATTTTTAATAGATTTAATAAAAAATAATCTAAAATAGTTTTTTTCTCTTTTTTTTTTTTTTTTGTTATACATTATTCGAAATAGTTTTTACACATATTTGTTAAGTTCTGAAACTTATTAATTTATATTCTGCAAGACGCTTGGAAAAACAAAATTTGAGGAATCAAAAGTAGATTAGTTAGTACTGAACCATGAATTTTGTAATGCTAATTTTTTTCTTTTTTTAATTATATTTATGCAAGCCAATTTCATTTTTCCAACACTTCATATTTAAAAAATTGAGAACTTTTTTTTCTCTTTTTTTTTTTTTTGTTATACATTATTCGAAATAGTTTTTACACATATTTGTTAAGTTCTGAAACTTATTAATTTATATTCTGCAAGATGCTTGGAAAAACAAAATTTGAGGAATCAAAAGTAGATTAGTTAGTACTGAACCATGAATTTTTAAATGCTAATTTTTTTCTTTTTTTAATTATATTTATGCAAGCCAATTTCATTTTTTCAACACTTCATATTTAAAAAATTGAGAACTTTTTTTTTTGTTTCATTTTTGCTTGTTTTTCTGTTTTAGCTAAAGCAAAGCAAGTTTCTAAGTAAGTAACTAAGAGAAAGTTTCTAACTGACTTCTTTTTTTTACTGTCACCCTTTTCTTGTACGGTAAGATAGATAGCTAGTAACAAACAAAACTGAGACTCTCAACGTTAAAGTTATATTTCAGAACTAAGAAGAGTTTCTTTTTGTTTCTTTCTTGATTTTTTTATTAACTTTTCCTTTTATCAGTCTTTTTACTATGACTGCATTTTTTACAGACATCAACATTAGAATACAATGCATGTATACATATAACTCTCATTCATGATAAGTATTAAAAATTTACAGAGTATTACGAATTTAAAATTCATGATAAGAATAAAGAATTAAAAAGTGTTTCTTTGAATTATAATTGTAAATTTTTTCTGTCTAATTAATGCATAGATAAAGTCTCGTGATATAAAACCAAAAAAAAATTTTTTTTTTTCAATTTATTATTGATCTTAGAAATAGCTCTGGATATGAATTAATTTCCAAAAATGTTTAAGAACTTAAATTTGTTTAAAAGATTCCATTTAAAGTAATGCAAATATGCTTTATATTTAAAATAAAATTAATTATTATAAGTATTTATTAAACATTGGATTGTTAGTAGCACTTGATAAGTTTTAAAAGGTTTGATTGATTATAAAATTAAAGTAAAAAAATGAAAAAATAGAACACACAATTGGTTCAATGGCTGTATATAAACTAAGAACATTGGTCTATGTAAAAATTCTTTAGTAAATTCCAATTCTAAATTAACTTACAAGATAAACAATGTAGCAACAGACCCCAAGATCCCATTCTGATACCTTCATCATAAAGTGTAATGGCAAAACTTTCTTTCTCTGCATGTGGTCTGCCTTTATAAATAACCTATACATAAACAAATAAATATAGTTAGTATTCATACATTTCATATGAAATTAACATTCAAGAGTAATAATAATGTAGACAAAATTTTTGGAATTGAAATATTAATCTGAATGAAGACATAAAACAGTAATTTATGATAAAGTGATAAACAAAACCAATAACAATTTCAGGGTTGCCACTCAAATGTGGAAAAAAAATTCCCTGTGTTTTCCCTGTACATATTAAACACAATATATTTAGAGGAAACAACAATTACTGTGCACTTATATGGGATATATTGGACTAACTATATTTATTAATTTTAATTGTTGGAAAAACAGCTTAACATACTTAATTAATGCTATACTAAATGAAATAGTTTAGTATAGCTGAAATATTATGGTTAAATATCCCATAAATTACGCTTTGAGTGGTCACTATTTTTTAAAAGACAAAAATAAGAAACAAAATGCCCTGTATTTTCCCTGTTTGTAAAGAAAAAGTAAAAATTCCCTGCATTTTCCCTGTTATATTAAGTGATTTTTAAATTCCCTGTATTTTCCAGGTTTTCCCTGTTCTCCCTGTGGCGTGGCAACCCTGAATTTTAAATGATTGGATTGAATAGATTATTTTTTTGTTGTTTTTTTGTTTGTTTTGTTTTGTTTAATGGCTTGAGAACCGTAATTGGCTACACTGAATAAAACTCAAAATGATGCATCTTAACCGAGAAAAATTTGAATTCCAAATAATTGAAGAAATGAATCAAAAAGAAAATTAATTTATAAAAAAAAATTTAATTACTGTCATATATGAAGGAGAAATCAATTTTCTATTTTAAGATTGTAAAATAGTGGTTATCTAGAAGGTGTGATATAACCTTCCAAAATGGTTGACATGTTTTGGTAAAAAGGGCAGTGAACGTGTTTTCCCTATTGTTTGAATATTATTATTTCATTTTATATATGGCCAAATGGCAGGAGGCACTGGGCATAAGCCCAAACATACAAGAAAGCAACAAATTAAGAAAAATGAGAAATACAAATTTTAGAAGCTTAATTAAAAGATATACACTAGTAAAACTAATATAAATTATGAAAACGGACTTTCTTTGCAAAGAGTAGTTTACAGTCTATATTTTGACCTCTGTACTGAGAAACCAGTTATTGGCTATTCAAAATCCAGAAATCCTTAGTAAGTTATCTTGCATGCAATTATGCCTAAATAAAAAAAGCTTATATAAATTGAATAATTGTTTAACTTTTTGTTTTCTTATTTTTTTTCTTGTGTCAGTTTAAATTTCTACAATATTTTTAACTACTTTTATGAATTGCTATTCAACTATTGAATTTTAAATATGTATAGATAAAATGAAACTCCTTGAGAAAAAGTTTACAAAATAATATAATCGAACAGTTGACTAAATGGAAAAGAATAATGATTTAAAAAATGGCTTTATTTAAATTATTTTTCAGAATAAAAAATTGAATATATTTAGGCAGAATTTTTTTAAAAGGCTACATAAAAATGTCCGTTACTAAGATGAAACAATTTAAACTTCATAATATTATGTTCTGATTTTTCTGTTAGCATTTTTATAATTAATAACTCAAGGTTAAAAATTGTTTCTCTGAATTTTCAAGTGAAAGTACAAGAGTTCAAAGACTTCTACAAAAAAAAAAAAAAAAATTTATTAATAACTGCTCATTGGTTTATCATTGAACTTCATAAACATAAAAAAAATTCATATAAGCAAACACCAAAATTAAAAAAGTATGAGGCTAAACAAATAATAATGATCGAAAACTTCAAAGAAATGAATTAAGTAGAGAAATATTCTAATTAAATAATCTTACTAATTTTATTAACACATTTTGTTTTTAATAACTACTAAAAAAAATGTAAGTTGATTTCTTTTCAATTTTGTAATCCAATGTAAAAATAGACAACACAAGTCCACATTATAAACCTTTAAAAAAATTACCTATTTACTACTTTATTTTACAGAGAAACATCAATTTAAGGTGAAAAAAGAATGGAAATCAGAAAGAAGTAAAAGGTGACAGTCACAAATATAATAAACTAAAAAACAGTCTGTGCATATATACATACATATAAATATATATAGAGGGCTTGTGAAATACGTTGACATTGGCAACCTATAAATTTAGGTCAGTGACTATATTTATAGTTGTTTAATGATGATCGGACATTATTTTTATATTTTTATAAAAAACTCGGTCACAGAATTGAGCTTGAACGATATTTTTTTCTATTCACACCCAAATGTTCAACAAATATCATGAAAAGTCATATTTATCCATATCTTTACAATGTTGAGTATTCCTCAAATTTCTGATTATTTATTTTGTAATCATGTGATAAAAAAATACAAATTCAGAAATAATAAAGAAAATCACAGTTATAACTGTGGAATTGAGATTGAAAACCACATGAATTTACGATGAAATCTGTGCAAAATCAGTCAAACTGGTCGAAAAAAGAAAGATATGAGCAAATAGAGATTCATGGTCTGTAGTAGTTTTGTATTAAAAATATGAGGATTTTAAAAACAATTTAGATATCTATTGGTACAACCATTGAAAAAGCAGTTAAGAAAACAATGTGAATTCACAGCAAAATCAGCACATATTGAAGGAGAGTGCAACTAAAGTTATTATTCAAATGCGCAATTCAAAATTCACTTGCTGTAATAATATCCTATTACAAATATCAGTTGAAAAATGACGGAAATTCAAGACAAAATTTCACAAATCGAATAAATACATCAAAAAATTATTATTAAAATATGCAATTTGCTAAATTTTTTTTAAAACAAAAATGAGCACCTTTTAACTGAAAAAATATTTTTAAGCAATTTTTTATATAGAATAATTATAACTAATGTGTGTGCCCTTATGCACTTTTCCCTATTATTTAACGTTTTTTAAATAAACACTACTCTACAATAATTGATAACACACTAAGTTTTTTTAATTTTTCAAAAAACACCTAGAGAGTTATATATGTATATAACTCTCTAATTGTGACAATAAATGGGGGCCGCTCTAAGCATACGCCACCTAGCCAAATTAGATAAAAGCATAAATTTGGCAAATAAAATTGTGTTTTAGCGAAAGTGAGACAAATTATTTTTTCCACCAGAAAGAGAAATATATATAAAAAATTATTACTTTCGATATTTGGCTAATAATTTAAAATCCTTAGCGCGGGCCTTATATAATACATATATGTATGTATACAAATATTATCTGATTTTTAAAAAAAATAATCATAATTACTTGTCCAACAAAATCTGTATAGTACATATCATGGCACATAACTCCCATCCAACCAAATAATGAAGCTATAAATAAATTAAGTAACACAGGTGGCATGACAAAATATTCTTCATATAAATACTGAACGAAATTTTTGATCCGAAGCTCAGTACGATACAAAAAAGCTTGAAATTTTGATCTCAGAATTAATGATTTCTCAGGAAAGAAAAAGGTAGAAGCTTCGTCTGTACTATCATTGATCACTCCCAAGTTGGGTTTAAAACTAATTTGGACTTTTGGCAACTGAGAAGAATTGAAAACAATACAAATTTCTTTTTCTGAAGAGATTCCATTAGAATTTTTATCGAGAATTGTATTTGATTTATAAAATGTTCCATCAAAACGTTTTTCTTGGGCAACACTTAAATTTATGATTAAAATTATAAGTAGAAATACAGACAATATAGTAAATATAGCTTTTTCTTGTCCACCAAAATAGATGCCTAAAAATGTAGTTGTCCAATCTAATGATGTAATAAAATATCCAACACATCCACCTAATGACAGCATACATGAATATACAGTAAATCCTGAGTTTTGATCTGATCTAGAATGAAATATATCAGGTATAAGAGCTTTACAAGGATTCATAAGTGCTTGACTAGAAAAGTCGAACAAAATAACACCAGTAGCTAGTCCATAGCAAGGACTGATGATTGAGTTACAAGAAAATATTTCTGAGCTATAAGGTATTATTAACAAAGAAATTACAGTAAGGATTCCCAAAACAAACATAAAGGGTCGTCTTCGGCCAAATCTATTTTGGCACCTGTCACTCCAACGTCCAATAATGGGAACTAAAATTAAAGAAATAAATGGGCCAATTCCCATTATAAATGCAAGTGATTTATCTGAAAAACCATTCTTCAGTAAAATAGGAGAGATATATGTAAATCCAGCGCTTGAGCACAATTCTAATCCAAATGCTAAAATATTGCTTCCAATGAGTTTTAAGAGACTTACAGATGGTTTTGCAATAATTTCAACAACTTCATTTTGGTCAGTAGTGTTACTGGATTGGGCATTGTCACCTTGAATTAAACAAGATACTGCCATCTCCTTTACCAATTAAAGAACCAAAATTTCAAAGAAACTAAATAGAGATACTTTCTTTCTTGGAGCTTTTCTTCCAAAGCAAATCTGAAAAAAATATAAATAGATATTTTAATAAATAGAAGCTAACAAATCAAACAAAATGAATTAAAAATATTAAATCATAAGAAAATCACTCAGAGATCATTATAGTTTCAATAAATTATTATTAGTTATTTATAGTTTTAATAGTTTACAAGTCATTTTATTGAATATGTAAATTATTAATGAAATCAATAATTGATTCCACATAACTTCTAAGTTCCATATAAAATTCCAAATATTATCAGAGTATGTAACTACACCCAGACAGTCGAAGCACCACCCCCGGGGCCCCGGAGGTCAAGGGGGATTCATATGAAGGGACCACAGCACATTTTTTCACAATTAAGTTTCTCTTTTTTAGATAGAAAAGAAATTGTGAGAAAAATTGTGAGCGTTTCTTTTTTCGTTTTTGTAATTGCATATCTACTTTAAAGGGAAACATAAAGAGAAGGGTAAAAAAGGTAAATAAATTTTTTCTGAAAATTATATCCCTCCCTCAAAAGAACAAAAACGCTTTTCAGAGAGGGGGGACGGTTACAACTGCACATAGTTGAATGTTAATGCATTCTGTATATTGTACTTCTATCTTCACTCCTGTTGACATTTACTTTGATCATTTTATCAAGAGACTTTTTCTGAGACAAACGTTCTAAACACTTTTTGTTTAATTTCAATTTTTTAGCTCATTTAAATGCATAATTTAAATTAACTATTTTTAATTCAAATAGAAATTTTTTGGTAACTTTTATTTTGTTCTATTTTTGAATTTAAAATTTGATTTTCACCAAGACTAATTAAAATTATTTACAATTGTCTTTTTAAACATAAATCGTGCCATTAATAATTTCCACTCTTAATGAAGTTTTTCTTTGAATAACAAGAAAACATAAAACAAATTGATTTCAAAGAAGGTAAGCAAATGTTTGCATTAAATCATTTAATATATTTAAAATTGTGTTTTATGTACTGTTATAATTGTTCATATGAATGGTTATAAAAAAATTGCTTTTTATTTATGTTCATATATCAAATTCATTTATAAAGTACACTAGTTCATGAATATACCATTTGTTGTGTATGCAAGGAATTTATTCTTATTGCATAATTATTAAGACTGTTTAATTTTAAAATTGGAACTTAAAATTTTTATGGCTTTTAAAGAGCTTTGTTCTCATTCAAAAATGAAATGCAACCTTTAATTTTATTTTAAAAAAAATTTAAAAAATAATAAAAATTTAAAAAAAACACATTTAATTTAATTAAATAAAAAAGAGCTATAAACATTGTTTTGTTGAGAATAACTGAAAATATGTCATCATTTAAAGTATTTCAGTTTAAATATATTACTGTTTTATAGTCAATCAAAAAAAAAAGTTCTTAAAAAAAAAATTTTTTTCGTTGCTTCGATGAATTTTTCTACTTCTACAAGAATTGGGTGGAGAATTCAATTAATCTTCGTTTAAATCTACTATTTTATTCTTTTCTCATACAATAACATTATGTAGAATAGAGCTGAAAAACCAAATCCGTTACATATCTATTCTCTCTTATTTGAAAAAAATATATCCCGTAAACAACAAGAATAATTTATAAAAGCAAATGTAATATTTTATTCCAATACAAAAAATTAACCTGAACCTATATTTTGAGCAATTAAAATAACGAAAATTATTTATAATATTAAAAAATTTTATTATTATCAGTAATAGTAGCTTATTTTAATTAGAAAAAAAAAAACAAAAACACATTTTTAAGAACGGCAAAATTTGTTTTCATAGCATTCGGTGGAGGGGGTAAAGTTGAGTGCAATTTATATAATTTTTTAAAAATCAAATCCTTATAGGACATAGTTTGGTCAGGAGAGCACTTCAAAGTTTGGAACCCTTAATATTAGTTTTACTTTTTGCATATTTCACCATATTTCTAGAACTTTTTAAGTAAAATGAAAGCTTTTTGCACACAATTATAAAATTCATTTATCCAAAGATAATTTTAAGCAAAAAATAGCTTTTAGTAAGTATTTATTATTTATTTATGACTTTACTACGACTTTTTAAAATTTGATTTCTCAGAAGATATTCTATCGATTTCGCTCAAATTTCGTATTTTACCATGTGTAAAACTTACAATATTTAGTAATCCTATTTATATGTAAACAAGTAACTCATTTTCATAAATATATTCAATAACATGATGCATAAATAGCTAAAGTGACAATTAGTGAAGGAGTACAAAAAGTTTTAGAAAGGGCCCAGTCCAAAAATTTTTGTCCCTGGAAGTTACGGGGCTGAATATTACGTTCTATAATTACTTTGTTTAATACAATGTTACATCTGTATTTTCAAATTTAATCCTAAAACTAGATTACTACAGTAAAAGTCAAAGCAAACACCTGACGGGTTGTAGCAACTTTCTTATTCAAGATTTTATTTGTTATCTCTTATTTTTACTGACAAGGTTTGTAATTTGCTTATTCTTACTGACAAGGAAGGAGGTCAATCTAAAATTTGCTTACATAATATTTGAATGGCCCCTTTAAAGTAGATACCAATATGGCAATCTTCTTAGCACCACTGTGCATCAACTCTTATCAGAGATATTTCCGCATCTGCATATTTTTGCCTGAACTGCGGGGAAATTTTATTGTCGTGATCAATGGCGTTAACTACAATCACCAAGGTACCAAATCGATTTTAAACTTGCACTTTAAAAAAAAAAAAACATGTACATGTTTGCTTGGAGGTGGCTACCAGTTATAGTTTTTTAATAGGTCTCCTTCAGTGACGTTTTTTCTTTTTGTAATTTCTCGCAGGCCGCTCCCAGGAAGTTGCCAAGACTTAGCGATTATTCGGCCACAGATCACGACACAAATCTCTCCTCAACTACAATCGCGAGAGGACAAAGAGTTTTTAAACTTTCATAAACATATATATATATATATATATATATATATATATATATATATATATATATATATATATATATATATATATATACATTCCCCGGTTGTCATTTAAATTTTATGATTTTTCGGCACAGGTACCAATGCTGAAATCTTTTCCTTTGCATTATAACTTTATAGGACTTAAATAGCTACTTTAAATACGAAATAAATAATTTACCATATTTACGAACATATTTGGGCAGCAAAAACATACAATTGTTACCTTAAATAGAGCCATATCAACACAAAATTTCAAAAATCTCTAAAAAATTCTCTTCTCATAATACAACACTATGTTTCAAAAACTGTAACTCGTAAATATACATCAACAAAATTCATAATAGATTCTAAACTTTCCATTTTCAACTTACTTTTTCAGTTCTTTTCTTCATCTGAGATATTTTAAACGGATTAAAGTTTTCTTCGATAAAAGCACTCATTGGATAATCTACGGGAAAGTTCCCAGAACGGCACAAATCACAGATTCATTAATTATAGGCAACTTGAAACTTACTAAAATTTGTGAATGTAATTTTCAAAACAAAAACAAAATTACACGTCATTTCACTTCCACTTCATACAGCGATGCCTTCCAAAATAATTAGTATTCTGTTTTGTCTTCGCGGCTACTGAGGTTTTCGGTTTTCACTGATCCTCGTACGCTTTCGCGTCCACTTCCAGTTAAAAAGTTAACATTGCATCAGATTTCGAGAAAAGTGATTTATTTATACATCTTATTTTTATTTCTATAGTCTTACAGTAAACTGATCGTAAATACACAGTTCCCAGTAGAACACCCAAGTCAAACATCTACTGTCAGCAGAAATTGAGCTGGTAGGTGACCACTTTTATCAGCCTGCGAAGGGACCAAGGGTACGTGGTATCGGTCCTCTTTAAACTATTATACTGTAAAATGATCGACTGCACGCACAGGTAACTGAGACTACCAAAGCAGAGGAGGCATCTCTTCTGCAGAGGATCAAATTTGAGGTGGCATGTCTTTGAATTATCTTCAAAGATGTTTCTCAGACCGTCGCCAATAGCCCATTCGGCGGCTATAATGTGATGTAAATAAGGAGCTATACTACCACTACTTAAGTAGTTACTATACTACTGCTACTTAAAACAATTGTTTTATTAAAACGGTGGAAATAGTAAATATTGTAATTTATGAGCTCAAATAATATTACTGGAAAGATAGTTCTCGTTCATTTGAAGTGAAAATCGTTTTTTATTATTAATATATAAATTTTTTAACTAAAGGAGCCTTCATACCCAACGCGATTGCCGCATCTGCGAGCGCTGGCGGAGAAATATGAGACCCTGTTTGGTGAAATATATTTTTCCACGAAAAACTCTTCAATCAAATTCATTGCTTATTTATAAAACATTTGCTCATTTCGTCAGAGATTTATAAGACGTTTCTTTAATTATTTCAAAGAACTGTATTTTTTTTTCCACTCTATCAATGGAAAATAGGAATGAATTATTTTATTAGTGTGATTTTTGCATATAATTTTATTTATAGGAAAAAATTGCAAGGTAAAATTAAAATCAGAATTATTTGAAAAAGTAAATAATTAATTAATACTTATTATCTTTCATAAAATAAGAATATCCACCAATTTAAACTATTTTACATGGGAGGCATAGTAAATTCAGAATAATTAAAAAACAATAAATACTTTTTGCAAGAAATAACATTTCAAAGCATTTTCAATTATTTTACATAAAAAGAAAAATTTTCCCATGCCGGGAATCGAACCCGGGCCGGGTGGGTGAAAGCCACGAATCCTAACCACTAGACCACATGGGACTCGAGAAGCATGTCAAAATGAATATTTAAATAACTAATCTATACATTATTGTTTGAAAATGATATATTTTGAATTTAAGCAAAAATTAACTACTTATAAATAAAAATAACTAACGTAATCAATATCAAATTTTTAAATGGGAAAACATTTTAAATTAAAGATTAAAATCCATTTTTTTTTACTCTAACAAAATTTTTGGAAACTGCTATAGAATTTGCATTACTAAAATGCATTATTCATGCTTCAAGTTAAATTTATATGTTTAAAAAAAATTATTTAAAAAAAATCGTTTTGGTATTCATTATAATTAATATTATTTTTAAATGATATCTTTGTTCTCCAGATGATGTTTAAAAAAAAAAAAATTATTTAAATAAAAATGAGCTTACAGCAATCAATAGGTTTTCTTAACTAAATTTTACATAAGATACTCATTTTGAAACTAAGATAATATTAAAAAATGAAACTAAGAACTATTTTGAAACTAAGACAATATGCAATTTACCTGCTTCTTATAAACGCTAATAAATGATTTTACGAAGAAAAATCTTTCAAATTAATTTTTGGTGGCGTCATCTATGAAGTAATGTCAAAATTTAATGTAGGAGTCACGTTTTTTTTTTTTCTTCTTGTTTTTCCCCCTCTCTTTTTGATATATGCAAAATACAGTACGAATTCATATAAAAAAATTTAAAAAAAAATACTGTGGTTTGAGATATCTTACAAATTTTAGTAAATCACATACAATATTTAAATATTTTAAAGTATTCATATTTATAATTCAGACTGAAAATAAGGAAAAAAATTATACAAACCGTACTTATATTTTTGAAAATACACATTTTATTTCTTTACAATTTTATTCAAGCTTCAAATTCAATTCCTGTATTTCAAATTTCTTAATTTGAAAAATTTTTCAAAGATATATTATATATTGTAAATTATATATATTTTTTATTCTACTAATTTTATAAAGCATTTAAAATCTCTAATGCTGTATTCATATGTTCTATACGTAATGAGTTTAGCAAATGTGCATAGTTTCAAATCAGAGCTATCGTGAAAATTTTTAGCAATCAATTCCTCGTTAGCTTTCTTTCATTCAAAATTAAACTATTTAAAGGATGGGAAAGAACGTTAGAGTTAACAGAAAACAATATGATGGTTCTTTGGAATAGGTTTCTAATTTTAATCTTTTGTTCTTATGAAGAATTAGACATAAATTGAATATTAGTTTATATCAATTAATGACTGTGCATCAATTAATAACAGCATATCAATTAATATGCTGAAATAGTCACTACTCTATTGAAAAAATTTGTGTAGAATCGATAGATAAGATCGTTTTTCCAAAATCTTAATTAAATTTATCCTGAAACAATATATTTTTATGATCATAAGTGCAAATTTTATAAATTTGTTTAAACATTATTAATCACCTCATTTTTTTGCTACCTTTAACCTTAATAATAATAATAATTCAAAAAACTTCATAAAGTCACCATAAATAACCAAAAAGTTTTTTAATTTGCATTCGAAATGTTATACTTCTAAGTTCATAGAGGACGCCACTAAAACTTTTCTAAAACTTATTCTTAATGTCATTATTTCCGGAAGATATTTTTAAAGTAGAGTAATGGGATTCATAATAAGCGAATAAATAAATGAATGAATAACAATAGCTTATTCATTAAACATGGGTAGCAAGTGCAACTTTCTTACGTAATTTGTTTGTATGTGTTACTTTTCTGGTATGTGTTGTTTGGTTGAAAATAACGATAGGATTATCTTTAAAACATTCGTTTTAATTTTTTCCCCTCATAAACTAATCAAATCCATTTTCTACGATAACAAAAATTATCACCATTTCTATATTGCGTTTTTTTTTTTTCGTTTGACGAAAATGACTGTAAGTTGAATCAGTAAAATTAACATATCAATTAGTATATTTTAAGCAGTAATTTATATATATATATATATATATATATATTACCCAGAAGCAGAAAGTGTCTAAAACTGTGACGTACGTCGCAGAACAAACGAAGTCCTGCAGAACAATTTGTATCGTGAGTAAGTGACACAATTTTTAGCACATTTATCAGTTATCTCCCTCTCTCGTATCTTTGCCATTCTGAGGAGAAAATTAATGAATTAGCTTTTGGCTATAATATTTTTATAAAGTGGGTGTATCAGTTTTTAGCATACAGCAGGAAAAATCGATCACCATTTTTATCCAGAGAGCTTCTAAAGCAAGCCGTAAAAGAATTAAATTCAGAGATTTCCAATTTCATAAAGCTTAAGCCTTTATATTTTCCTCTCCCATTTCAGAAGCAATTTGTGAATCGTGGGGATCCACGATTGACGGAATTGTTTCTAAAAGACCAAATGCTTTCGATGCAGATGAAGAAGTTGTTGGAACAACAGACCAGCGAATGTTTGTGTTTGCAAATCGTGCACTTTTCCCTTCGAAAGATTTTTAAGGCTTGAAGATTTTTATTTAAATGTTTGGACCTTTATATCATAAGCATTTTATTTATAATTCATCATCCTAATCGTCATTAACATAACTTTTTACTTAAAAAGATATTGAAAAAGCAACAAATCAAGAATGTTTGCCTTCGTTTAAAAAATAATGTAGTGTATCTGTGTATGATCTTGTATTTAAAAATTTTTTTTTTATGGTGGACACGTGGAACTATTGTCCATTGGCCACAGAAAGTGCCAGAACTGCTAACTCTCATTTCGTTAACCAGTGGGCACCTGCGGCGAAATCACGGCGGTGGAGCAGCGTCGCCCAATATTTAAATAAATTAAAATATAGTATTTTAACGTAAAGTTGACTTTTTTTCGCTGGGAAATGCTTGCAGAACATTTGAAAATATTCTGTTATGGGTATATATATATATATATATATATTAAAATAGACTTGTAATGCCTACCAAGTGGCTATATCAACTACAAAAAGAGGACCTCAACTCAATTATTCTTTAGTTAAAATGCACGTGTTATTCCATCAGAAATAGTTCTTCTACTTATCAGGAAAATACATTTTTTTAATAATATAATAAAAAAATTAGGATTAACAAAATGAACATATAAATCACAGTTGTAATCTCTGCTCTTGTCGAAAAAGGTTCAGCTTCCAGTCGGGAAAATGTTTAAAGAAACCCTGACAAATTTCATTACGATGAATTTATTTATTTGTGTGTTTGTTTTTTGTATTATAGACACCGTTTTCTCCAAAATTGTGAGATGAAGGAATGGCAAAACTTCTCAGCAACTCCATTAATAAGCGTATATTTTATTTTATAACCGTCTAACAGCCCATCCAATTTGGAGTTTACGGCTACCAATGCTCAACTCCATATCCTTATTATTTTGAACCCCATACGGAAGACAAAGGAACTCCTGGATCAAGTATTGGAAGAAATTTGCTTTCGAGGACGACTTTTTGATGAGAGTAACTTGGAGAGGAATAGCACGAAAAACTTCTACGGTTAGCCTGACGGCAAGGGAACTCTAACCCTTAATCCGTTTACCACTGAGGATATTTTACGTCAGCAAGCACTGTAGTCGGTGCTAGATGGATGCGGATTCGTATCGCCCAGTCATCGCCGGGATGCGAACCCAGATCACTTCATTGGTAGGCGAAAGCTCTATCCCCTGAGCCACCACGGCTAAACGATATTTATTACGTTTACATTAAAACGAAATTTATAATACTACATTTTAATTTTTTCATTGTTTCTTATAACTTAAATAATAAATATTCTAGGGCCGGGATAGCCTAGTCGGTAGGGCGCTGGGCCCATGTCCAAGAGTTCGTGGGTTCGAACCCCGCCGGCGAAAGACTCCCCGTGTAGTAAAGTGACTGGTGCACGTTAAATCTGTCGAGTCGCAAAAGTCCTCCATGTTCCAATAACAAACCAATTCCTCTGAGGGTACTCGATTGGAGATCGATCGTTCTCTGATTCAGGTCAAAATTACGATCTGTGAATGAATGAATGGGTCCGCCCTATAAACGAGTGTGACGTATGTGTGGCTGAAGTTCGATTCTTGGCCATAGGATGGCGCCACTGAAATAATAAGAAACGCACACTCTGCCTTAAATCAGCTTGGTTTCACCAAGCAGGCTTGCCCGTGTGGTAAGTGACATAGGAAACAACAACAACATAAATATTCTAGAGCAGATATGGTTTATATGATAAGTGATTTAGCTCTCAATTCCCATTGATGATACTTGGATACGAATCCCCATGCTAATTAGTATACTGATCTTGGTTTGCACTGACAACAGTTCCGACATACAATACATTCAATCGCAGAGGAATCATATCATGAGCGAGAATAGTTTTGACCTCGAGCTAACCCTGGAATATTTTCATATTTTTTTTCTACTAATTTAAGGCAAATGCGAGCTTGTTTAAATTCTGATGTCATCTATGAAAGTGAATGTGTCGTAAAAGTTTACCAAGAAGTTCTCTTGTACTCTAAGTTCAGTTTAAAACTGCTTAACTACGCGTTTCCGCATTTAAAGCAAAAAGTCCTCTGCAGGAATTAATACCAGTACTAAAATGAAGTAAATATCTTAAGTCTTGTCATCAATTTAATGTTATTCAAATTTTTATTATTGACTTATTTTTCGTATTTATTTTTTAAACAAAAATTTTGTATGAAATGAAAAGGAAAAATATTCTTATACAATCAATTAAATTTAATTTAGTTTTGTTTTGTAAGCTTACATTGCAAGTTTTTTCCCCCTTTCCTTTCTTTTTCATAAGTAGATTAACGATTAATACTTTTACAATTTAAAATGTTTTAAAACTAAAAAAAGCGCATTAAAATAAAAAATAAAAATACTCAATTGAAATAAAAATAAAGGAGACACAAAAAATAACGTTTGTAATTTTTTTACTTGGAAATTTTGGCAACATATATAATTACTTTAGTATGATTTTAATACACTTTCCATAGGTGCAAAAATTTATTCTTTAAATGAAAATTTCTTTTTGTATTTTTGCAAATTTGAAATACTCTAAAAGCTTGATATATGGCGAGATTACCATACCTTCAAAATTATTTGTTTATAACGAGTTAAAAAAAAATATTAGCTTTCCGCAATAGCGGTAAAAGTTCGTTTGAGAAAAATGTATTTTTCTGCTATTAAAACTTATTAACGTACTTATTAATTATAAATTAACGTACTCCCCTTAATATTAACTTATAATTTTCAATATCGACCAAAAATTATGGTTTAATATACTGAAAAATCGTATCAAAGGAAATTTTTTATAAACAAATTAGGGTTGCCACAATATGCCAATATGTTCCGTTAAATAACCGGAAGAAGGTTCTTTAAACCTAATAGTATTCGAGGCAGCACCGAGTGAGGAGTGGCGTGGTTAGCAGCGACAGGAGCTAGTTAGTAAAGAAATTAGAAGATCTGGGGATCCAGGATTCAGTACCGGTCAAGGGTTAATTTAATTTTTTAAAATTTATTTTATATTATTTTTATATCTTTATTTTTACATCTTTTTCAATATTTTAACGTGAATAAAGTGTTCTGTATATAAAAATAACTATTTTTCTTTGGGAAAGAGCGAATAATAGCTAAAAACAGAAAAATTTCTGCTCCGACGCTACGCATACAATCCACCCCATAACTACCCTTAATATTGACTTAAAATTTTTAAACTGGGTCAGATATTAGAATTTAATAAACTAGACAATTGTACAAAAGGAAATTTTTATAGACAAATTAGGGGGCCCACAATGGGCCAAAATAGCTTCCGTTAAATAACCGGGAAAATGTTGTATAAACTTAATATTCGTCGCAGCAACGTGTGAGGCGTGGCCTTGTTGGTAACGCTGTTGGCAGGTTAGATTTGCAGACCTGGAGGTCCGGGATTTGGTACCGGCAAGGGTTAATTTCTAAATTTATTTCATTTTATGTAAATTTTTTATTATAATTTTCGATATTTTAACGTGAATAAAGTGTTCTATATATAAAAATAACTATTTTTCTTTGGGAAAGAGCGAATAATAGCTGGAAATGGATAAATATCGGATAATTTTTTTTGTTTATTTATTTTATTTTATATCATTTTTTTTTAGCATCTTTTTCAATATTTTAACGTGAATACAATGTTCTATATATGAAAATAAGTGTCTTTCTTTGTTAAAAAGCGAATAATAGCTCAAAAACGGATAAATTTCGTCTCCGGAGGCATGCACACGTTACAGCCCGTAACTCCCTTTAATATTAACCTATAATTTTCCATTTCGGTTGAAATTAGTATTTAGCTCCACGATTGATAGCTCCACGGACGAGTTAAATTTGTAGACCTGGAGGTACGGGGTTCGATACCGTCAAGGGTCAATTTTTAAATTTTTTTTTATTAATTTATTTCATTTTATATTATTTTTTACTGTCCTTTTCGATATTTTAACGTGAATAAAATTTTCAATATATAAATATAACTATTTTTCTTTGGTAAAGAGCGAATAATAGCTAAAAAATGGATAAATATCGGATAATTTTTTTTGTTCATTTATTTTATTTTATATCATTTTTTATCATCTTTTTCAACGTAAATAAAGTGTTCTTTATATGAAAATAAGTATCTTTCTGTGTTAAAGAGCGAATTATAGCTGAAAAACGCATAAATTTCGTTTCCGGAGGCTCGCACAAGGCACACCCGTAACTCCCTTTAATAGAGTGAATAATGAAGTACAACAGCGTATGAAAGTAGCACGCATAAAACTAAAGTTTATGAAAAGTCTCCGCCTTAAATGCATAAAAAAATAACTCTTGAAAAAAGTGATACACTAAACACGTAAATGCTTAAGAAAAAGAGACGCGTTACGGCAAAGCATAAAAGTGACTTATAAGAAAAGGAAATTTAACGTATATAAAAATTAATACATCCAATTAAAGCGTTTAACTCTTAAATGTAACGCACAAACAAAAGTAACGCGTAAAATGAACGCATGAAAGTAACGCATTAGAATTATAAAAGTAACGCATAAGAAAGTTAACGATTGAAAGTAAATACATAAAAATGTAATTCGTGAAATATAATAACGCGTGTAAGTAACAAATAAGAAAAGTGAAAGTAACGCATAAGGAAAGATAAACCGAAAAATATAACAGCGCGTAAAAGTTATACATAACTATTCGATGCGTAACAAAAGTGCACGAGTAACAATAACGTGTATAAGGCGTAAAAGTTCGCATAACAAAGTTTAAATCTGTAAAAGTAACGCATAAATTAAGTAATGCATTAAGAAAAGTAAGGTATAAAATATAAAGTAAAAAGAAAATTAAAGAGTATTAGAATAAAATAATAAAAGTAAACACGTAAATGTAACACACTGAGAAAAGTAATGAATAGAGCCCGGATTTTGATGACCTAAAAAATCTCAATTAAAAAGTGCAAAACTCTCTGCCCTTAAAAAGTGCAAAAAATGCCCTTAAAAATGCAAAAAAGGCCCTTAAAATGCAAAAATTGCGCTAAAAACGCCTTATGACATGACTTAAATAAAGTAAAAATATTGAACTAAAACAATTTTTTTTTCTTCAAAATTATTATGAGTCATTTCAAAAAATATAAAGCAATGCAATACTTGTTCTACGTTCATTAAAGTTTGAAAAATATGTTTTATATCCTAAAATAACAAAAAAAAAGGAAAATATATTGACTCCAAAACATTTTCATTTTGTATAGAAACTTTAATGAATATATCAGCTTCCATCTCATAATATTACTAAATATCGGAATTACATTGGATTATTAATTTTTTTTTTAATATTTTGAAATGTAAACGAGCGTTTCTTGTCTGAAAGTTAATTTTTATACCTGAAGAAGCTTCTTTCAACGTCTACTGATGTTATTGGTGCGTACTTGAAAAAGACGGTCTCACTTACTGACAATTCTTCTTCAATTTGAAAAGATGTTGCTTCACCTGTTAATATCCTAGAGATTTTCTTCATTGTTTGGAAGCCAGTGTAATAATGAAAAATGATAAAAAATAATGAAAATTAGAAAAAATTAACAAAAAATTTTATAAATGCTTTAAAATGTAAAATATGCCCCAAAATTTAAAGAAAAATGCCCTATAAACCTAAAAAAATGCTCTAAAGGACAAAAAATGTCAAAAAATGCAAATGTCATCAAAATCCGGGCCTTAGTAATGAATAATATAGAAAGAGGAAAGCGTAACACTTAAAAGTAAAAGTAAGCATTCATATGCTTACAATAATGCATAGAAAAGAAAACGTATAAAAGCAATACATCAAAAATATAAACGTGCAAAAAGAATTAATAAAGAAATGTACTCTCAAAAAATAATAAAGCTAAAAGTTAACATATAAGAAAGGTAACGCGTTATTTTAGCACGAAAAGTTAAAAGTAACGCATAAAAATTAAACACAAAAAATAACTCATAAAGTTAAGTATATAAATATAAAAAATAAAAACGGTGTAAATTATAGCATTAAAAAGTATCATGCGAAACTAAGCTTAAAAGTAAAATCATTGAAGAAAAGTAATGTAACGCGTAATAAGTAACACGTGAAAAATTATAACGCTTAATTTAATTTAGAATACAGAAGTTACGTCTTAACGCAACACTAGCTGATGAGGAACTAAACTAAACGAAAAATATTAAGAAAAGGAAAAATATCGTAGTGCATTTCTATGCAACTGAAAAGAGGAGGGAAGGGTCAAAGGCATGAAACCGGTCTTCTCCCCAAATGGCGTATTTGTGCGTTGCAGTCGCCTATAGCATCACACACATCCTATCGTTATACACTACTTTTAATCTACTTATTTAACATCTAAAGTAAAAAATCAGCTACTATTTCTTATATGAATCATAATAAAAATCATCTGTAAAGAGAGACAGAACTCACTTACTAACCTTTAAAATTATTTTTTTTCATATAAGAATATCACAATTTATCCGAAACTTGTTTCATAATTTGTTAAAACTATACTCTACATAAAAATTGACCGTTAATATTTAAAAAATTTGAAGAATTTGTTAATATTTTTCAAAAAGATATCACACTCCTATCTACTTTCATTAGTGAGGTTGCCACCCAATTGAGTGTAAGTAAAGCTCGGATGCCCCGTAATGTGACGTCAGTATGGAGAACTCTATAAATCAAATTGAATATGTTTTCCGCAGCAGAAATGTGAAACCGGAAGCGCTACCTATAAACAAACCTAGAAGAAAACTTGTATCATCACAAATTGTTTACATGTTTAATTTAATAAAATTCACTTCGTTACTTTGTATTCTTCAGTGTATATAATGGCAGGATTAGTGGGCAGTCTAATTAATTGGGTAAGTATTTGTTAGATTTCTCTAAGTAGTCATATTTGAAGCATAATATCGAATTAAGCTATTTGCTATTTATATGCGAAGTAGGAGGGTTTAGTGAGAACTAAAAAAAACAAAAAGGAGATGGATTTATAGGGAAAAATGGTTCTGAGAAAGTTTATTATAATGATTTAGTATTCACCAGTACATTATTTTGTACATTGATATTTAAATTTTCTGACAAGTGGATTGCAAATCTGTTATGTATCTTGTTTGATATTAGGGTGCATTCCAGCATTGATTTTAAGGGGAAATTTCCTTATCGTGATCTGCGGTAGGGGAAGATTTCCGTATCGTGGATCTGCGGCAGAATGATCGCCAAGTCTTGCAAACTTCAACTAAAGAAAAACATCACAGAAAGGGACTAACTCGAAAATTATAACTCCTAACCACCCCCGGGCAAATATCTACATATTTTTAAAAAAAATGCAAGTTTAAAATCTATTTAGCACCTTAGCGATTGTAATTGGCGCGACAGATTACAATACGGAAATATCCCCTGAAAAAACATCACCGAAAGGTACCAACTCGAAGGATATAACTCGTAGCTACCCCCAAGCAAATTTCTACATATTTTTTAAAATTTTTTTTGTAAGTTTAAAATCTACTTGGCACCTTGGCGATTGTAGTTTTGCACAGCAGATTATGATACGGAAATAACCCCCAAATAATTGCCAAACCTTGGCAACTTCCATGGAGTGGCCTGTGAGAAACTACAAAAAAAGGTACCGAAAGGTATAATTCATATCCACCCCCACTCAACCATCTACATTTTCTTTTTTAAAAAAAATTGCTAGTTTAAAGTTTATTTAGCACCATGATGATCCAACAGATCACAATACTGAAATGTCTCCCACGTTAACAATTGCCATGGCATCAAACAGATTTTAAACTTCCAAGTTTTTTTTAAACAAACAAGCAGAGGCTTGCCCAGTTGGTGGCTAGGAGTTATGCCCTTCAAGTTGATCTCCTTCTGTGATTATTTTTTTAGTTTTCCCTGGAATGTTCCCAAAAATGACAAAGAAATGGTGATTATTCTCCCTCAGATCACAGTACCTACCGAAATCTTCTTAATTTAAATATATATCAGTAATCTTTATCAACACTTTTGATCAAGCTCAGAAAAAACTTTTTGTTTTATTGTTGCTGTACAGTAGAATGACCTATGAATTTTATTATTGAATAAAATAAAAATTTTACTAAAATTAAATGTTTTCATGTTTCTCGAACCCAATACTGGGCTAGCTACAAGACATACTAATAGTTACTTTTTACTTGACTTAATTGAAATTTTAATCACTTTTTTTAGGTTCGAACTTTTAATATAGAAGGAATACCAACAACAGCTGAGCATTTTACTGATGGAGTTATTATTTCAAAAGTTCTTAATAATATGTAAGTTTCATTAGTATAATTTTCTCTTAACCTGACAGATGTTTCAACCTTTTTTATTTATTTACTGTCAGTTAAAATTGCGAAATTATTTTTGTCACATTTTATTTCAAAATTTAATTAGTGTTTAAATTCTTACAAACTCTCATTGAAAAACATAGCAATAACTGGCTTTAAAAAATCAAACAATCATTTAGATTTGCGATGAAATCAGCTCACATAAAACATTAAAAAGGTGACAAATTTAATGTGCGTTGTTAGATATTGAGTCATCAGAAAGTGATGACTTAAATGCGTGTTTCAAATTGTTTTCAATTTTCAAAATTTTTATTTTTATTTTGTTCAGAAGCTCTCCCAAGCTGCACCTCAACATATGGTTGGCTGTAAGTTTGTGCTCCCCTAGAATAAAAAAAAATTAAATTATAAAATCTGAGACATTGAAAAGTCTTAAGTGAGATAAGCCAGCAAAATGAAGTCAGATATCTGAGCAATTTAAAAGAATTGCATTAGCATTTGGAAATTGGTAAACATTAGAAAGTAGGACAGAGTCAGCGCCCTATTACTAAAAGAAAAATTTGTTCAGCGGTGTACATATGGTCCGCTTATGTCATTGGTCACAATATGATACAACTAGAGATTGTAGAGTATTTTATATTTCTTACATAATATTTGATTAAATTCTCTATTACCTATGTATTTTGTCATGATATTTTATTTTCTCTTCTACAAGTATTATGTATATATTATTAAAATCTTGCTATATAGAAATTGTAAAAATCAGTCCACCCTTTCGAAACTTATTTTAAAAAAAAATATTTTGAGTTTGCTCTTTTTGCTTACACTTTACATCTTTATTCTTTTGATCTTTATTTTTTCAGTAATATAAACATTGTTGAACCTGTTAGTTCTAGCTAACTTTTTATATTTTATTATTTTTTTTTATTCATATATTGTTTCTAGACATTAAAACTTTTTAGGGTGACTGTAGGTGAGCAAAATATCAATATGAAAAATAAATTGAATATTTGCTCATACAACACAAGAAACTTAAACAAATTATTTCTATTATTTTGACCTATAATAAAATTTGTCAAAGAGTATTTTTACCATTTTAAAATTAGCAAAGTCAATATTTTTAGAGTGTTATGACTGTAGATGAGCAGAATAAGAGTAGTTGAGAAATAAATTGGATGTTTGCTCATACAACACAAAAAATGTAAACAAATTATTTCTATAATTTTTACCTTTAATAAAACTAGTAAAAAACTATTTTAACCCTTTCGACATTACCAATGTCATTTTGTTTTTTTCCTTTCTTTTTTACCTTCATTAGCTTAATAGCTTTGGATTGACACTGGCCAAGAAGTTTTTTCCTGGCTGGCCTTCCACCTGCAAGTGTTTTCTAGTTTTTTTATGCTGAATGAGTAAATCTTTTACTAAACCATATCAAGTTCATTTTATGTTATAATGCGACTTAGAAAAAGAAAAATATTTTAATAATTTTTCAATATTTTTTAGTTTTTATATTCTCCTATAACTACTACGAGGCTTTTTAAGGATCTCTTTTTTTTATCAAGACACATTATTATTTGTATTATCAGTCATACCCTCAATTTTAGATTTTTGTAACTCATTTAAAAAAAAAAACCTGCCCTAGTGATACTTAAAATGACCCTAGAAAATCTATACTGATTTAATACAAACAGCAAAAAAGAAAAAGGGAGTTCAATATCTATAGGGTGTTCAAAAATAAGCATTTACTTGTTAGTTAGTAAAAACTAAGGGAAAAAAGCAAAAGATAAAAAAGAACTTTTTTCTTTCAGAACCAAATTTGATTGAGCATTGTTTAACAGTGGTTTATTGTTATTCAGTGTATTGTTATTTTGACAGATTTACAATTGGGTATATGCATGTTCACAGGGACCACAAAAAATATTGGGGAAATTATTGTTGCATTGGATACTGTAGTGAGAGTTAACAGTATTTAACAATGAAATTTTGTTCAGATAAATAGTACACTTTTTCATTCTATATTATAAAAATATGATGATGTAATATAGTTTAGCTCGTTTTTTGGTATTTTCGTAGTTTTGTATCAAGAGTTTCTTCTTGAATAAACATTTTTTATATAGTTTTAATTCAGTGTATCTTTTACTTTTTTGTATATGTATTAAATTTATGCAAATTTCAGCGATCAAGAATTTTTTGATGATGGCTGGCTTGCAAAAATAAAGACTGATGCTGGCTCTAATTGGCGCTTAAAAGTAAATACTGAAAATATATGTTGTTCTTTTCTGTAGTTTTATGATTTAATAATTCTGTGTTATTATTTAATACATACAAATGGGCTTACAAATGCTCCAAAATTTAATTTAAAATATCATGTTAGGAAATAAATTATAATTGTTTTCTTTTTTATTTAAATAAATAGTTAAGTTTTATGTGATTAGAAAATATTTGTTCATATGAATGTGTTTTATTCTGATATATTGCATTTATTAATTTTACAAGTTTGTAATACACTTATGTATTACATTTAGTATTAAACTTTTTGTTTTTGTCATGTGTTTTGTTCTTGAGTTATTTGTAATTAGTTTTAATTTTATTTCTTTTAAGGTGAGCAACTTGAAAAAAGTGCTAAAAGGAGTTTTGGACTACTACAATGAGGTTATTCTTTTAAAAATCTCTTTGAGTTGTAGTTTAGTTGAAAATTTATTTATTAAAATTAAGCTTTTGATAGTAAATTTATCTCTGGGTTATGCTTTCATAGTCAGTTCAATTTACATTTTTATAGCATATTTTTAATCTAGATATAATTTCTTATAAATTATCTAGCAGTTTTAATTCTAGTTAGCTATCTATTATTTTTGAAAAATCCTATGTAACAGAAACTGAATAAGCTTGTTTTTCGCTTAATTTAATAAGCTTATTAAATTAAGTTTAATGAAGAAATATATAAAAAAAAAAGAAATTTTTTTTTAATATGATATAAATAAGTTAAACAAGAGGAAAGTACATTTTTATTAAAAAATTATTAATTTGTATTTGTAAAAAAAAAAATAATGAAAAAAAAAATTAAGCAATATTTAAAAATATCAGGATAATACTTATTTATTTAAATTTGAGGTCCCTACATTTTTCATTGAGTAATTTAATAAATAGGTCATAATAACGTAAACATTAGATAACTAAATGTGAGTTTCTTGAAGGAAAAAAAAATTGAATCTATGTTTGTGTTTCATTGAAAATTTGTTTCTTAAAAATTTTTACACGGTTGCTTTAAAATCTAAAAAATTGCTTTAAAATTGCTTAAAAAAGTTTCATCAAAATTATAAACTGACTCCTAAGTTCTTTTTTGTTTACATATTTCTCTTTTTGACATTTAGTAATTGATAATTAGGTAATTGATTTCATCTTGTTTTCATTACTTTTACATCTTTTTGTAAACTAGCGTAACACCTCAAATCAGAATTAAAGGCTATTGTTTTGGAATGTAAATACATTTTACTTAAAATAATCAACTGAAATATATCAACTGCTGTAGATAAAAAAAGATTTTAAATTTACTGAATATTGTGTGTGTGTGTAACATAGAAAGCTTTAACTGATCTTTTTGTGTAATTTTGTTATCTAAATTCTCCTTCTTAATTTATTATTTAACACTAAACACCTTCTCTCACACTTAATTATTCACATCCTCATTTCTTATTCTGTGTTTGGATTCAATTATCCATGAATTAAGATTTTAAAGTGTTACCTTTACTAACTGTGAACCACATTATTCCCTCGATCTATTTAATAGACCGATTGTAAGTACTAACGTTTCCCTTTTTGCTTGTGATTTAAAACTTGGGACTTTTTTTAGCAAGATTTTCTGATAAAAAATTCAAATGATTCAGATAAAAAATTTGCTGAGAATCAAACCCAGCATAATGATTAACAAAAAAGTGAGCAAGCACAAAATTGACAATTAACTTAAAATTACTGAATGTTTATCATAAATATTTGCAATAGTGAAGAATATGAGGTGAAAGACACTTTTATAAATTGTAGAGTCCTTAATAGCTAAATATTGTGAAGCATACCTATTTAATAAAAGATATATATATTATTTTGTTTTGATCATTAATAATCTTCAGCTCATAAGCAAATTTTAAAAAAATATATATAACTTGATGATAATACACATTTAAAATAAATTTGTCAAACAGATGTTTCTGGATATTTTTCTAGAAACAACAATTGCTACTTGTTCTGTTTTCCATTTTTTTAAGGTAATTTCTTGTAAAGGCCATGGTCTATCTGCATTTAAAAATTCAATTTAAACAATGAACATCATATTTGTCAGTTCAGCCTATATGTTGATTTCATTTTCTGCAAGAATTCTGTGATAACCAGGTATTCATTCAAAACCAAATGTTGAATTCCAAGCGTAACAGAGGGGAAATCACACAAGTATTTTATTCTAAAAAATATATTCAATATTTTTGAAAACAAAAAATTCTACTAGAATATGCTACTTTAGTTTGCAATGTTTAATTAATTTGCATAAAATAATAAAAGAGCATCATAATTAAATTGCACATTAATTAAATGCAGTTGTAACAGAGGGGACAAATAAAATCCTACATTTTTGACAGGCACTGTTATTTATGCTAAATTTTGTGATTAGGACCATTCTAAACATTATTTGTAATTTTCTTTAAAATTTAAATTCCGACCCCTTTTCTTTAAAGTCCAAATAATGCATCGTAACAGAGAGGACATGGAATGTAACAGAGGGGACGTCTTCCAAACTTGACAAAAAGTTAAAGGGAAATATCAATGTTAAAAGTGACTCTTCGGTTACTTAAAGTTGGAGTTGGCAGCACTGCTATAATTGAAACCCGTGCTACATTTTTGTAGTTATATTTGAAAGTTTTTATTTTACCAGACCTTGTTTAAAAAAAAAACAAGTGCATTGTTTGTTTCTTTTTCAATTTCAGTTATTTGGGCAAAAAAATTAACTACCCAGTTTTTTTCTAGAACTTTTTACTCTGGCAAAACTATCTATAGCAACATCAAAAGAAACCTAGTGTTTTAAATGGTGACTGGTGTACATTAAATATGTCGGGTCCCAAAGTCCTCCAGGTACCCAAAACAAATCAATACCTCTGGGGGTACTGATCAAGCCAATGATCAGAGATGATAGCCAATGATCAGAGAGAAAATAAGAATTTGTGACTTCCCCACCCTCAACTTGAATGATCTCCTCTTTATGCATATTTTCTCTCACAAATAAGGCTTACCCACCTTAATGAATGACGGAATTTCCCCTTGTTTGAATTGTTCTATTTCAAAATGGCGGAAAGAGCAATTAATATTTTCATAACTGTTAAATTTTTTTCGCTTTCTATATTTTAAGCTATAATTATTTTTTTTCTTATATTTTATTTTTGTTTGATTAGATATCATTCTAATACTAAAACATTATTGACCAAAAAATAATGTTGATTTATTTTTTGCTTCTTAGATTCAGATCGTTTATTAGGTCATTTTAAGCTTTATTTACCTTTATTTACCCACCAATTCCGGATTCGCAACTTTCTACTGTAGTTGAGTCATGATGCATTAGCACTTGTTTACATTCCTAGAGTTCCTTTTTAATGGTCAACCTATCAATTTTGTGTAACTGAGGGGGCATTTAGTCTTGTCCTCTCTGTTATACCCCCTCTGTTATATGAGAAACTAAAAATAGTAATTTTTTTTCAAAAGTATTACATAACATGGTTGTACTAATAGGCTTAATTGTGAGAACCAAATATTAAGTTAAAAAGTGTTTTGTGTAATGAATAAAATAAACTTAAAAGAATAATTGTAACAGAGGGGACAGTATATATTTCAGATAATTTTTACCAAAAATATGAGACAAAGAAAAATAACTTATTTTTATTTGGTACATTCATGCAATTTCTGTAGTCCCTTTCATTAAAATTTTTTTCTACCAAAGTTTAATTTATATATTTTATTCAATGATGTTTCTGTTATAAAAAACTGTACTTAAAAAATAGCAATTATTTCTTGAAACTTTCTTAAGACTGTATTTTCTTTTATCGTTTATAGATCCTTGGGCAACAAATTACAGGCTTTAGAATGCCAGATGTTACAGCTATTGGCGAAAAAAATGATCCTGAAGAACTTGGGCGACTTTTACAGCTAGTTCTAGGCATAGCTGTTAATTGTGAACGCAAATATGGTAGGAATTATTTTGAAAGAAAATATGTTTAGATTAATTTTAAATAGTATGAGGCTTTTAGTTGAAATTAATAAATAAAAAATTGCAAAAAAAAAAAAAAAAAAGGTATTTAGTATTATTTAGTAAAATTCTTATTTCCTTTTAAATGTGATTTAAAGGAAAGCGAACTAAGAAAGTGTTAGGAAACTTCCTGAATAAGATTCCTTGGGGAAACAATTATTCATTAATTACCATGCCAGTTTGAATAACACAACATTATTGAGGCATAGACACATGGAGAACTAAACTACATGAAACATAAAAAGGAGCATTTACTAATCACTTGACTGTGCTGCCATCTATATTCAGGTCCAAAACTATTTCAGACAGAATTACTTCCTTTTTATGTACTTTTTTGATACTTTTTTTCCTGTTGAATAAAAACTTTCTTGGTTATTTTACATCAGTTGAATCTGGGCTGAAAAATCAAAAAATGCTCGAACCCTTGCTTTTACTTACACCATTTTTGATGTAAAATTTATTGGGTGAACTTAGAGTGAAATTATAATAATTGAGATCAGTGTCTCATTTCAATCCTCTGACTTTGTAATTTGACCAACCTCAAGGAGATTTCAAGTTTTTAATGGCTTATAATGCTCCTTAATCTTAATCCAAAATTTGCTATGAATATTAATATTACTAAAAATTTAAATTCCAAATAAATAATAGTTGAAATTAATAAATAAAAAATTGCAAAAAAAAAAAAAAAAAAGGTATTTTTCTTCTTTTGTTTTCTACTTACAACTGTAAGCCTCATGTTATACTTTGTGGTGCATGAGGAGTTTTAAGTCGTTTTATAATAAAAAAAAAAAAAAAAAAAAAAAATAAAATCTTTCTAGAATTATTGATATAAGTTATTAAAGATTTTTTTCAAAATAATTTTGTAATTGAATAAAAAATTTTTTTACTGTAAACTAAATGGATTTAATGAAATTTTTTAAAGAATTTCTTTTTCAATTTGTAATAAATGTAAATTGTAAGAAAAATTCCTTATAAAAATTGCACAAATCAGCTGATTCATCCATGTTAACAATTTTTCTTTAACCTATCTGAATTTCACATTTATAAGTTGTTAAAATATGGATTACTTAGTAAATATATCATTTTTGGGATAAACCTGCCAAAACTTTATAATTAAAAGGTATTAAGAAATAATAGAAAAAAAAAACACACACACACAATATAAAGGGTAAAAATAACAAGTTTTGTTTTTAAACAAAATGAAAAATGCTTAATCAACAGAATTAATGTGCTATATTTTTTACCCTTTAAAATGTAGAAATGTGCATTTAAATAGTTAAAGTACTCTTACGAATTATTTTTCTAACTAATGTTTAAATCAATTATTCTAAATTATGATTAAAAAAACATTATTCTAAATAATGATTCAAAAGTTTTATCATTTTTATATTTCTTTTCATGTAGAATACATTCAGGCTATTATGGACTTGGAAACTGATATTCAGCATCATGTTATGAATTCTATTCAAGAGGTATATTATTTAAAAATTAATACTATTATCTGTACCTTGTAAAAATTGTAAATTTGAAAATATCAAATACCTTTTTATTAAAAAAAAACAGGAAAAAAAAAAAAAACGTAACTATATAGCATAAATCGAGGCCTCCACTTGCAACTATTTGCTACTGAAACCAAGGAGAGGCAACTATAACTGCTATTTCTTATATAAAAAATAAAAAAAAAACAGCTAAAAGCAACTATTTAAAAAAAAACTAGCAACTGTTTTTTTTATATTTTCTTTTAAAAATTACTTTTTAAAAAAAATATTGACAAACAGGTAGGTTGATAAAAGACTGCCAAAAAAACTGTGGGGAATTTACAACAAAATTGTTGCAAACTGAACCAAAAGTGTTGTCTAAAAATTTTGTCTAGTTATATGGTTGGCATTTTGTCTGAAAGAATCCTATTTCTACCAGGAAGTAACTGGGAAAAAATTGAAGAAACTAAAAATGACCCATGCAAATGTTTAGAAGAATTATAAGAGTAGCTTACATTTAAATTAAATGAATTTAATATAGTACCTGAAAGATAAGTGTTTTATATCTGCTTTGTAAAAAAAAAAAAATTATACAGATTTTTAAAAATCAAAAATTATAATATTTAATATTATACTTTATCAAACACAAGTCAAGACTCTTGAAAAAGTTAGATTAATTCCATCTTTTCCGTAGTACAGGGAGGTCAAAAGTATATTTTTTCAAGTTAAATATTTGTTTTGTTCATTAAACACTCCATTTTATTAAACCTATAATTTGAAATTAAGTTATTTTTCTTGTATTTTAATAAAAATATTTTGCACAGTGGATAAATGTCACGTTATAATAAGCTTTGTAATTTTTTTTCCAAATTTTATTATTTTTCGCAAATTAGGAATTTAATTCAGTATTCGTGTGGGGCTCAATTTTTTATGGGACATCCATTTTTTTATGTTTCTGTTGTCATTCTGTGTTAAACTCTAACTTTTTTTGATTTCAGCTGATGACAAAAGATATTCCTGCCGTTGATTTACAAGATACATTTACTAATTTACGCGATGAAGTAAAAAACCTCACTGAAGATTTGCATTCTACTAAAGAATCAAAAGAACAAATTACTCAGCGTTGTCATGAACTTGATATGCAAGTAAGTATATATAAAGGGAAGAGGAGAATAATACCTTGAGATATTTTATTATTATTAAAAAAAATTTACAGTAAAACTGTTAAAATAACAATTCACAAAGACAAATGGAACTTTTAACTAAATAACCCCAAGAACTTGATTATTTCAATTGATTAATGTTTGGAAAAATCAGAACTAAGCTTGCATTGACTTTTTGTCCTGTAAACTTAGGGATATGCTTAACAAAAAATTTAATAATATGAATATTTCGTAATAAATAAATGCACTTATATATCAAACCATTTTTACACAACATTCTTTTGTTAATTTATCTTCTATTAATCTCAGCAAAATACAAGAGTAGGTTCTTAATTAAGTTTTAAATTTTGCTGCTACTTCCAAATATTATTGTCTCATTACAGGAATAAGATTTTTCCACCTTTTGACAGATTTCCTGCTTTTTACATTTTTTAAATTAAAATTTTCACCTTTTAGTCACCATTATTTATCCTTTTTTGGATAATTTCATATGGGTTTTCAAATTTTGATATTTTTAATGTGATGTTATAACAACATTGGAATTCGAGTCATCACCTTTTGATGCATAATTTCACACCCTGTGCATATCAAGAGTACAGCATCTATGGCCTTTGCCATAGACTTTTTTTCTGAGTAAGGGTGTCAAATCAACAGTTTTTTTATTATATTTTATTTATTAATTTTTGTTGTTTTTATTTATGTATTTATTTTTTCCTTTGAAGACCAAAATATTTTACTTCTGTTCAGCTTTTGCTGGTAAACAAATTAATTCCCTTACAAAAATTAAAAATCAATTTTATCTTACCATAAAGCACACCCTAAATGTTTTTTCTCACGCAATTCTCTATCTTCTTTTTCTGTACCCTAACGTAATTTTACCCTAAAACTGGGATTGTCAGGGAATTTAATATCCTATCAAATTGCAAGTCCAGTTTCAATCTTAATTTGCATTTGCGCAATAGAAGATTTATATATATACAGTTGAACCTGTTTATCTCGAAAACCTCTTTATCTGGAAATTTCTAAAATTCCCTACATTTACTGTCTAAAATCAACGTATTTTCCATGTTTATGTCGAATTTTTTTTCTTCAAAACATCCGTTTCTCGAATTTCTAATAATAGAGCACAAATGTCAAAACTTTCTTTATCAGTAGAACTCCTAGACAGAGATGAATTCTGTGAATCCACAGGAAGTACAGATAGGGGGTGTTTCTTGGAATTTCAATTACTATCCCTGCACTTCCTTAACTAGAAAGGAATACAATGATTCTGGCAGTAAGTGAGGGATTAATGAATAGTGATCATCAGGGGTTAGCTTTTCAACATAGATAAGAAAGCTATAGAAAACAGTTGGTATGCAAACTTGTAGATGCCATCCATGAAACAAGTTAGACACTATCAGAATCGCTGTTTTGCCTGGAGAAATGTGTCTCTAAAAACTATCCAAAAGGGTTTTAAAAAGCTGGTTTTAAGAATAGCTGTGAAGAGGATGAAGGCATCGGCAAAGAAGAAGAAAATGTTAACGCTGAAAATGCAGTGCCAGATTTGCCAGGATGGAATGCAATAAAATCTGGATTAATTGTTGACATTAATTTTGATGATTTTTACAAGTGGACAACTGCCTGGCAACATGAGGAACATTGGCAGTTGCGGAAATCATAGATAATGTCAAAGGAATATCAGATGAAGAGGAAGAAACTGAAAATCATATTGATGAATCAAAAGTGAATGCAAAAGAAGTAGAAATAGCTGTAGAATTCTTATAAACTACTCTTGAATTCCAGTAAAATGTTGGCTATGAGGAATTTACGATCTTTCTAACCTCAAAAGAATAATCGGAAAAAGCAAGGTTATACATCAAAAATCTTTGAAAAATTATTTTCAGTGTTTAATGTATGCTAAAAAACTGTTATGTAAATAGATGTATGTGGTATAATTAATTTAAAGAAATGTCTACATTTTTCTACTAAAAACAATTAAAACACTTTTAATAGAATTTCTTAATTAAAATTTATTTTTTAAAGTACCTGTATAACTCGAAACCTCTTTATCTCGAATTTTTCGCCTTTCCTGTGACATTCGAGATAAACAGGTTCGACTGTATATATATATAAATAAAAAAATTTCGGGCACACCTTCATTAAGTATATTTTCAAAATTATGGAGTGATGGCAATTAATGTCCGACTTAAAAAACTTGAAACTTCGACATGTTAGACTTCAATATCTGAACTAAGCGTTAATCCACAATACGCTCTATTTGTAGTATTATTGGAGCTCCCCACGACAATGTAACCAATTACAGTTTCTTGAAACAACCAATTACTACATGCCGATCGAAACTGATTTTGCTTTAAAATTTCAAAAAAGAGCTCGCAACCTATAATTAATTCTACTTCTTTTTGTGTGTTAAACTCTGGGTCAGCCAAATTAATTTCGGATGGAATCTTTATATTAGATACTTCAACTGGATTAATTATCATCAAATTTGTAATTGAAGGAACAATTAAAAGTTCTAAAGATGTTGAAAAACTCCCACTGTTGTTTTTAATTACAGTGGTTACCCTTTGTTTGATATTTATCGAAATATCGCTCAATCCAGAAACAGAAGCATTTCTTTTTTCAACATTAAGTTATTAGCCAATTTTTGTTTACAGAAAGAAAGATGAGAAGAGGAATCCAAAATCGCTCTGCATGGATAATAGTCTCCTAATTCATTTCTAATGTAAACAACTGCAGTAGGCAAGAGAATATTTTGTTTCTTTTTTGATACTAAGCAATTCGAAAAAGTGTTTGAATGTTCTTGTGGGAATGTATCATGTACTTGCGAGACAGATGTTTGATCGGCGCCTGGCATCGTAGAAACTGAGGAGGTAGGAGGCGGGGAAGAAATCTCATAAATATGCAGTAAAGTGTTATGGCGTTTTTTGCAAACGAAGCAAGAATTTTTAGATTTACAATCTTTTACTTTGTGATTATTCTTTAGGCAATTAATACACAAATTTAAACGTTTTATTTCATTAAATCTATCCGAAACCTTCATATTTTGAAAAGTGTTGCACTTATAAATCATGTGTGGTAATTTACAGATTACACAAGAATTGGGATTATTATTATTCGAATTCAGGAAAGATTTAGTCTTATTAACAGCGAGCTTATGTTTATAAATTGAAGAAGAAGCTGTTCGACTAATACTATCAAGAATTTGGCTTCTTTTTTCTAAAAATTATAAAAACTTATCCAATTCTGGTATTTCATTTGAGGTGATCGTTTGTTCATATTGTTTTCTAGTTTCTCGATCTACCTTTTTCAAAATAATGTTTAGCAAAATTATGTCAGATAAATTATTACGATCAAAATTTAGAAGCTTCAAAGCTCTGATATTTTTGTTTAAAATATCTACCATGTTTCTAATATCTCCAGCTGATTCATTTGCAAGTTTTTCAATTTCCAAAATTTGATTTATGTAAGTCTCAGTTAGGAGAGACGTTTATTCTCAAATCTATATTAAAAGTGATGCAAAAGAATCGTCAACAGTTTCGAGACGTTTAGCGTCGCCCAGCAATGACGCTTTCAAATAGTGCAGTTTTTGAGAGTCGTTTAAATCATTGTTTTTAGTTATAATGTTATCAAATTGCGATTTAAAATTGGGCCATTCATCAAATTTACCGTGAAATACCGGTAATGGTATCTCAGGTAGTTTAATTTCCAGTTTTGTTTTCGAATCAGCCTGAGATATTTCATTTTCACAATTAATTTTTGAAGGTTTAATTATCAAAGAGTTAAGAATATCTTTAATTCTTACCTCCAAAGCTTCGAGTCTGTCTACTGTTCCTTCTAAATCAGTTTCTACTTCAGTTATCTCAGAGTCACTGATATCTTTTAGACCATAATATTGATCCTTCAATTCATAAACTTTTTGATATAATTGTGCAACACGTTTAAGTTTAACTTCCAATTCAGTTGGATTCTGCTCCATCGCCTGATCAATGTAAGTTTCTAATTTCGTTATGGTACCTTTGACGGCACGCTTCGATCTATTAAGTTTTTCTTTTTCCATCTCCGGTTATTAAGGATCACTAATGTTCGTTACCAATTGTTTTATCTTCTATGCTGGTTCGTTTGATAACAAATGAATTAAGTAGCTATTGGACTGTATTTAAGATTTTTTTTATCATTGGTGCTACGAGCACGCTCAAGCTATATAATCAACAACCAATTTTCAACTGATTAGGGTTACAAGAAACGGTGGCGAGGATGCTAAGACAAAGATGCCAAGTTGGCGCTATATTTCAGAGATATTGAACAAACCGATTTTTACATGTTATTGAATATAAAAATAGTATGAAGCAGGAAAACTTCTGTACAGTTTTACTCAGAGGCTCAACATTTGGAGAGTTAACTTACCTTCAATTCTCTTTGATAAAGGACAATATTTCAATAAAAATTCCACCTGCTTTTCGACAAACTAGAATGTATGAGTTTTAGTATAAATAAGTAAATGATGAATAAAAATACAAGTTTTAATCATTTCTTAACTGCTACAAGCAGAATTTATCACCATTTGGAATTTTGATCACTTTCCCAAATAAATTAGCAGGCACAAACTAGAAGGAAATTGACAAAAAATTTAAATCTGCATTTTTCATGTTGGCTCAGAGGAAAAAGTTCCATTTTTGTCACACCTTGGTTAAAAAATATAATTCATAATTTTAAGAGGGAGAAGTACATAGTTTTAAAGAGTGAAAGATAATTTATTGTAATTATCCATGTTTTTAAACTATAACTAGGATCACCAACTCATTAAGAATTTCATTATAAAGTTTTCTGTATTCATATAAACTAATTTATGCTATGATATTGCATTTTAAACTTTTTTAAACATTTTTAGGTTGCTGTTCTTCTAGAAGAAAAGAACAATTTATTGTTGGAAAATGAGAAACTCTTAGAGAGATTAAACCACATTGAAAGTTTTGAAGATCCCAGGTTAGAATACATATTTCCTTAGAGTTTCATAAATTACCAGAGTTATATTTTAAACGTCCTCTTCTTGCAATAAATGGGGAGCTTTACTTACTATATCGGACAAAACTGTAGGAAGGATTATTGAGTGTAAACTGTTAAGTTTACTGTAAGCTAAATCCAATAATATTTTTCAAGATTATCAAATAGCTAAAACAATAAGATTACTGAGAATGAACTAATTTGAAAAAATGTGATTTTATTTTTGCAATAACTGAAATTAATTTTGAAACATGCCATTATTTTTTAAAATATTAACCCAATAGTTCTGAATCTTAAAATTTCTAACTTTAAATTTGAATAAGAATGTATTTTAATATTTTTTTTATTTATTTTTTAGTAAAATACACATTTTTAAAAGTATTTTAGATCACTATTAACTAACTGTAGCTCATAAAGATTTTGACTAAATCTTCGCCTGTCCATGCAAACAAAAATAGCTGTTTTTAATTGTAATTACTGAAAAGAGACATTAAAATAAAAGCTTTTTATGATAATAGCAAAAATATTTATTGTGATATTTTTTTATAAAAATTGTTTTGCAGTCCTGGTACAATATTCAAATAGAAAAAAAATTGTCTTGACGTCAATTTACCATTTTTATGCATAATTAATGTAGTTTTTTCCAAATTCAAAGTAAATAATAGTTAATGAAATCTTCTGAGTATGAGTGCCAGTATATTCCAAACTTTAAATTGGGGGCAAAAAAAACCAGTTTGTTCTTAGTTATTAAATGAAAAACTATGAAAAGTTGTATATGTTTTTGCCTAAAGTTGAAATATTTGAAAGATTTCATTGTACTTTTAATTCATATTTCTACCCTTGTAATCAAGACTAATGTTGTTGTAATACGAATGTTTAATCAACTTTCAAGTTGCTTGTAACAGTCTTTATTTTTGTATTATATATTTGTATTTGTTAATTTCGAAAGGCTATTCACTGGCATATGTTTTCTTAGAAATCAGTGTCCTGAAAAAAAACATTTTTAATTACACAAATTTCAACTATTTTTTTATTTTCATAATTGTTTTCTCAACATAATACTTCATTGCATGCTGCCACCTTATAAAAGAAGAGTAAATAGAAATATGTAATTTCATTATTTTTGACAAAGCTTTAGCCTTATTGTGCTATGGGTAACAGTCAACATGCAAAACCTGATAACTACTAAACAAAATATGAAAAGGATAGCTTATTTAATATACAACTAATTATAAAATGTACTGACTGACTGTTAAACAAATTAAAGTAATAAATTAATAAAAATTTGAAAAAAGAGATTTCATATGAAAATTTGATGCAATAATATATTTAATACATTTTTATATTGTTCTTTACAAATGCTGCTTGCAGATTGTGTGGGCTTTATTATAAGAAATATTACTTTATAAACTTAACCTGTAATGGTCCAATGACACCATAAAAGTGGTATGGCTCTTTTACTTGCTGAGTCCAATGCATCCTTTTGTTATTTATATTACTTTTATTGTTGTCATATTGTCAAATAGTTTTAATTCCTATAATTATTTTTTATAGTTTTACCTAATGGGAAGTAAACTAAAATTTCTTTTGCACAATTAAGGTTTCAATTATTAAGCTTTCAGTATTTTTAGATGTTTGTCTGGGGCTGGGTAATGTGTCTATTTTCAATATTTTTCTGATGAATAAATATTTTCATTTAATTTATTTTATCTATAAATTTTTTTTCAGTACTTTAGCTGGTAAACGATTCCATCAAATGCAACAAAAGCATGAGTTACTTCAAGATGAGCTCTTTAAAATTGAGACAGGTAGGAATTCCAAACTATTCCTTTGATTTTTTATGTTTTCGATTTTATTATTGAATTTTTTATTAGGATGTTAGAATATTTCATTTTGGAAACTTTACTTTTTAAATCTTTTTATTTTTCAAAACTGACCAAAGTGCTTTCGTACCATTGAGGAGATTTTTTTGGAATATTAATTGTCTTTTCAGAGCATTTGTTTACAAAATTCTTTTTAAAAAAATTATTTAATATAAATTCTGTTATTGTTCCATACTAGTTAGTGTTTCCTCCGAGGGTTAAGATATCTGTTATAATTGGAATGTTTCCTTTTTTACTCATTCTAAATATTTTGGAATAAAAATATTTTGTGAGAAATGAAAATTTTATTACAGTTTTAGCTTGATGACTTTCTTATTAGTTTTGTTTGTAAATTCTGAATTGCTGAAAAAGCCTCTAATCTGAGAGCTTTTTAAATTAAAATTGTGAAAACAATGCTTAATGTATTTCAATTTATCTACCAAACCTCTCTGCATTACTGAAAGAAACTAGTGTTTTAGATATTTTTACTGTCAATGTTAACTTTATTAAGATATTATCAATTTTATTTCTGGAGGTAATAATGTTTTCAAGAATATTTCCTATTGCTTAAAGAAATTAAATACAGTCAAATCTCGATGTCTCAAACTTGAAGGGAGAGAAGAAAAATTCGAGATACCAAAAATTCGAATTATCGAAAATCGCATGTTATCGATGGTAGAATAAAGAAATATGCTCTTTACATACCTTATTTACTATTCCATATTTATTCTAAAAACACTTTTTACACTTTCATTTTAAAAAAGATTAAATTGTTGTTTTCTTTAGAGATGTGTAAGAAAGTTTGTCTTTACACTTTCTAAGTGGACTATAGCTTTAAATGTCTCCTCTGACATATTCGGCTGCCTCTCGATACATCTCCTTACAGTGTCCACTGCAGAAAGTGCTTGTTTGTTAGTAATATTGGGCGGTAAAACTTCGGTTTCCTCATCCTCTTCTTCTGATAGTTCACAAGAAGCTTTCTTTTGAGCCATGATATCATTGTCATCCCACTGACCACGCACTTTTACTGCATCATCTATGTTTACAAAGTCATGACATTCCATGCCATCAAGCTTCATGAGTCTGGTCAATCTGTCCCAATCATTTTCGGTGTAGTTTTCAGCAGAATTAACGATATTGATTGATTGACTACTTTCGTGATCTTTAATGAAGCCATTCATTATCGTAGAGGAAGACACATCATTCCATGCCCTGTCAGCCATTCGCATAGCTTGTAGAACGCTAACACGGGATGGTGAAGCCCCATCTTCCATTTTAGACAAAAAAAATTTAACCACTTGATGACGATACTTTACTTTAAAACTTTGGATGATGCCCTAATCAAGTGGTTGAAGTTTTGAGGTAGTGTTTGGGCAGAGAAATTCAATTTTTACGTTTTCCATTTTAGGTATGGTATTGTGCCCCGTACAGTTATCGATGAAAAGCACAATTTTCCGTTTTTCTGTTTTCATTTTCTTATTTAAATTTTTAAGCCAGCTTTCAAAAAGGTTTGATGTCATCCAAGCATTAATATGGATAATATGGAAAAAAAAATGGAAGAATACAAATTTTTTTTTAGAACTTTGTAGCTAACTTTGATGATTCCTTCAAACAACAACAAATCTTAATAAATCAAAAAAGATTTGTTGAGTTATGCAATTTCATGAGCTATGTAATTTATAAAATTTAAGATTTCTAGAAAATTGAACTTAGGATAAGGTTTTGTATAACTAGAAAAGAAAACTCTTCATAAATTATGTCCATTTCCAATAAATCAATGTGAATAGCAATCAATGTTGCAATACAAATCAATGTTAAATTTTGATAATTTAAATGTATCCATTTTTTTATCAACTATGTTTTTTTTAGTTACTTATACATTTTTTTCTTCATTTCAATTTTAGTTAGAGATGAATTAAAAGGTAAAGTTGAAGTACAGCGTAAGGAAATAATAGATCTACAGCAAAAGGTTAGTAACACAAGTGCATTATATTGTAAATATGCAAAAAAAAAAAAAAAAAAAAAATCGGATGATTTCTCATTTTGTTACTTTGTAATTTAATTAGAAACTTTTATTACTTTATAATATATGCTTAGAAACTTTAAAACTCCCTTTTTTATTAATTGGTTTTTATTTGTTACGTTGGTCAAAATATAAAAATTACTAAAGTAGTTATTAATTTTTACTAATGGAGTTATTTCTTTGTATTATTGTAAGCTGTTTGGATTTAATTCTAGAGCTTGTAAACACATTTTAGTTTAATTAAAATTAGAAATATATCTTTTTTTGTTCAAATTGAAATCCGAAACCTTTTCTTTAATTAAATATGCCTGTTAAAAAAATTTTTTTATCAGTAAATGCATTATTAAACTTATTTTTATCTAAATTTATGAGAAAGATGTAACTGTAATTTTTTATTTACCTAATAAAGTTTGCATAAAATCTTAAATCTAATGTTTTTTGAAAGTAAAACACCTGTCTTATGTTATTAAAATAAGATTTTTTAGTGCAATTTCATAACACAGATGACAATATCTAGGCTTTTGATTGAAGGTTTTTATTTTTAGTAGTAAAATAAATTTGAAAGTAAATATATATGTATATATATTTTTTTTTGAAATTTTTCTGACATTTAATAACATAACCACTTTAGCCTGTTATAGAAAAATTTAAACTTACATACTTGATTATTGTTCTAATAAATATGATTTCAAATGATTTGATCACTCTTGCATAATTTGACCCTATAAATTAAATACCTGGCATTATGTGATACAAATAAGTGTCAGCAAAATTAAAATAAATTCTGCTTACTTTATAAGCTTCTGCATTTCCTGGTTAGTCCATGTTTTCTGTTTCACATTTTCTTGAAGTAGCAAAATTGATGCTTCTAAAACATTATGAAATGGTTGATTAGTATTAAAATATATTTGATTTCAAAAGTGACATACCATATTTTTCGGCGAAAGCGCCGCTTCGTCGCAAGCGCCGCATGAAAATGAATTTTTTAAAAAAAGTTATAGTAAGCGCCGCAATGGCTCTACACCGCGCATATCAGTATCCTTATGCAAGAGACCTTTAAATTACCATTTAGAATATCTGTATAATAAAAAAATAAAATTTTTTATACATTTCATAAAGTAAGGTTTTAATTTCTAAATTATAATAAAACATTTATTTTTCAGCAAAAAAAAAAAAAAAAAGCAACAAAACGATATAAAATAAAATTTTCCTTATTTGTTGGCACCACACCAAAAAATAAAGTTAAGTACAACAAATAATTCTGAAAATAATGTTAAGTACAACAAAATATTTTTTAATACATCAAATAAAGTAATTTCTAAATTATTAGGGGGTGGGGAGAGAATATCTTAAAGAGTTGACTGACATGAAAAAAGTTTTCTCCTTCAGCAAAAAAAAAAAAAAAAAAACGATATAAAATAAAGTTGTTCTTACCAGTTGGCACCACGCCAAAAAACAGAATAGCAAATAATTAACAGCAAAAAAATATTTATATGCTCAGCAGCTGAATTAAAGCTGGACTGATTACAGAAATCCGTAAAACAATGTAATAAGAAAAATAAAATGAAAAATTTATTTAAAAAAAAGATTTTAATATAAAAAGATTTTAAAATTTATTACAGTAAACAAACTAAGGAAAAACTAATAATAACGAAATAACTAATAATAACAAGAATAAGAAATAACTAAGAGCGCCCCAAAAAAATTCTGAAGAAGGAATGAAGGAAGGGGAAATGAGTTTCACTTTTACAATCTTTGGGAGTGGAATTTTAGTGGGTAGAATACCCTCTCTTCAATGGAAGTAACACAATGTGACTCAGAAAGATAAGAAAATGTTTAAAAGAGGGGTGCACCCCACCTCTTTTGCTTGTCATTTCTACTGGAGCTGTTTAGGAGGAATCAATCAGTTATTTTTAAAGGGGTTGGGGAAAAGAAAAGGGGATACAGTATTGGACCCCTAATCCGGCACTTTATCTGATCTAATTTTTTTTTGTTTTTTTTTTGTTTTTTAAGAAATATATATTGATTAGAAAAAAATCAGCTATATTCTCTTTTTATTTGGAATTTTATTTTGTTGAAGTAAGTAACTTTATTTTATCTTTTAAAAATAAAAAAGCTTGAAAAAAATAAATCTGTGTCAAAGGAAACATCTGTTTCTAAAGCAGTTTCAAATAAAGTGAAAAGTAAAAACACCTTCATTTCCAATGAACAAAATAAAGAAATGCAAGTTGGAAGAAACTGATCAATCAATCTTGACAGCTGTGCTTGTGCTTTACTGGTTTGTCCCCACATTTCCCTCTTCTGTTTGACCATAAATTGGCCTCACCCAGTTGACATTGAAACTACCACGTGGAGTACAAAATGAATTTTATCCCTTATGCGGTTTTTTTATTTGATTCATTTATTTTTTTATTTTGCGGCTTTTTTATTTGTTATTAACTGTTAATTTTTGTTTTGTTTTTTTGTTTACAGTTAGCTTGTTTTTTTTTCTTGTTGTTAGTTGTTTGCTTGTTTTTTTTTATTTATCGTTATTAGTTTTTAGCTTGTTCTTTGCTGTTATCGTTAGTTCCTTAGCATAAATTGTTACTTTTTTTTATAGTTCCTTGTTAGCTTTTTTTTTCTTGTGAGGTGAGCGTCTTTTGTTAAAACAAAATGTTATCTAAAAGAAAAAAACGAGAACTATGATCTCTCTCCGAAGAAAAAACGATTATTTCTTCTTCATCGGAGGATTCGGATTACTTCTTGAATTATTTCTCCTGCGGATTATTTCTTCTTGATTATATTATATAGATGATTATTTTAATTAATAAAATTTCTTGAGATGGGCCAGTTTTAAATTCACCCCATCATAATCTACGATCGAAACTTGACTAATTTTATTGGTTTTTCTAAAATTGACAGTGTAATTGAATTATAGTAATATTTGAACGCCATATTGGAATTTCCAAAAGAGATCCAAAGTTCGGCATTTTGTCGGTCCCGTGAGTGCCGGATTTGGGGTCCTATTACTTCCTTTTCTGTCCGCTCCAATTACAATTGCCAAGGCGCTAAGTAGATTTCTAGCTTTCGATTTTTCTTTAAGCTGGGGGTGGATACAAGATGCTTACCTTCTAAATTTTCTCCTTACGCAATGTTTTTTTAAAATTATTATTTCGTTTATTTATTTTCTTGCAGGCTGCTGCCGAAAGTTTGCTAAGAATTGGCAATTGTTCCGCAGCAGATCGCGATACGGACAAATATTTCGTCAACTTCGTTATTGATATTTTTTAATAGTCTTTCTCTCAGAAAATTATTTAATCTTAAATAAATTTACTTGAGAAATTTTTTTGCTGCTAAAAATTATTTCGTCGGAAGCGCCGCATGTAGGGAAAAAAAAACTTTTTTTTTCGATAGCGCCGCGGCGCTACCGCCGAAAAATACGGTAATTTATATATGTGGTGTGTAATATAATATAATAATTTGTTTAATGAAAGACCTTATATCATGTGATGATATTATTGATGTCAACAAAGCTAAAATGTGGTTACTTTGAAAAATTTCTGATTTATTTTACCACCACAGGATATGTTTTTACAAAGAAATTCTATTTTTATATGTTATTATATGAACATTTTATTTGCTTTCAGAAATTCCTAATGTTTTAGAATTTAAAAAGATAAAAATGTCACATAGAAATTATATTTTGGAAATTGAATCTTTAGAGCTCTTCTAGTCCCTTCTGCATACATTTGAGCTCTACAAAGATCTTAAATGTAATATTTACTTAATTCATCAATAAGTAATATAATATTACTGAAGTTGCACTTTTTAATGCATAATAAATCTTCTAATTAAATACTTGTTTATTTTATAATAAAATTTATTTAAACCTTAATTACTTTTTAGAATGAAGAACTTCAGAAATTAGCAGAGGAGTCTCAAGCTATGAAAGATGAACTAGACGTTCTTCGTCATACTTCCGATAAAGTTGTAAGTTACATGAAATTATTATATATTTTTTTGAGCTATGAAGCAATTTTTTTCAAAGGGAACTTACAATTTTTTTATAAATTTAGTTTTGTTTCTATCGTTAGCATAAAACAACCTTTTACTCTAATTTCTTCATTATTGCATATTTGATAATTACTTTAAAATTTTTGGAATATTTGATCTGATATAACCAGGTTTGATCCAATATGTCTTCAAAACTCTCAGACCAAAGAATGGTCTGGAAGTTATGAAGACACTGAGCCATACTATTTAATGTTGAAGCAGTGACATTGTAAATTTTTAAGAAAAAGGAGAAAACCCAAAATGTAAAAACATATTTGTAATATACTTACATAGAATTCAATTAAAAGAAAAGTAGGTGAAACCTTTTTGCAGTATGTAAGAGGAGAAGAAAAGAATACCTTAAATATTGAAGCTAAATAAGAAAGGAAAAATATATAGCACATATCATACTGACCTGTACTAGCTTAAAACAAGCCTCGATGAGCATTAAAGACGTTTTGTTTATTTATATATATTTGTTTTTCTATATTTCCATTAGCGTTTTTAGGTAGAAATCATTATATAACATTTATTATGTCCAAATTTTGTCTATTTTTACTTATACTTTGTTCAAAAAATGTTTCCCACATTAGTTTAAATTATTATTTTAATTTTGTATCATAGCTTTACAATTCAGAAGTTGATTAATCCTTTGAGTGTTGGTTCTGGCTTTTTCAAACTTAAAACTAGTGGCTTTTATGCAATAAAAAAATTGGTTGCTTCCATGTTGTTCAGCAAGAATGTAGCTCATATCCGGGAAAACTTTATGCAATTTTAAACAAAATTCAACTGTTGGAGAGTAAAAGAGCTATCTTCATATTTTGACATAGATTTGGAAATAACTTCTCAAATAATGTTTGTCTTGTGTATTCTGTTCTTAATTATTTAAAAGATATATTTTTTTTTTGCACTTATAAAATTTTTAGTAGCCATGAGTAAACAAAACTGTCAACCTATTTATAACAGATATCAAAGAGAGTTTTGTCCAGAAAATAGTCCGAAATTTTAATCATTTCAGGCTGAGTAAAGTTGAGTTAAATGAGTGAGAAAAGGGACTCTAAAAGTTTAAATATAATATTTATTCAGTCTGCTGTAAAAAATTGTCTTGAAATTATAAATTATTTTAATCTGTTGGGAGTACAAATTAGTTCGGTTCATTTTTTTGTGATCAAAAATGCATTTATTTCAGAACAAAATGAATGAACAGATTAATCAAAGTATTGTCCATCGCTGGCTATTACTTTTCCCCACCTCTCAGGTAATTGTCACCAGAAACTTCTACAAGCATTCGATGCGCTTCAGCTGCACTTTTTTCCAATTAAGGCAGAAACATAAAACCTCCCACAAATGGTGCTTAGTTACTACAAAATTTGACATATTCGACAAAGTAAAAAAACAGGGTTTTTGTATGAAACTCTACGTGATATAAACTGAATATTATTGACAGATGTTTAACCTCTCTGAAACCACCAAAGCAAGCTGTCACTATGAAACATTCATAACAGCAGAACCATCTCTTAAAAACAGACCGAACTAATTTGTACTACCAATAACATTAATTTAACTTTTATATTAATTTGCCTTATCGTTTTAGTTATGCTGAGACAATAAGACAAATTTTTATTGTCTTATTATTTTTATTGCCTTAGTATTGTTCTTTAACTCAGCAGTTTAAAATTCAAATGTTATCTTTTTAAGAAAATTCAACAAAATGCCTACTTCACTTATTTATTAAGTTAACATCAAAAATTACGTTTAAATAAGTAAGGTTAAAAAAATAAATAGATGATTGAAGATTTCCACATTAATTGTTTATTTAACATATTTCAAATTGCTCGTTCAGTAATATTACAAAAATATGTCTTGAATATTGGGTTAAGAGACATATTTGATACATTTATTTAGCAGATAATTTTGTAGTCAATCTTGTATTGTCTGTCAGAATGATAAATGGAAATGAATTAAATAAAATCTTTTCTTCATTTCAAGAATACTAAATATTATTGAACTTTTGATATATATTATTATAGAAAACAATATTTTAGTTTTTAATCCTAAATTCTAATTGAAATGCTAAATTTTATTTTTCCAAGAAAATTTGTAAGCATGAATTGTTAATTTATTTGTGAATTTCTAATTATGTTGATATCTTTAATAATGTTGATGTTTATTTTTTAATAGAATGTCTACGAAGCTACTATAGAATCTTACAAGAAAAAATTAGGTAATTACCTTTAATTTTCTCTAATATTTTCTTATGTGGGTATTTGTTTCTTTTTCTCTTTTCATTCAAAACAATTAGTCATGCACAGATTTTATAAAATAAGTCTGTATTCTTACATGATCTACTTTACTTCATACATACAACATTTTCTGTCTTTCCTTATCATTTAATTATAAGAATTTTAAATTTTCCCTAATTCAATTGTCTTCATACAACCTAACACCATTTCAGTTTGACACTAGATGTATTTACAAGTATGAAGTGTACTTAAAAAATTAAGTAATGCTAATAAAATGATTTTAGCTCTATTTCTGGGTTCAAAAACCCTTCAAAGCTATTACTTCAAAACTTTAAAATTTATATAGATCTAGCTCTATAAATTCTGTATAGATGCTTCAAAAAAAAAAAAAAAAAAAAGGATTTGTTGCCTAAAGGTGGGGTATGGCATTCAAATTTTGAGAAGAAAGCCTTACCAACTCTATTTACTTTTCTTGCCATATATAGTTCACTTCCATAATACTGCCATCCACTACAAATATCTTTTTTTTATCTCTTATTTGCAAGCAATTCAACTTGTTGCCAAGAGATCACTTGCAACAAACTTGTCCATTTTTTTTTCTCTTCTAAATGTAAGTTTCCTATGCATCAGCAAAAAATTTGAGAAGAAAATAAAATTTTTTTATTTTAATAATATATTTTATTAGTAATATATTTTATTAGTAATATATTTTATTAGTAATATATTTTATTAATTATATATTTTATTTATAATATATTTTATTCATAATATGGTTAAACAATATTCTTTCAAAATCATCTTTTTTCTATTGGGGTTGTAACGTGTCTCTCAACAGCAATACAGACAAACATGGTTGTAAACAAAAACAATTTATTTAAACATAACAAAATAAAATTAAGAAACACACAAACTTTCATTCATATCTCTATAGGACAGAGGAGAGGATCTCCTACGACTTACTCTTTTGACAATCACTGACTGACTGACTATTACACATGCGCAGTTCGTTTCTGTTCAGTTATGGTTAGGGAGATATCACAGGTTAAAAAACATATAAATTTAATGTGAAATATATTTATTTTGGATAATTGTTCTTTAGTGATGTTCATTATTATGTGATGAACCTTATGCCAGTCAATTAAAATGGTGCTTTTAAAAATTTATTATTAATACTTGTTGTATATGCAGTAAGAGTACGAAACAATTTCATTTAAAATAATAAAAAAAAGCTAGTTCTAAAATAATAACACTAAATACTGAATTAGATTCAATTAATGACTTCAATGTAACAATAGTTTGTTAAGTGACATGCAAGGTAGTATCCTCAATTAACAAGATTTTATAACAAATTTCAATCCTCAATTATATTCAAAATTAAAGTGATACAAGCAATTATAGATAGTTGAAATAGATATCCAAAAATGACAACAGTTAACCCCTTAGCTTGTGTGCTTGAGTTAATTCGAGCATGCTAAAAAGGTCAAACTGTGCGCACTCGAGATAATTCGAGCGGTGTTGTATTCTAGGCTGCTATAATTTTTCACACTATAATGTAATCAAGAATTGAAAATAGCAATGTGAAAGCTAAGAAAAAAAATCGTTTTATTGATATTTATCATTTACATAGGATTGTAAGCTATAACTCTTATTTATTCAAGAATAAAATATAGTCTTTTTCCATGATACAAAAGCGCAGTATATCAAAATTGTCCACCAACAGAACAGTTGAACCAGGAGCGGCAACAAATGGAAACCTTGTTCTAAAGTGTGTTTTTTTGCATTAAAAAAATTTTTTTTTTTGACCGTTTTTTTTCTCCAAAAAATCTGCGTTGTTAAGGAGTTAATCTGCCTGTTAATAATTTTTACTTCCCCTGTGAGAAGTTTCTATGGATTTATTAATTTTGCTGTCTAAAAAGTCATTATGTAAGTAATCTCACCTTTAAAATATTGTAAATAATTTTCATAAATGACAGATATTTATACTTTTGTATTTATTTATGTATGGTAGTTATTAAAATACCATTTTTACCCATGTCCATCAATGTTTTAGTCATTAAAATTTCTTTTTTTTTTAAAAAAGAAAGAATAATTTTATCAAACTTTTTCAGAGGATATGGGTGATCTCAAAAGACAAGTGAAACTATTGGAAACCAAAAATACTCAGTATATGCAACAGTGTATGGAACAAGAGGAAGTAAGTTTCTGAATTTTATATATGAATTTGCCTGTATATAAATATTTTTTATATATGAATTTTATGCAGGCGGAGACTTTTTCCAGAAACATTTAAAAAAGTCTCCCCCTGGATTTTTATGAAAATTGACCTTTTCTTTCTTATTCTTTTAGGCGTTTTCCTATTTGTTTTCAGTCTTTTCCTTTTTTGCTTTTAAACCTATTTTATGTTTTTAGTCTTTTTCTTTTTTCCTTACCTTGTATGTTTAGTATTCTGTTTAAATGATTGTTCTTAATTAAAAAAAGAATTAGAGCAAGTAATAAAATTAATTTTATATCTTTGAAATGTACAAGAAATATTTTGAAGTTTAAGAGATTATTTCTTTTCTTAAGGTAACTAGATTTAGATATCCTTTTAAATTTTAATAGAAATATTTTATTATTATTTCTAGGAATTGAAGAAAACATTATTAATGAAATCTCAAATAGATATGTATAAGAAACAAGTGCAAGAGCTTCAGTTTAATCTTTCTGAAGAAACTAAGCGTGCAGACAAAGCAGAATTTGAAACTAAGCGAGCACATGAGAAGCTATCATCAATTCAACAGGAGAAAGAGGTCAGTTTTTTTATTTGTTCTGTAGTTCAGACAGAAGCAGTAGAATAGGCGTAATTAGTTATATTACTCTTACAATTGAGTAATAGAGATATGACAATATTTTTTAAAATTGTATTTACTTCTTGTTAAGTTTTCATCAGATACAGTCTTAGAAAATTTGAATTTATTATTTGCCAGAAATTTGCATACCTGTGTAATACAATATACATGTGAAATATGTAGAATCTGCATATTTTACATATTTCAGTTTTATGTATTAACTAATCATTCTAAAGAAGCATCTACTTATTTCTAGAGACTTGTGATTGAGAGGGATTCTTTGAAAGAAAGTTTGGAAGAATTAAGGTGCATGCAATTACAAAAAGGTATTAATTGTATTTTCCATTGACACATAATTAAAGTTGCTTAAAAAGTTATTTTTACTCTTAAAAAGTTAAGTTTTAGTTCATGTTTTTTTATATTTTTTAGCTCATTTTCGCTTGTTTGTATTCATTAAATAATTTTAAGCAAACTGAAACTCTTTATTCTATCTTTCCTGGAGATTGCTTTTTTCAGGTAAAGATGATGCCAATGTCTGATGAATGTATAATTTATTTTATAATTTAAAAGTTATGAGTTATTTAACCCCTTCCTTCTCGCTCCCACGAAAATGACGGGGTGAGGTTTCACCCTCTATTTCTCGCGCCCGTGATATTTCCGGGCTGGAGTGTTGAGTAGTATCCCGCCAATAAGAATAAAACTAATTCATTCTTTTGCTTGGAAAACATTTTATTTCTCATTTTACACACCAAATAGCAGTACCAAGATATTTTTAAGGTAATTGTAGACAGTTAGTTTATTTTAAACTAAATGTCAGCACTAATCAAATACGTGTATAAAAAAAATAGGCACTTTTATGACCGCTTTCTTGAAAATTAATCGATCGTTAAGGGGTTAATAAAATAATAAAAATTCAGAATAAGTGTAGCTTAATTTTATATGTATTCCTATGAGAAAAAAAATCATATTTTACTAGTGTATTTGTTAACACAAAGTGCCAATCTTATTAAATAATGAGTTTCCTGAGGGTACACTATCATTGTACCTTATACTTAGTTATAAACCCAATAAATATAAAAGTGGTTTAAGTTTATTTTAGTTAATAATTATAGCTTTGTTGCATTTTTCAGAAAGTGCCAGTGATAATGCTGGTAATGAGACTTCTATCAGTGACAATGAATTATTAGATGCAGTACCCCCCGAGATCAGGTATACTTATTCGTCTTTATGTTTTCCAATTAAGTTTTTCTTCTCGTAGTTATGTAAATCCTTACTTCTTAATCAAAATATAAAGTATTTGAAGTCAAAACATATATTTTTAAAAATTTTTTTTCTTCTTTTTATTATCAAAATTAATTTTTTTAATTACTGAACAAATTCATCAAAATTAAAAGATTTCTAAACCATTATTTGTAGATAAATCAGCAGAGTGACCTTTAAAAATTCACGGTTTGATGACTTCCATATAGTTATAAACAATATTGGTTTATATGTACAGAAGAATTTTTTCTTAAAAAAATTTTTTTTTTATTGATAACTAATTTTAGATGCAGAGCCATTTTCATTAAATTTGATTTAACTGTTAGGCAGTTTTGACAAATCATGGTATTCTGCATTTGTTTAAAACAAGTAAAATAATGAGTATCTGTAAAACAAAATAAAATTAAAATAAAGTATGTAAATGTTTGATTTTTTTTTTAATATATATTTTATTGTACATAAAGAAAATGAAATGCTTTTGGTGAAATTTGAGGACTTTAACTGTCCTCAAGGAGTTTTAAACTTTTTGAGGATGAATAATGAAATTTGAGATCTGTCTGGTCACCTTATACATATATGTGTATACAGTAGAGAACCAATTATCCGGAATGCTGGGGACCATTATCCCAGATGTCTGAATTTCCCTGTTTTCAGGATTGCTAAAAAATGATTTAATACAGCTTGACTGTATTTCTACATTATATATTAAATAATATTGAATAAAAAATACATTAATATTGAATATAAAAAAAAGCTGTATTTTAGCTGTTTTAGAATTCCAATTAAAAATTTGTATTCTCACTTCATTCTTTTTACTTTATTGTATTTAGTGGTTTATTTTTCTTGCAATTTCCCTACCGCCTTCTGTTTGCTGATAATTACCCCTTGTAAGTTAGAACGACAAATGAAATCATTCATTTCATCTGATTTCGTTTACAAGATGCCAATTTTGTTTTTGAAAATAAAAAGCTAAACATCAAAAAAAAAAATTAGAAAATACGCCAAAATAAATAGTCAAAATTTCTCCATTCTACCCTGTGAATAATCTGACAACAACTAATTTTATGAGAATTTCTTTCTCTGCTTTGTGCAATTGCACTTTCCCCACAATTATGTCATTCCATTTGCCTTTCAGGCAAACTCGCCACAATGCATATTATCCATTTTAGGTGACATCACAGGATTTTAAGCATAAATTGATTTTTGATACAGGAAGTAATTTACAAAATTAACGTGAAATCTGAATAATTATAAACTAAGAATTTAAATCAAGATTCAGTTACTACATGCATGATTTAATAAGTCAATTCTAGGCAGACTTGTGTATGAATTTATGTTTTCTTGCAAACTCTTTTTTGTTATAGGGAAAAACTTATCAGGTTGCAACATGAAAATAAAATGTTGAAAATAAATGAAGGGGCAACAGTTGATAAACAACTAACTATTGTACAAAGTCTTTTAGATGATGCAAGATCCAGAATTAATGAACTTGAAACTGATAATAGGTAAATAGAAAGTTTCAATTTTCATTTGTTTTGAAGTTTTTTAAATACCAATTTATATTTTTCAATAAAGTACTTTATTGTCAATAAAGTTGTTATTCAAAATGTTTTAGTATTCTTTTTATTATAAAAATTTTAGTAAAGTAAAAAAAAAAGAAAAGAAATAAAACGTAAATTGACCTGAAAGATATTGCTATATTCATTAATCAATTTAATCCACTAATCAATTTAAACCACCAATTTAAATTCAATATTTTATAATCGTTAAATCATTTATATCAAAGATTGTTTCATTTTACTAATAAATCCATCTTGATGCAATTATGTATATAAAAATCTGATTATTTCACTTTTCTTACAAACTCTCAATTGTTTAACAAGATTGTTCCCCTTTTGGTACATCTCTTTTACTAATCTATTATCGCTAAGGAAGAATTTAACATGAATGAGTTATTTTGATCAGTTCTTACTACTTCCAGTTTGTAGTGAACATTGGTTTCTGCAAATCTGATATTGACTTGGTTTTCACTGTCAATAATAAAATAAAATGATTTCGTGTAGAAATAAGTGATGTGTGCATATTTCCTTTTTTTTATTTTTAAAGTGTTTTTCAGGAGATTAGTTTCAAAGTACATTAATTTACTTTTTAAGAATTTATGTTAATGCATGACACATCAATACAGAAGATAGCCCAATTAAAATTTCTTGCAATTTTAATGGGATTGTCATGGCTTATATGTCTCATGGAAAACTGAGGGGTTTTAAATTTAACTTAAAAAAATCATAATATTATCAGGAGAAATGCGAGAAATCTTAAGGAAGGGGGGGAAAACTGGAAAAACTTAAATTTCAGAACCTTTTGTTAGATAATTATAATTGTTAGATTTAAATGTTTTGTAATTTTAACAAAATCTGAGAAATATATTATCAAGTTTATTGATTTGGTATAAATTAGAAATTATTAATAAATGTAAATTTAACATGTGATAAAAAGTAAGCATTCTTTCTACAAACACTGAGGAGAAAAGAAATTATTTTTATGTCTGATACAGATGAAATTTTTTTGTTTTATGTTTTCTTCTTGTGAAAAAAAATTCACATGCATGTATACTGCTTAATATACTACTTTTTGTGGAAAAAAATTAAATCGCTTGTATACTACATTATATTAAAAGTTCAGATTGTTCATAAAATAATTCTTTTACTATTTGTATCATCTATATTATTCTACGCAATAATTTTCTGGTGTATTTTTAAACACATGATGCATTGCAATCAGATAGTTGGTATATAAGTTCATAAAAAATATAGAAAATTTATTTTTTTGTTGATCACCTGATTAATAAGAAAAATAGTTACTCCAGATTTCTAAGCTAGGCAACATATTAAATCAATTATTTTTTCCTTCTTATAAAAATATTTTGCATCTTTTGAAACGTTCAAATTTTCTTTTGTAATTTTTTAAACTAGGGACATGGATTTTTTTCCCTACAAAGTTATTTTTTTAAACTGATTAATTGATTTAAAAATCTTGTTATTTAGGTTAGCTAACCGCCGTATTATGGAGCTTGAAGGTCAAATTGAAGATCTTCATACCAATCAATCAGCTGTCAACATTCAAGAGGGATCTGATCTTAAGCAAAAATTATCATCAGCCATGAAAAGACAAAAAGAAGCTGATGTTGAAATACAAAACTATAATGTTACAATTGAATCGCTAGAAAGTCAAGTTGAAGCTTCAGGTATTTCATTTTTATTAATCAAATGCAAATGGCTGGAATTTAAAAGAGTTCATTATTTAGAAAATATGCTATGAAAATTATGCTTGATATTTTTTGTGGCAGAATTAATAAATAATTTAGATTCTTAAAAGTTTTGACTCATAGATATTTCATTGACTCATACACATTCATTGTCATACACAAGCCTAATAAACATATAGCCTAAATAACTACGTATTTTTTTAGTTATATAAATAATTGAGAAAATCCAATGATTTCTGGTTTTTCGAAGATGCAAAATCTAATTTTATAGGTTTAAAAATTATGAAAAATTGGAAGTTGTAAAATGCACACATGTTGTATCTAAAACATACCAAAAGTTTGAAAAATGAATAGGTGAATTGTTGTGTCTTCTAGTTACTCTTGAATTCAAGTTCTTTATTTGTTGTTAATTTTAAGTTCAGAGTTTTTTCTAAAATGTATAACCAACATTTTAATCCAGTATTAATTTTTTGTAAAAAATACCTCTTAATATGATTTTTAAAAAAATTTTTATGTTACAGTACGAAAAAATCAACAGTTACAGGACATATTAAATCACAAAGATGAAGAAATTAGAGCTATGGAAGAGAGGTATAGGAAATATCTCGAAAAAGCAAAGAATGTAAGTAAGACAGTCTTAAACACTTAACTCAGAAATTTAGATTTAATATAATAGTGAGATAAGAGTTTATTAAGCATTTAAATTTGAAGTATTTGAACCGCTCAGCTATTTTCTAAATATTATTTATATCATGTTTGAAAGATCAATTTTGTTTTAGTTTTACCTGTAAATAATTGGGGTATATGTTTAGTTACTTTTCAGGGAATCTGATAAAATATGGTTTATAGAAGCAGAAATATCAGAAACTGTTTATGAAACACATTTTTCATGTCCTTCTTCATGTTTAACTGTTTAATGAAATAACTCAATGTTTTATATTTATAGCTAATACTACATATTATTTATTTACCCAGAAAATTAAGAGATTCGTCTAAATTTTATCTACTATTATCATGTTAGTCTTTAAATTAATTTTTGAACTTAAATTCTTTCAATCAAATTTTCATTCTTTGTTAGCCAAATTCAATTCGTTATTTCCACAGTGTCAGAGGAAATACAATTTTTTAAAACAAAAGAAAGTTCTTATCTTATTAAACTGTTTATATGGTCCCAAAAATTTTTTTATTTTCATTATAGGTTATTAATTTTTCTTATTTTCTTCTTTAAATATTTTTATTTCCTTCATCATTGAGAAGTGTTTTTTAGATTTGACTGTCAATCTGAAAATAAAATATGTATATTATCTTTGTGTATAATCTCTGTATATATAACCTCATTATCTTTCTTCTGATGGAAAGGCTTATCAATATATACTTTCAAATGTTTAATAATCATTTCTTCTAAGTGAGAAATATGCAAGTTTCATTGGATTATAATTTGTGATCAAACACATGGCTCAAAACTGTACATCAAAAATGTAAAGACAGGGAAAAAGGACTGATGTAAGCAGATTTTCTCCAAAAATATGTGTGCAGAAATGCCTTGTGGAGTTGATAGAAAGCATCTTCATAGGGAGTTGAGCATGATTTTATCATTATATGCTTCCAGGGGTGATGAAAGAGATCACAAAATTCCTGCATGGGAAATACACAGTAAAAGAATAATCCTTTGAGACATGCATTAATTGTGAGTCATTCAACTGTTTTGCAGAGAGAAAGCATCCATATCATTTGCAAATAATTGACGATTATCCTCTGCCTGTCACCTTGTACCAGGCTTCATAAAATGCGGCTTTCCCTACAATTGTTTTATTCACTGATAAGACAAATCACTGATATCAAAATTACCTTTTGGCTAATGAATGGCTAAAGATCATATGCCTACCAGTGAAATTCTTCCATTACTTTTTGGACTGGCATTATACACATTGACTTAGCATGGCCAAACACTCGTTTCCAAACACCAAATCGTTTAACTATACACTTAGCATCTTCTTAAAAGTCTTACCTAAATTTTCTGGTCAATGTTCTGCCAAATACTTGTTCAGAAATGTTGCTCTTGTAAGATGGAGCCTCAATTCACTCAGCAGGAATATCTGGAATCACCTCTGTCTATGATCTTAGGGGCCAATTCCTTGGTAACCATGTTCTCCAGATTTGACGTGCTTAGATTTCTTCATTTGAGGTTAAACAAAAAGTATACAATTTGTTTAATAGTCCTGTACCATTTGAAGACCCGGTTGCTAATTGTCTGTAGCCACTGGAAATGTGCGTGATGTTCTTGAACATTTTCACTTAGGTGCATGAATCCATGTACTGCCACTGTGAATCTTGTATTGCTGGTGATATTCGCTCTTTTGAGCAGTTATTATAAAATATAGTTTGATTCGAAACTGATTGCAAGATATTGTAAACTGTTAATAAATTGTTTTCTTTTGTCTAACTTGTCTTTTAAAATACTTAGGATTAATACTGTTTTACTTGCTTGCACTAGAACATTAAATTTGTGCATATATTGTACGTTCCTATACAAAATCAGTTTGCTTTGGTCACTTTTACCTGCCTTTACACTTTTGACATATAGTTTTCTGCCATCCTGTATGCATTCTTCTTATTTGACTTAACATTTTCATACACATAATTATATTATGCTCTGAAATACTGTACTTTATTTCTAATAAATTGAATGTAAAAAAGTGTCTGTTGAATGTTAGTTGTCTGAAATAAGAATTCCTTCAAATTTGGCATACATTTACCATACAATACAACATTAATCAAGATTTTATTTGTTTTTATCTTTGTTCTTTATTTCATTTTTATTTTCTTTGTTAAAGGTTATAAAAACATTGGATCCTAAGAAGAATCCTTATTCCCATCTTGACATCGTTTCATTGAAAACTCAACTTTTAGAAAAAGAAAAAATCATAGCTAATTTGGAGGTAATAGCTCATTTTATCTATATTTTTTTGTGTTTTTGATCTATATAATTTTTTAAAGAATTTTTTTTTAAAATTTTGTTTAACTAGATTGTAACTATGATTTTTAAAAATTTTGTTTAATGTTAGCCCATAAATGCCTTATTTTCTAAATTATGGCGATAGGAAAAATGCCCTTAAAAAATGGTTGTACATTTGAATTAACTGAATATTTTTTACTATTAACTTTTATGAGTTTTAAGAAATAACATCTAATAGCATTTATATTATTGCATGTTCAAATAAAGGTTTCTAAATCAATAAAATATTGTGTTTGTCACTAATGTCTGCACTCAAAAAAGGCATTTGTTGCTAAAAAAAGTTATTTTTGAACACCTTAAGGGCTTTATAACCCATGTATATGTAAGCATTTAATTTGTAAAAGTTAATTGCTAATTAAATTGAAAGTATAATTCATATATTATCTCACCTATGCAATGGCAATCAATATATCAAGAAGTAAACTTTTTACTTTGTACCATAATATAAATAATGATACACTCTTGATAGTTAGTTATTATTAAAAATATTTTTATATTTTAAGCAAATTTCTTTTTAGATGATTATAAGACTATGTTTCAGGTCCGATATTTTCCACTCTTTATATATTATTATTTTTGTGATAAATAAAATATTTTTTAATGGTTACTTATCTCTTCCTTAATGTTTGTCACTACTTACATAACTTTTCCAATCGCTACTTGCGAATTTTTTTACCATGCCACTTGTGACCCTTTTAAGACCTTGATATCTTTTGAAGACAGCTTCATTTGCAGCTGTGAAGAATAAAAAAAGTAAATGATTAACCTTTAACCTAAACTTCATTTCAAAGCCTCTCATTGAGTAACAGTTTTTAATTTCTTAAAAAACAACAATATTATCATCTTGCATGTATATTATCCTGATACTAATTTGTAGTTTGCAGAGAGTATTAGGTGTAGAGAGAGCATTAGGTAATTATTATGATAAGAATAATTTTATAGCCAACTTTTTAACTTTCAAAGAGAAGTTTATCAATTATAATTATTATTTTTTTCTTAACAATTTGTAAAAAAGGAAAATATACATGAAAGTGGTTAAATGGTTAGTCAGAAAACTAAATAACGGAATAAGTTGAAACTCTATTTGATGTTGTTTTCTTTGTGAATTCAATATTTTTTCCCTTCATTCTTTTTTGAAATTGTCATACGTTAAGCACTAAAATTATGTGTATGCATATTATTTTCTTGCATTACTGTTAAATTTCTTTGTAAGTTTTATTTATTTATTTATTTTTTTTTAGAAAGAGGCAGATAAAGCAAGGGCACTTCAAGATATGGAAGATAAATTGATAACAACTGCATTTTATAACTTAGTATGCATATCCTTTCATGCTCTATATTATTAAAAGAAATTAAAACATTTTATTTTTTACTTACTCCTTATTCCTGTTAAAAAATATATATTTGTTTTTTAAAATTAAATTTTTCATAATATTATTGAACATAAAATTAGTTGTTAATGCAGATTTGAATTGAATAATTTAAAATTCTAAAGCTGAATGATTTTTAGTTCAGAGCTAATAAAAATGCAATTATTCTGTGGTAATATAAAAAATAATATAATGCTAAATGTGTTCGAATTTTATGTAGTCAATTTTTTAATCCCTTTTCCTACTTTTAGGGAGCTCAGTTGCAAAAGCGAGTTGCAGAAGAGAGACTTACTCAAGCAAGAAACAACCACACATTTTTGTCTCGACAAAGACAAGTAACAACTAGATGGACAAATTTAAATTCTCAAGGAAGGTAATTATTATTAATTTTATATTTTGCCACATCCCTGAAATTATGGTTAAGAAGATATTAACATTTTATGCCTAACAATTCAATAATAGTTTTTTTGTAATTTCGGAAGTGAATAACGAGAAAGAATTATTAAAAATTTCTTTAGAAGCATTTTTAGATGAAAGAATTCAAACAATTTTCTTTTTAGATTAGAAGTTTTTTTTCTGATTGAGTGCAAAAATATTATGATTCTTGTCAATAATTCATGAAATATGGCAAATTATGTAAAAAGCAAGACAGTAAAACTTGTTAAGGTACCACCTGTCTAAATCAACCTCCATAATCAGGAACTAAATTTATCCTATATACCCCCTCCTTTTGCCACCTGTCTATCCTGTATGTTGACCATTTAAATATCTCAACTTTTTCTAGGGTTGTTATTGATTTCTATTCTAAATTCTTTATTAGTTGCTGATATTTTCCATACTTTTATGTTATGTATTAAAGTTTCACCAATATGAAAAACTATTTGAAGTTAACCTAAACCTTGTAAACATGAAGAGTAAGTTGTTCTTTTCATGTTTACAACGTTTAACAGTAAAGCTGAACATGAAATTTCAGTTTTGAAGGTACTAGCGGGACAAAGTTTTTGCTTGCAGCACAAAATACTATAATTTGGAACAAATTTGGGAAACTTGTTGAAACTAACTCTCTAGCATCTGAGTTTATATCAGTGAAAAAAACTTTAACTTGAATTCTGCCCACTCTGATAACACAACATTTACTAGTTCATTTAAGAGTTTTGTGTTTAATTATGTGGATAGATTCTTTATATCCTCTATCCCAAATTCAAGAATTTTTTTCTTTGGGCTGAAAGCCCAAGATGGCTAAAAGGTGCAAGTGGTGTTAACACAATTGATTACATAGATTTCAGTCGTTTTGTGATGTCTATCTTATTGAATGTATTATCGATCTCCCTTTTAAAGTCTGAAACACTTGCTCTCCATTTTTAATATTTTTCTACAGCAAACTCTGGGGAAAATATAGTAGCTTGAAGCATAATATTTAACTAGACTAAACTAACTCACCAGCCCTAAATATTTTGTTCCCAATGGTAAGCTGGCTAGTGGAAATTTCGTGCTTGCTGTAGTCAATCGCATTTCTCAATGTATAGGATATATTTGCTAACTAACAAATTTTCAAGGAACTGCTCTAAAAATGAGATTTATTTTTATTTGATTAATAACATACATGAAATGTATGTGTAATGGTAAGTCTATATTTAATATAAGAAATGATAATAATAAACTAATTCCCCTCGATAAATTGACCTCCTGTCTAAGTTTCAACTTGCACAGGTTTCACTATATTAATATCAAGGGAATCAATCTTTCCTCTCTCTAACTTGAGCCTTTTAACCTTTTCTCCAGTATGTCACTACATCTCATATTTTTTGAATGAAAAATCTAAATCTATCAAAAATAAAGAATTTTCATTGAGAGAGAGAGTACATATTTGTGACTGATTTTGTAACTGAACTAATTATATAGCATATTTAAGGCTTACCCTTTAAAATATTTAAATTTCATATTAGTGTCCTAAAATTAATTGCATCAATTTTTTCGTCATTGTAAGTGTTTGATTTTCCTTTTATTTTTCTTTAGCTACTCATAAATTTCAAACTACAAGTAAGCCTGAATTTTACATTTTCATTTATTTTTGTAAATATTTTTTTTTTAAATTTCTGTTTTTAGATTTTCAGACATTATATCATGTTTTAGAAATATTGTATGAAAAAATATATTACAAAAGTATTTATGTTTTTCTAATTTCTGAGAAATTGAGTATTGTACTTTATTAACTAAAAATTAAGCAATCTTTGCAAAATCTCCCTATTGACATTAAAAGTACAATTTTCGCTGTAAATTTTGTGAAACCACTGCTTTTTTTCTCTTTAGAATAGATGTTAAACTGCAAATAGATGCTGATTTTTCATTAAAGCAACATTTTGTGTTATAATAACCTATGTAAAAAAATTTAGTTTTTCTCAAATAAATTTTTGACAGTTGTGTAATTAAAAAAGAACACTGTAAAGATATAAGTGTTACATAAATTTTCACTTTTTCTGGCTTAAAATATGTCATTGTTGTCTGTAAAAGATGATACAAGCTCCCTTTATAGATTTGAGCCTATTGACATTTAATATGACTGAACTTAATACCGAATATTATTTTGAACTCTAAAGTATTTAATATATATGCTAGATAAATTCAGGAGAGTATGAAATTTTGTTAGTTTTTCTTATTGATTTTTAAATGTCAAGATTACAATTAAAAAAAATAATGGAAAAAATAAATCCACTTGCTAAGAGTTTCTTCTGGATTGAATATTTTGAAGACAATTCAATACTTTTTGAGATAATTGCTCAGAAATTTTTCTTTACTCCTAAGACTTAGCATTTTTGAAGAAGTTACTGATATCAATATTCAGATTTTTCTGATTGGATATATATCTTAAATTCAGTTCAAATTCATAAAATTTTCATGCTTAAGTAATTTATGTTTATTTTTATGGTAAATATATTTTTTGAAGCAAATACTACAAGTATTTTTGAATTTACCTAAAATCTACTGTTAACAAAATTTTATAAAATGCCAATGAAATAAAATGTTAACTATCTATAAGGCATTTTTCTACTTTATTTTAGGTTTGAAATTTGAAATGCTGTTTTGAAGACTTGATGACTAGTTTTAAGAAAGCATTTTTTAGTATTATTTTTTGTATTTTATTAATCTATACAATTTGTTGACCGGTGTGGTAATGTTAATGTGGATCATTAACACATTACTGTTTTTAAAATGTAGCATAAATGTTGTCTTTCAAATTTGAAATTTGGTTGAGATTTTTTATGGAAATTGTACATATATATAATATACTTAAGGAATGAGTTTATTGTGTTTAATCATATTGTGGAATGTGTTTAATAATTTTTAAGTTGTTTTAACATAAATCAATCATCTAGTAGCAAAAAAAGGAAATGACTCAATCTAGAGATTTTTTATAAAAGAAACACCATTGTTAATAGTTCTCTGTCTCTTCAAAATAATTTATATTCCAATAATTTATATGAAAAATGTTAATATTTGCAACTGTGATGAAATATTAAATTTATTCTTTATAAAGAAATTGTCATTTATTTTTCTGACATTTCATTACACAATACTATTTCACTGACCTATTTACCTTTCCTAATTTCATCACAATATTAATAGTTCATGAAATATTCTTTAACCTCTTAAAACCCAAGATTCTAAGAACACTAAAAAATACTTATTTCACTTAGATATATGTTTACCTGTCAGAAGTAAAGTTATTGAAATTATTTATTTTATATTTATTTTTATTTATTTATTTATTTTGAAATATTAATGAAAAGAATGTATTAATTTTTTAATAATTAATTCAAACAGTTTTAATTTTTGACAACTAAAACTTGTAAAAATTTTACAAATTTATTGCTATTTTTTTACATACAACAGAACTGCTAAAATATTCTTGAATATTATTTTTATGTTTTAAAATTTTCTTTCACTTTCCATTTTATTTTCTTCAGTTTTTCTAGCTTTAGCTAGATAATTCTAGCTTTTTCAGATTCTGGCTTTCAATGATGAGATCAATTAATCTTTTTTCACAAACAATCTTTTTGTGAGTTTGTACATGCTAAAAAAAGAGGATCAATGATGTACATAAAAGTATTCAGTAAGGTGGATGTAGGTTCTGAGAAGGTTATAATAAAGTTTATATTTTTAAAGTGTTTTGTTTCTTTGAAAATCCTTAAAAGTTTTATGAACATTTATGAATAAGGTATTATATATTTTGATACTATCTGGAATGTTTGCTAAATTCACTCAAATTCTCTTAATTTCAACATTGGTTTTATGATAGCTCATCAATAACAAAAATATTTTTGATTAAGGGGTATAAAGTTGAAAAATAGCCTGTATAGCAATCCGTTATTGCAAGCATAACTTTGATGTAGCAATTATTTTTTTCAGGAAATTTGTTTAAAGATTTCTCTTTCATGCTCGAAGAAAATAAGTTGCATTCTTTGAGGGAGTGTTTAAGAATTCTATTTAAATTAAACTATTTATAAATAACACTGAGGTGTGCCATGAAGACCAATAAAGTTTGATCCTCACCTTGGGTGTTGCAAATGTTCAATAGTTCTCTAAATTTTACACTTAAGAAGAAAACAAATTATATATCTGCAAAAGATAAATTATTTTTGTTCTCTTTCTTGTTTGTAACTTTGCTAAATTTAAATTAATGACGATTCATGAAAGTTTTTAACTTGTCTGAATCATTAAGGGAGAATTCTAGAGATTTCTTATTATTAAAGAAACATAACCCTCTCCTTCTCTAACATCGCCCATGGCCTTCATCTACTTTATAAGAATAATTATGTAATTACAACTAGCACTCCTTATTTAGTATATATTTACCCCTAAACTCTGAATAGATTACTTTTTTCCTCCATAGCTATAAGATGCTTGATGAAAAGAAGGCACCTAACTCTCAATATAATTGAAAATCATTGGTTTGATTGCTCCTTCTTAAACTTCTGAATGGCAACAACTATACTCTTAGAAGTAACGATCAGGTGTAGTCGCTATGAACTATTCGATAATATCACCCATTCTGTCGCTAACTTAATAAGTTTTTAAGTATTCTTAATTTAGTTGAAAAAGGCATTTTTCATGCTTTGCATTTAAATGCTTAAAATGCACATTTGATGATTAACAGTATCGAAAACTGACATTTCTAATTTTGAAAAACAAAAAGCAAGTCAATTTTGGTATCTTTGTGGATACAAAAATTGTCATATTACCTGTAAAACTAGGATAGAGTATATACAAGTTTTCCGTATTTTTAAATTTGAAAGTTGTGTTAAACATTCATAATTTTGTTAGTGAGTTTTAAATATTCAATTTTTAAAATTTAATTGAGCTAAATACTTTATTCATGTAAAATCAATGAGGTTCTGCAACTTAGAAATCTACTTTTTTCTCACATCATGTGCAATTAATGAGAACGTAGCAAATTTCAAATATAGCTCCATAATGACTCTAAAAGTATTCTCTTCAAATATCTCATAGCCACTTTACTATATCTAAACATCATTGTTATAGCTCTACTTGTTTCTACCCTGAAGTTAGCAGCTGGTAATTGCTTCACATAATTTGATTTTTAACATTATGATGTTAAAAACAAAATTAGATTTTTTTAATATATCGAGCTCATATAAAGGCATTATTCAATCTTGCAATTTCATTTGCTTCTGTTTGATTTTTTATAGATCATAATATAATAGAAATTTATTAAAATAAGCATTCAGTATATTGGATTCATATGTGAGTACCTCTTAATTGGTCAGCTTAAGTAATTCTTAACTAAACATAAACATTTGTGTCACAAAATGATATTGGTATAAGCTGTATTTGAAATGAGAGACTAATTATGAATAAAAGATTGAGCCTTGATAAAATGTCAAAGAAACTAGAAAAAATGTATATGCTTGTGTCAAATATGATGCGTATATCCTATAAATAAGAATCTTGATATAATGATGAAAATTCTAATATAATGATTTCTTGGTAGTTTTCTTGTTCAAAAGAATGATTTAAAAATTATAATCAGAATCGCTCAAATAGTTCTGAACAAAAAAATATTTAAAGATGCAATTTTTTTGAAATTCCATTGCTCAAAAGCTATTGTGCTGATTTTATTTTGAGTTTTGTCATTTAAAAATAGTATATAGTTTAAAATTATGTAAAATTTGCATGCCTTACAATAATTTTTGTCCATTATTTAGTTAAGTTAAAAAAAAAATAATAACTAAACAAAAAATTATTTATTTTGCATAAAATTGTCTGAGGTCAAACGAGTTTTTAGATTGTATGCAAAATTGTATTGATTTGCGTTGTTATTAGTGCTACTCATTGGTGTAACAATCCTTTGCCTCAAAAGAGCCCTCCATTTTCACAGTTCAGGGCTTTAGAATTCCAGTTCTTTATTTTTACCTTTTTAAACTCTTCTTCCAAACGCTCTTATCATTTTCTTCGTGGTAGCTTAGAACCACTAAGTTTTGAAACAACTTTTTTCACTCTTCTATTAGTACTCATTGTATTTCAATCTCCTTATCTTTAAATGAATTTCATTATCAAATATCCATAATTCTTCATAATTTCTAATTCTCCTCACTCCATTATCATTGACAAACTCAAAAGTTTTCTTCCTTACCTTTCCCTAACAGTTTAACCTTTCTCTAACAGTAATCTTGATCTTTTTTTTTTAATTAAAGCCCAATTTTAACTGATGAATACTAAACATATTTCTCCCATTGATCATTGCATTCAAGTCATTGTTAACAATTTTTAAGTATTCCTATAACAGTCAATCGTAAATTTTTAAGTTCAATTATGCCTAATACAGATAAGGTCCATCTTTCATGGGTGATCTGCAGGAATCTTGTTCTACCATAGACAACGAACCGTAATTCTTGATGTGTCATTGGTCAGCTTTCAATTTAAGCAGCTTGTAGAAATTGTCAACAGTTGCAGTAAAGAAATCATTTATGCTTGCGCCTCTCCAGTATTTGTTGAGTGATTTAATTTTTTTTTCTTTAAATTCTAGACACCTGACTAGTGGAGGTCTGAATAAAAACTTAAGTAAATGAATATTGAATAATCAAAATATGAGTGATTATCGCAAACGAATACTCCTTACATTGAACGATAAAATAAAAGTTATTGAGGATTGTAAAAAAGTAATTAGTGCGCGCAAGTTAGCTTCACTATATGGCTGCGGAAAGACACAAATTAATAACATCTTAAGAAAAAGTGATAATTATAATGAATGATAATAATGAAAAACTTTTTTCTCTATCTTCATTACAATTCCCTTATCACAAATTTTTTTTTCTATCGGACATAAAATGTACATCACAGGAATTCTTTTTTTTTAAAAAAAATGAATAAAGCTTGCATATACTTGGGGGAAAGATGAAATGCAGGTAAGTTAACTATTCATTTGTGTCATCTTGTTTGTGTCTATGAATTTTTTTAGATTTTAGTTGCTTGATGTTTGTAATTTTTTATTTTTTTTTGAACAACTGATTTATTTACAACACCAAATAAGCTGCCTGGTAACACCGGTTACATAGGCAGAGTCCCGTGAAAGACCGATCTTACTGTACAATAGTATGTGGCTTTTAAATGAGATCAAAGATTTACATAAGTGAAATCAGAAATATTACAAAATAAACAAAATTGAAATTAACATTAAAGAGGTCCAAATTTTTTACTTCCCTTAGGACTGAAGTATTGGAACCATATCTTACAGATTGCTGTTACTCGGAAGATAGCGGCTTGAACGGACATTTTTATGCCTGGTTTTATAGCTTAAAATAATTATCTGAACTAATTTAATAGCTTTGACTAGGGAATCATTAAGATTACATCTTAGTATCTGAAAATTCGACCGCTGGATTAAAAGTTATCCAGAATGATCTGTTTTTTTCTAAACTGTATATTTTCTATCCATGCTAAGCCCTTAACCTTTCCTATTTACTATATTGGAGTTTTGGGTAATCTGAATAAGCAGTGGTCTCAATTAGTTAGTATGAGTTCAATTCTGTTGTACAGTGCATCATAAAAAGAAAAAGCGGACAACCCTAAATAACTTTTTCCTAATGATCTGATCTTCACGTTTTAGGACTTAATCTTAATGATTTGAGAGGGTGGCTTTAAATTTGCTAATTAATTAGTGCAGGCAATATTTTAGGTTCTCAGATCAGGCGCAAAAACGTTCTTTCTCTGAATAAACGCAATTCTTTTTCGTCGAATTCGTATTTCTGACCCCAAAACTATAGTCCCCATAGTTTGGTCAAGTGAGTGTTCCAAAGTTAGGATCCCTTAATGTTAATTTTACTTTTTGCGTATTTCACCATATACCGAGAACTTAAAAGTGAATAAAAAAATTTTTGCTCAAAATTATAAAATTCGTTTATCCAAGATAATTCCATGCAAAGAAATAAATGTCAGTAAATATTCATTACTTTTTATTAGTTTACTTAATAATAATTGAAAAAATTTTGAATTGTAAGGTATACAATTTTTACGTCATTTTAAAATATGTAAATTTACATGGAAAAATACAAAATTTGTGCAAAGTCGAATAGTTCCTTGGAAATTGAATTTCAAATAGTGGTATATTTAAAATTCGTTTTCTCAGAAACTATTCATTCAATTTCGCTTAAATTTTGTATTTTGCCATGTAAAATTGCATACTTTAAAATAACGTAAAAAATTGTATACCTTACAATTCAAAAATTTTTCGACTCTTATTGAATAAAATAATAAATATTTACTAACATTTATTTTTTTGCACGGAATTATCCCTGTAAAAAATATTTTTTAATTGTATGCAGAAATCTTTCAATTCGTTTAAAAAATTTTGAAATATGTAAATATGCGAGAACTACAATTAGCATTAAGGTGTTCAAGCCTTGGATCGCTCTCCTGACCAAACTGTGGGGACCATATTTCCCAGATTGCGGCTACTCCCTATATTTTGGGGGCCAGAAATCCGACTCCGTTGAAAAAAAGGGCGTGTTTATTCAGAGAAAATAGGTTTTTACCCTGATTTCGTAATTTAAAATTTCGTTTGCACTAATTAATTAGCCTATTTGAAGTCACCCTCTCAAACCATAAACATTGAGTCCTCAAACGTGATGATCCGATCATTAGGATCAAAAAATGTTCAGAGTAGTACGTTTTTTTTTTCTTCTTTTTTTTGTACATGTATGTATAGAAGTGGGAAATTAATAAATGCCATATGGGTGATTCTCACGAAATATGACAATTCGCTAACCCTTGCTCCAAGATCTAATACTAAAAGAACTTTTTTTTTAAAAAAAATAATTAATAAATAGCATTGTTGTTAGCATTTTAAAATACATTTGCACTCGCATTGACTGTTTTGTATAGTTAAAAAATTTAATTGAACTTCAAAATGTCATTTTCCTGGCAAAACAATGTTTCCAATAATAACTAGCTTCAAAACTTCCTATAAATTTTTCAATATCTAAATTTTTTTATCTCAACCGGTGTAAGCATTTCTAGAATATACGCAGAGAGTATTATTTACAAAAATTTCGTTTAAATTAATTTTTCCTGTCAATAATTTTTTTGTCCCAAGAAAATCTGTCATTTTCCTGGCTACTTTTATTTAGAGGTTTATAACCAAAATAGATAGAGCCAGCAATCAATATCTTATGTTAATAGATTGATTAGATACCCTCCTATATGAACATGTCTTGTTGCATGAATAAAGAACCAATTTTCTGGTTCAAAATCTATTTCAAAAAATTTTTCAAGGTGAGTAGGTTTTTGTGTTGTCATTTTCCTGGCTTCTTGAAACCATTAATAACATAAACTACATAGATTTATTTGAGTTATTTTAAGAAATCCTGTTGTTTTCTACAGAATATAAAAGTCTTAGGCCAAAATATTTAATTAGAGTAAAGTTATAAGCAAAAAATGGCGAATTTGTCACTATCCTGGCTGTCATTTTCCTGGCTTATGAATGCGAGGACATTGAAGTGTTACCAGAATTTTTTTTTAAACTGCTAATACTGTAAGGAGAGAAAGCAAATGTTAACTCAATACCAAGTTTATGTATGATTGTAATATGCTTGGATGTAATCAAAGTTATTTATTTATTTAATGAATGATTATTATCCACAATTTTATTCTGTACATATCAGCAACAAATTTTTTTTTTGATTCTTTCTACAGTCGATAAGAAGAATTAATTTAAGCAATTTATGATCCATCTAACATAAAGACTTAAGTTGAGTTACTTACTATTAACTTAAAATGACTGTTTTTTAAACTTCTAAGCTTATATGTCATTTTCCTGGCATTCAAGATTTGGTAAATTTCTATTCCCCCCCCCCCCGAGCAAATCTCAATAAACTACACTGCTGTCTGTAAGATATTAATAAGTGTAACTAAAGAAGTATACAAAAAAAAATTTTTAGATTATTTTAAATTTGAAGAAATTTTTTGGTCCGAATTGTCATATTTCGTGAGAATCACCCATATCTAATATAGGGTTTCAGCTCTCTGAATACTATCTGGCATAAATCCAAACAATATTTGTAGTAATAGAGTTAAAAATAAACTGTATAGTAGGGGTAACAAATTTGTATTAAATAATTAAATCGAAAATTAAAAATAATGAATCAGCTATATAATCAAATCAGCTACTATGGATTTCAAGTTGCCATCAAATACTCATCTTTTACTTTTCTTGTGATTATAATCATTAAATGTGCGAGACTACCTCTCAATTTTCTTCCTCAAATAATCTTATTTGAAATTAAAAAAAAATAGAAAATGATAAATTGCTTACCTAAAATTAGATTTTATAAAATGATGCTTACTATTACATTGTATATCTTAGTTACAATCATGATCTCATTGATTTAGTTTATCTAGCAAACAGAAAATTGTGAGCCAGCCTTTAAATTTATTCTACAAACTCCTTTAAAATTATAATTTAAAAAAGCGTGAATTGGCCATTTATTAGCTCCCATTTAATTAGAAAATAATTTTAAGCATGTAAAACTAACGTTTGAATGTCTTGGTTTAATTATTCTTAATTAATAAGAATGGAGAGCCGTGGGGGCTCAGGGAATAGGGCGTTCGCCTTCCAATGAGGTGAACCGGGTTCGAATCCCAGCGATGATAGGTCGATATGAATTCCTCACTCGGCTTGCACCGACCACAGTGCTGACGTAAAATATCCTCAGTGGTAGGCGGATCATGGGTTAGATTCCCCTTATGCAGGCTAACCGTGAGAGGTTTTTGTGGTTTTCCTCTCCATATGAAGCAAATGCGGATTAAATCCATCAAAAAAGTCCTCCACGAATGCAAATTTCTTCTAATACTTGATACAGGAGTTCCCTTGTCTTCTGGATTATGTTCCAAATTACAAAGCTATGGAATTGAACATTAGTAGTCGTAAACCCAAAAATTGGGTCGGCTGTTTAACGACGGTTATAAAATAAAAAATAATACGAATGAATAAAAAAGTTTTTTAAGTTCATTCATTAACTGACTGCTTTAAAAACTCACAATTTTAAAAAAAATCCCCTTAAGTTATTTTATTAGGCTAATTAAAACTTACTTTTTAATTTTATATCTTATTAGCGACAACTATTTTCTTACCCTTCTTTATTGTTCTAATCATTCTAAACAAGTAAGAATGCATCTCTTGTCTCTAATATGAAAAGCCTCATTTTCAATGACTGATTTTGACTGTTTTTCCTCAAATTCTAAATACGATTTTCTTTCTTTTCAATTAATTTTATTCTTTATTCATTTAATTTTATTCTTTAATTTAATTTTATTTTTTTCTTGAAATTTATATGTGTCCCTTAATGAAAATATTTTAATGCTTTCATCTTTATAATGATTTCAAAAATTCAAAAAGGAAACTTATAAGAATACCCCTTTGACATGAAGGAACAGATACCACAAAATTATTCATAAAATAAACATTTCAGAGTTAGGATTTTGAGGTTTCCATCTAGCTTGTGAAGTTATATGAAAATTTGAAACATAGTTTTGATGCTTTTCATGAAATAATAATTGTATTTTCTTTAAATTGGAAAACTTTTTTTTCCCTTGTTATCAAGTTCAGAATAATATTGATGATAAGGCACCTGAATAAAAAACATTCATTATTTAAAAAATATAAGTTATAGGTCTGGATAAGAGCAAAATTTGGCCTCTTTCAAAGGATATTCTTGCTTGGATTATAAACAAAAAAAAAACAAAAAAAATTCATTTATTAATTTTATCTTCTGTTTATTTATAGAATAATGCAAAGCACTTTGTTATTGTCTATTATCAATCTTACATTTATATACAATTTTAGAAAATTTCAAAATATTTTGAAAAAAAATTAAGTGAAATATGCTTTATTTACATCAATTCATGCTTACATTTATATACAATTACAATTATATACAATTACATTATATATTACATTACATAATGTTAATACATTTACAATTACATTATATTTTAATATAATTACATTTATATACAATTTTAGAAAATTTCAAAATATTTTGAAAAAAATTAAGTGAAATATGCTTTATTTACATCAATTCATGCTAACACTGTATGATGCATGTTTGGGAAACACTGATGTCTTTTTAACCTTTTATTCTCCCCTTTTAAAAATTAAAAAAGCTAAGTATTACAAAAATTATAAAGCAAAAATTGCAAAAGCTAAGTATAAAAATGCATTTCTGTTATTATTAATTCAAACTTCAGAAATAGGGAAAAAAAATTTTTTTGATGGAATTAATTATAGTGTGGTATGTTTCTTTCTTCCTTTTTTTTTTTTAAATGCTCGCTATTTCATGAAATTTTTAAGTGTAAGAAAATGTACATTTTTCTGTTGAAATCTAGTTTTAAAATACATTTTAAGGTAGCTCTGTGACATTAAAAAATAAATATTTATTCACAACTTTTTATACCATGTGTCAGAATTTTATATTGTTCTTCTAGACTCAACCTTAACACTAAACATACCATAACCGGTCAAAAGACCGGTTATGGTATGTTGTATTGTAAAGTGTTGGTATGTCTAGTGTTAACAACAACAATAGGGGTGGTATGTGTTCATTTTAAATCATTGTATCAATCTTTTATTGAATAAATTAGGTATAAATGCATAAATATATCTCATTATATTCGAGTCAATATTTTTAATATTAATTTGAAAAATAGAAAAAAAAGGAGAAACTCTTTTGAACTCATAACCATTGTTTAGAGGATATTTCCATATTTGAACATGTCATACCATTAGCCGTCGAGTGAAATTGCCGGATTGTTGTACTTTTAATGAATTTTTAAAAAATTAAGGGATTTGCCAGGAAGGAGCAACTATTTTTATCCTTCCATTTTTGTGATGCGTATCTGTGATTTTTTGTCATGTTTCTTGTGTACCTCTACCCAATTGTCGTCAAAAATCGGTTATTATTTTGTAACCGTATCTCCCACTAGGTAAGAAAAACTTCATAATATCCATCTCTATTGTCTTCATTTTAGGTGGAAGGAATGACTATCGGGAAAATATGATTTACTCTTTTTATATAGCAATATATGTTTAAAATGCAATATGTGTTATGCAATATGTGTTATGGCAATATGTTTAAAACTCTGAACCAGAGTAAAACAAATATTTTTTGTTAGCAAATTCTAAATATTTAAATTGTATAAAATTATGAAGTTTGAAAATTAAAACATGATTAGAGAATGTTTGTTTTTTTTTTCATAATGAGAACTGCACTGTTTTACACTTCTTTACATAATATTTGTTTGCCAGACGCATACAGCTTCTTTGATTTAGTGTAAGTAAATTAAGTATAGGTTACTGACACTAAATCAAAGTTTTGGCAGTTTTTTTCCTCCAGTAGAGACATGTCTAAACAATATGGTGAGTGACAGAACATTAAACTTCACTTAAATTAATTTTTTAAATATGAAATTTTAAAAGTGAACCTTTTGCATTTTTTCTCACTGAGAAGTATATCTAGACGCTTTACTTTGCTTGAAGCAATTTATGAAACACATTTTTTAATTTAAAGCCATCTTATTTAATGAACTGGCTCTATACATATAGCTGACTACAACATGTTTTGAAACTCAAAATGTAGTGTCTCTTTATAATGTCATTAGTACCTTGTTCTACTAATTTTTTCAATAGTTTTGCCTATTTTTATGATGGCGTTATGTTCCAGTGCTTTATCCTCTTTTTCAATTTCCTCTCTTATCAGACTTAGTTTATAGCACTGTTTGATATGGTTACTTTGGGTACGTTATATTGTTCAAGCGTGTCGCCGATTCTAGCTTTTGTGCCATAAATTTAACACTTTTCTTAGAGTTTTATCTATTTTAATGATTTTTTTTCCTTGAAAATGAACTATACGTTAAAGGTATACTGTTAGATGTATTTTATTTCTTGCATGTAAAACTAATAAATAAAAATAAAAAACAAGTAACTTTTGAAATTATGGACCTAATTTTTCTCCGACAAAAATACATGAATTTGATTTATTGTCTTAATGAATTTGTTTAACTTCATAAATTAAGAAAGAACATAAAACATTTAACTATTCTACAAATAATGATTATGGCTACATCAACGAATGAACAAACGACTATGTTTTCAAATTAGATTTTTAAAACGGTTTAAAATCTTACTTATGAAACGATTTTGCAATAGAAAAATTGAGCGAAATTTAAGGTTTCTCTAGAAAATAATTAGTCTCTTTCCATTCCCGAAGATTGCGTTGGGCACACTTTTGGCACTTCCAAAATTTCTCAAGGTGTAATTTATTTAAAAAAATTTTTTTTGACCTAAATGAGTTTTGACCTTTGGAAACCAATAATTTCTTTGGCATAATCGGAAAAAAATCTACTCGGAAAAAACTACTACTATCAAAAAAAAAAAAAAAAAAAAAATATTTAACACAAAAACCAATGTGTTTGGCCAGAAATTTAAATAATGTCAAGCTATCGACGTCTGAGTTACATCAGTTAGATATCTGTAGGCATATTTTCTGAATTGTTCAATTTTAATCTTAAAATCAATGCATCTTACCACAATATTTAGTGTCGTTACAGAGTAATTACCTAAATGATAAATAATTACAATTTCCTTATGTCAATAATAAAGTCAAGCTATCGATGTCTGGGTTACATCAGTTAGATATTGTCGTTACAGAGTAATTGCCTGAGTGATAAATAATTACAATTTCCTTAATGCCAAGCTATTGATGTTTGGGTTACATCAGTTAGATATCTGTAGACATATTTCCCGAATTATTCAATTCTAATCTTAAATTCAATTTTAATCTTTAAATCAATACATCTTACCACAATATTTAGTGTCGTTACAGAGTAATTACCTAAGTCATAAATAATTACAATTTCCTTATGTCAATAATAATGTCAAGCTGTTGATGCTTGGGTTACATCAGTTAGATATCTGTAGACATATTTCCCGAATTATTCAATTCTAATCTTAAATTCAATTTTAATCTTTAAATCAATACATCTTACCACAATATTTAGTGTCGTTACAGAGTAATTACCTGAGTCATAAATAATTACAATTTCCTTATGTCAATAATAATGTCAAGCTGTTGATGCTTGGGTTACATCAGTTAGATATCTGTAGACATATTTCCTGAATTATTCAATTCTAATTTTAAATTCAATTTTAATCTTTAAATTAATACATCTTACCACAATATTTAGTGTCGTTACAGAGTAATTACCTAAGTCATAAATAATTACAATTCCCTTTAATAGAAAATTTTTTAAGCCTATATCACTTGGATATAAAATGGTTGGAAAAATGTATCATTGTTTAACTTTTTGTGCAAATAAAAGTGATAAAATGTTTTGGGGTGACCTTAATAAGTCTCTTGCAAACATATTGTGATTAAAATATGAATTTATTCCCCCATACCTCAATTTCCTCAGAATTGATAATAATTCTTATCAAAAGATGTGAGCTAAGACTATGAGAACATCAGGTGCTGGGCCCATACTTAAGCAAACAATGCACAGGATATAGATAACAACAGTCCAAGGTTCTTTTTTTTCCAATCAAGGATTTTGTAGCAGTGTTAAGCTGAAGAGCTGTTATCAGTCCCCATTGTTTGTTTTTCTAGAATAACCATATGTGCACCTTTAGCAAAGAGTTTTCCTTACATTTCTCTCAAGATATCGCCAGATTTACTTGATCTGATTGCTTCAAACCATTAACAATTTTTAAGTACATTTATTCACCGCTAAAATTCTTCCGGTGAAAGGAAAAAGAATGTTTTAAAAGAATTTTATCATTGTTTAGTTTTATGCAATCATCGGTTGAAATTAGAACACTTTATTCAATCGGACCTTTTGAAATTTTTAAAAATTTTTTTTTATTAAATTTCAATATGTAATACCTAAATAAAACTTTGAAATTCTTATCTTTAGTCAATCCCCCCCCCCAAAATAAAAGGTGATTAGGGTAATTAAATAAATTTTTAAGTTCGAATGTTTAGTGCTTCTGGCAGAATCTATTTCTACAATTGATTAAAAAATAAGTAAAGGAAAAAAGCTGACTTTTAACCAACTTTAACTTAAAAATTTTCAACTTATAAAAAGTTCTAAATGAGATTTTTAAGTGATAAAGAATGGTATTTAAGTAAAAATTTAAAATTAAAATTAAACTAAATATTTTCAAGCAAAAATTTAAAATCAATCTATACACAAAATTTGTATTCTTAGGATAAAAGAAAAATATAAAATTTTCTAGAATTAAGCACATTTATACTATTAGTTCAACTACTTCTGAAATAGATTTACAATGTTTTTTTTCCACTCAATTAAAAGTAGTAAATAATCATTATTTTTTTCAGGTGAATTATTATTGCTCTTATATTGGAAAAATTTTTTTTTGTATTGTTATGGCAAGGGATGTGTAAAGTAAGTTTTTGATTTTTGCACGATAATAATTTTTGGCATAGTCGCATTAATTCTTACACCCTTTTTTTGTATTAATTAAAAAAAGTCAAAATTAATTTGCGTAGGAAATGTTAAGTTAATTTACGTAGGAAATGCTAAGTTACTGAATATTTGGTTCCTTAAATTCAAAAAGAAACTTATTAATTAATAGAACATGCTGCAAAATAGTGAAATTTTGCAGTAATTTCAATAGAATGAAATCTTAAGTTTGGGAATACTTAGACCAAATCTTAATATAAATATTTTTCATGTTTCAAATATCATTTGTTCCATGCTTAAAAGTCATTTTGCAATTTTTTTTCCTGCTAAATTCATTAAAAAAAAATTCCTCATCTAAGCATTAACACTAGGTTGCCAAAAGGAAGTCATTTTGACTGCTTTTTAACTGCTTTTTCATTTGCAAAAAATGTACAAATAATAATGCATACATTAATATTTTCTTTCCATGTGAAAGTAAATTTTCTGTTTGTTAATATTTACTAATAACTTGTTATATAACTGTAAATAATGGAAAAAATAAACAAACCTAATTAAACAAATTTCTTTATACATTAGTTATTCTTTCACAATGCAGTCATTTTGACCGCTTTTGGGCGTTATAGGTATATACTAAGTTTCAGTCATTCTAGTGTTAACCGACTTTTTTAGCTAAAAATTTAATGTTGCATGATTTTGCTCGGAGAACTTGAACTTTGGAATTTCATCTATTTTTGACATATCCTAATGGTATTAAGCTGTTTTAATAAAGTGCATAATTTCTATTAATGATAATACTTTTAACTAGTTTTTTTCAAGTTACATAATGTAATAATGAAGTTATTTCATTTTAAAACATTTTATAAGTCAAAAAATAATAAATTTTTATAGCTTGATGTGACCGTAAATCAGATGATTCACTTACTCCTACCATGAACAGAATGGCTTTAGAATGTAAACATTAGGATGCACTGTTTTATTAAAATGGACATTCTAGAGATCATATGGAGTTTGAGCTTTTAAATTCCTTCTCACCAGATGTTCTGTAAGTTATGGTTTTTCTCAAAGCATCATTGATCTCAATAATAAGGATATCTATGAATTTTGTCAACATTTTATTACAATCACATTTTCAGAATCAAATTTTACTATTTTTATTTTACGCTTCCACACATGTCATGAAGATATTGTTTTCTTCTCTTCTGTTTTTGTTTTTTTTTTAAACGAAGTTCATCTTCAGAAAGTCAAGAATGCATGTTCGCTAATTAAATTTCTTTGATTAGATTTAAATACACTTTTAATTTTCCTCTTTCAAACTTTACAATTCATTTTTTAAAAAAATATTATAAATTAATTGTATTATTTTGTGTGTGTGTGTGTTGTTTTGAAAAAATAGAAATTTAAGAAAAAGAAGTATGTTCGATCATTTTTTAAGTTTTTTAAATAGACCCGTTTTTTTAATAAAAATAATCCTTTTTTACGTATAACTAAAATAATATAATCGCATTTTCATTACATTGTTAGAATGTAAATCATGTTGAACCATATTGTTTAAATTTGATGCAACTTTAATAGTTATGTCATATTATCACGGTATATCATTTTGAGCGAAAATATTGTTTAAGTTGAATTATTGTGGAGTATAATTTATTTTACTATGGTTTGATTTGCACGATAATATGGTATAACTTTTCCCAGTATTATGGAGCAAAGTACTGATATTGTGGTTCAATATGGAAGCAATTTCTCTGGCTTTATTAAATTACTTTTGCCATTTTATTAAGTGAGTAGTATAAATGGTCATACATTTCAAATATTTTTAATTTGGAGTATAACAGTATTTCCACAAGATCCTTTTTAGGTTCTGTATGGCACCATCTGGTAAGAAAAAATTTAACTACTTACTGTATGGTTATATTACGCTTAAGATCCTGAAAATACTATAAAATACTCTCAGAATATACATAAGAGTTGTTATTGTTTAAAAATTATTAAGAAAAATAGGCTTCAAGTTGATAAAAAGTACTTTAAAAATAACAAAACTTATTAACTAATTTACAATATTTTGATCTCATCTTTGGTTAGAAGCTCAAGATTCGTTAAAAAGTTTTTGTCTTGAATCCATCTCCGAAGGAAAAATCTACATAAACTAAGACAGAAATACATGCATATTTAACAGAATAATTATTCTGAAACAATGTTCTGAATGTTCTTTGAAATCGAAAGAACAATTAGAAAACATATAGTGTTAAGCATCAAAAATAAATGAGAAATTCGGAACAAAATTGAAAATGAGAAATTAGGAGTAAAATTGAAAATGAGAAATTAGGAACAAAATTGAAAATGAGAAATTAGGAACAAAATTGAAAATGAGAAATTAGGAACAAAATTGAAAATGAGAAATTAAGGATTTAAATAAGTCGTAAATTAACATTTAAAAATATGTGTTTTGCCATATCTCTGGAACTGTACGCTGAATTGTCATAGTGATGAACTGGGGTTCCATCCCCGATGCGGGTTGAAGCCCACCCAGCTTCAAATCGATGTGTACCAGTCTGTCTTGGAAGTAAAGGCGGCGCTGTGCTCAGTGCTGACCACATTGCCACAAACATGCCGTTGGTTACGAAATTGGTCACGTTTTAACATTCATGATCCTTTTGGTCCACAACGAGCTGTTGCCGGAATGCTTCACTTTAGTACTACTATAAAAACTATCTAATTATGTACCAGGGTATTAATTCTATATGCGATTTCGTTATATTCTGTAAATGATTTCTATTTTGTTATGATCAAAGCATGCTTGAAAAGCTAGTCTAAATACACAATAAACCAGCAGAACATTATATTTTGAATATGACAAATGCAGACAAGGACCTTTCTTCTCAATTTTTCTACAATAAAATATTGTAAAAATATTACTGCCTATTGAAAATATCGTATCTCAGACACATTAATATTTTTTCTAATTTAATTGGTAGAAATATTTTTGGTCACGACTTAACATTCATGACCCCCCTGGTTCATAACGGGCTGTTACGGGAAAGCTTCACTTTAGTAGAACTATAAAAACTATCTAATTATGTACCAGGGTATTTCTTCTATATGCGATTTCGTTATACATATTCTATAAATGATTTCTATTTTGTTATGGTCAAAGCACGTTTGAAAAGCTAGTCTAAATACACAATAAACCAGCAGAACTTTATATTTTGAATATGACAAATGCAGACAAGGACCTTTCTTCTCAATTTTTCTACAATAAAATATTGTAAAAATATTACTGCCTATTGAAAATATCGTATCTCAGACACATTAATATTTTTTCTAATTTAATTGGTAGAAATATTTTTGGTCACGACTTAACATTCATGACCCCCCTGGTTCATAACGGGCTGTTACGGGAAAGCTTCACTTTAGTAGAACTATAAAAACTATCTAATTATGTACCAGGGTATTTCTTCTATATGCGATTTCGTTATACATATTCTATAAATGATTTCTATTTTGTTATGGTCAAAGCACGTTTGAAAAGCTAGTCTAAATACACAATAAACCAGCAGAACTTTATATTTTGAATATGACAAATGCAGACAAGGACCTTTCTTCTCAATTTTTCTACAATAAAATATTGTAAAAATATTACTGCCTATTGAAAATATCGTATCTCAGACACATTAATATTTTTTCTAATTTAATTGGTAGAAATATTTTTGGTCACGACTTAACATTCATGACCCCCCTGGTTCATAACGGGCTGTTACGGGAAAGCTTCACTTTAGTAGAACTATAAAAACTATCTAATTATGTACCAGGGTATTTCTTCTATATGCGATTTCGTTATACATATTCTATAAATGATTTCTATTTTGTTATGGTCAAAGCACGTTTGAAAAGCTAGTCTAAATACACAATAAACCAGCAGAACTTTATATTTTGAATATGACAAATGCAGACAAGGACCTTTCTTCTCAATTTTTCTACAATAAAATATTGTAAAAATATTACTGCCTATTGAAAATATCGTATCTCAGACACATTAATATTTTTTCTAATTTAATTGGTAGAAATATTTTTGGTCACGACTTAACATTCATGACCCCCCTGGTTCATAACGGGCTGTTACGGGAAAGCTTCACTTTAGTAGAACTATAAAAACTATCTAATTATGTACCAGGGTATTTCTTCTATATGCGATTTCGTTATACATATTCTATAAATGATTTCTATTTTGTTATGGTCAAAGCACGTTTGAAAAGCTAGTCTAAATACACAATAAACCAGCAGAACTTTATATTTTGAATATGACAAATGCAGACAAGGACCTTTCTTCTCAATTTTTCTACAATAAAATATTGTAAAAATATTACTGCCTATTGAAAATATCGTATCTCAGACACATTAATATTTTTTCTAATTTAATTGGTAGAAATATTTTTGGTCACGACTTAACATTCATGACCCCCCTGGTTCATAACGGGCTGTTACGGGAAAGCTTCACTTTAGTAGAACTATAAAAACTATCTAATTATGTACCAGGGTATTTCTTCTATATGCGATTTCGTTATACATATTCTATAAATGATTTCTATTTTGTTATGGTCAAAGCACGTTTGAAAAGCTAGTCTAAATACACAATAAACCAGCAGAACTTTATATTTTGAATATGACAAATGCAGACAAGGACCTTTCTTCTCAATTTTTCTACAATAAAATATTGTAAAAATATTACTGCCTATTGAAAATATCGTATCTCAGACACATTAATATTTTTTCTAATTTAATTGGTAGAAATATTTTTGGTCACGACTTAACATTCATGACCCCCCTGGTTCATAACGGGCTGTTACGGGAAAGCTTCACTTTAGTAGAACTATAAAAACTATCTAATTATGTACCAGGGTATTTCTTCTATATGCGATTTCGTTATACATATTCTATAAATGATTTCTATTTTGTTATGGTCAAAGCACGTTTGAAAAGCTAGTCTAAATACACAATAAACCAGCAGAACTTTATATTTTGAATATGACAAATGCAGACAAGGACCTTTCTTCTCAATTTTTCTACAATAAAATATTGTGAAAATATTACTGCCTATTGAAAATATTGTATCTCAGACACATTAATATTTTTTCTAATTTAATAGGTAGAAATATTTTTGGTCACGACTTAACATTCCTGACCCCCCTGGTTCATAACGGGCTGTTGCGGGAAAGCTTCACTTTGGTAGAACTATAAAAACTATCTAATTATGTACCAGGGTATTTCTTCTATAAGCGATTTCGTTATATTCTATAAATAATTTCAGTTTTGTTATGGTCAAAGCATGCTGGAAAAGCTAGTCTAAATACACAATAAATCAGCAGAACTTTATATTTTGAATGTGACAAATACAGACGAGGACCTTTTTTCTCAATTTTTCTACAATTGTGAAAATAATACTGCCTCTTGAAAATATTGCATCTTAGACACATTAATATTTTTCTAATTCAATTGATATTATTGCGTTATTTTTAACTTTTTTTTTTTCAATTTTTGTTTCACATATTAGTGTTCCATATAAATTTCAAAAGAATTTCACTAAAACTGAAAATAATTTTTTTTAAATTTATATTCTGTAAGCATTTTCCACTCAAAATGATTTTAATGCTAGTAAAATCATTTTGTAACTTATACTCGTATTGCAAAGCAATAGAAAATGCAATATTTTCTTTTTCTTTTTTTTGTACGAATTAAGAGTAACAAAGATGAGAGTTGTATAATTTTCTTATACATTTGTATAAATTTATGATAGTAGAACTTAATTTTAAATATTTAATATCAAGTTTTGTTATCCTTAATGATATTTCTAACAATTACGTCTTAACTATTTTATTTTATTTTATAACCGTTGTTGAACAGCCGACCCAATTTCATGGGTTTACGACTACTAATGTTCAACTCCGTAGCCTTGTAATTTTGAACTAATCCAGAAGACAAGGAAACTCCTGGATCAGTACCCCCAGACGTATTGATTTGTTATGGGAACATGGAGGACTTTGAGACTCGACAGATTTAACGCGCATCAGTCACCATTTACTACACGGGGAGTCTTCGTTCGGCGAGGATCGAACCCACGACCTCTTGGACATGAGCCCAGCGCCCTACCGACCAGGCTATCCCGGCCCCCGTCTTAAATATTGTCATTTAGTTAGCATGATAGCAGAGGTGAGATTTATTTATTTATTAAAAAAAAAAAACTCAGTGGCGCGACAGCCCAAAGAGGGCCAAGGCCAACTGTGCCCATCTCAGTTTTCTTGACCTTTGGGCTCTGGGGTGCAAAAGCAGATGTTTCGGTTAGGGTGTCAGCCGAACGCGAAACCCCCAGTGTTTAGTTCCCAAGCATGCTTGGTACTCATTTATCGACCCACTGAAGGGATGAAAGGCTGAGTCAACCTTGCCCGGCCCGAGGATCGAACCCAGGACCTGTGGCACGGGAGCGCGAAGTGCTACCGCTCAGCCACCGGGCATTTATTTGTTACTGAATCAAAATTTATAGTTTTATTGATTTTTCAATCATGCGCGCAATGCTTTTAAAGTTTCACTTAGCACATCATAAATAAAATGGTTAGTTATTGTTCTTCTTCAAGAACCCGAGGACTTAAAAAAAAAAAAAAAAAAAAAAAAATACGTATCAGAAGTGCCTTATGTAACTCTGTACATTTATAATTAATTTCAGAGGACAATTTTTAATTTTAGCTAATGCTTTAATTGAAAATAAATAAAATGAAAAGATAAAAATGTGTACAAAGGCTTCCAAATCTTTTAGTATAAATCACAATTGTGTTATCTTATAAGTTAATTTATCACGCAACTTAATTGTATGTAGGTTGTTCTAAAATTGCGAGTTCGACACTTTTTTCAGATTTCTTAACAAAAATGAAATGTAGAAAAATACACATAGATGGTTTTAAAGTAACATTTTAAAAAAGAAAATTATTAAAAATTGACAAAGCATCAGTTGCAGTAAATGTAACCTAAAAATATTTAAAAGCTATTCCTTTTTAAAATTGTTCGTTTTTCAGTCGATACCGTTTTTCAACTTCCAATACGAAAATTGTATTGTGATTATTTAATTCTGCTGTGATGAACCAAGATAATCTTTTATGAATTTTAATCACCTTTAGTTTAATCTCAAATATTTAACTTTCGACAAAAATTTTAAAACTAACTAAGAGTGGTGTTTTTGGAAAACATTCGATGTTTTTAAAATGCAGATGGAACAGTTGTGTTCATCTAAGCACTTATGATTTTATAACAAATGAAACAAATATAACAATAGACCCCTCCATGGGTTAAATTATTTTGTTTTGCGATGGCTCAGGGGATAGAGCGTTCGCCTTCCAATGAGGTGAGCCAATAGCCCATTGTGCAGCTCTAGTGTGACGTAAATTAACTACATCCATCCATCCAATGAGGTGAACCGGGTTTCGATCCCGTCGATGGCTGGTTGATACGAATTCGGCAGTGGACTGATCGTAAAGACACAGTTCCCAGTAGAGCAACGAAGTCAAGCATCACTGGCTGCGGTCAGTAAGCAGGTGGGTGACCACTTTGATCAGCCTGCGTAGGGACCAAGGGTGCGCGCTATCGGTTCTCGTTAAACTGTTCTACCGCAAAGTTCACGACTTTGAGTGCAGATCGTCGGGTTACCAAAGCAGGGGAGCCATCCTCTCTGCAGAATATCAAAAATTGCGATGGCATGTCTTCTGATCACCCGCAGGGATGTTTCCCGGACCGTCACCAATCGCCCATTGTGTAGCTCTAGTGTAACGTAAATACACTAGAGTACCTTCGACACATATTAATCAAGCTTTACAATTTCTATTTCGTCGCACCTTCAGACTGATTCTGAATCTTAGAGTTCTATAGTATAAAGGTTTATATCAATAAACTATTTTTTAAAACATTAAATAGAAATATACAAAATTCTTATGTGGCTTTCTCACCTGTGATTATGTAACTTATTAGTTTATCAAGGGCTTAATACTGGGATTTTTGCCGGCCAAGAGGCCGAGTGGTCAGTGTACTTGACTGCGAAGCTAATGGCTGCGGATTCGAATCCCGCTCAGGGCATGGATATTACTCCGTGTGTTGTCCTCTGTGTGATGTATGAATGCAGCCCACACTGAGAATGGGTTTCTGTGGCAGTGTGGTGTGGGTAATGTTGCTCGCCTCCATGACTTTGGTTTGGTTCACAGGTGACCAGCGGGTAACGATAAAAGAGCTACACTTCCGGCATCTTCTAAGGCAATGAACGAAAGGTAAGTGCCTGCCGTTATTAAAAAGAAATAATACTGGATTTGTACATGTATTTTACCAGGTAAATGCACAAAACACATCAAGTGCATTACACCGCATATGAGCGCGTAACATACCAGGTAAAATACATTCAAAGTATGATTTTATCGGGTACAAAGAATACAATTTAAACACTTTAACTTTTTAGAACTCATCTTCCTCTCCCTTAACCTTCTTACTCTCCCTAAACTCGCCAAACGCTGTGTAAAGCGTGGAGGTAGCGGGTTCGAATTCCGCTCACGTGCAGTTCGTCGGGCTACCGATGTGGGGGTGCCATCCCCTCTGCAGAGGATCAAAATTATGATGGCATGTCTTCGAATCATCCTTAGGGATGTTTCCCAGACCATCGCCAATAGAGCTCATTGTGCAGCTCTAATGCGACGTAAATAAACTATAACAGCTCTTCTATTGTGCTATATGTCCTCTTCTACTTGATGAAGGTTCATAAGCCTATTTTGAGCACACGAGCTTGAAAATTTATGTAATTGCAATAACCAATAAGCTATAACAAAATGTATTTTCAAACTACAATCATCTCCCTTAACGTCGACGTTCGTGCATCTACATAGAGATTTATTTGAGAACTCCGACTGAAAAGTGGCCGTTCTAATTAATTATATTAAATTATTCAAATGGCAACAATATGTTGCGATACAGAGAGAATCTTTATTATTCTCATTCCACATACAAAGATGTCCAATACTAGATGTACGTGAGAAAGTTTTCTTCAGGTTGTACAAAGAAAGTTTTTTTACGAAATGGTGTAATATTTAAAGAAACTGGGTTTCACAAAACCACTTTGCGGGAATCTAGCAACATTGCAATTAGTACAGCAAGCGAATACAGATGTATTGCAAAATCCAGGAGTGCCTGTACAAGTGAGTAAATATTCAGTATGTTCTAAAATATACTAAGCTTATGCTCTAAATGATATATAATATTTGTATATGAGATGGTAATATAATACCCAGAAATAATAAATAGAATGTATTAACTGTTATAATGAGAACAAGGTGTGATCAAATTTTATAAATTTGCATAACTTCAGTATCATTTTGTAAAATATTTGGTAATTCTTTTTTTTTTAAAGTTATTATTATTGAAATTTGACTTATAATTGTGAAAAGAATCATTAAATATTATTAAATAGTTTACAAAATTTATCTTATTTAGCAAATAAATATCATAATAAATTATGTGTTAGTAATAACTCCTTTATGTTATCACACAAAGCTTAATATAGACATGCCCACATTAATACAACAACTTTATGTCCACATTAGATTTATGATCTCATTTGTTCCTTACATAAAAAATGCGAACAAAATGTTAATATTGAGATATGCATAAATTTACATATAGCATAATATCATTTATCAACTTAATCTATTAATAGAAATAATATTATTAATAATAAATATTATTAATAATTTACTATATAGAATATATTAAAATATGTTTACTTATATTTTAATTGACTAGCCTTGCATCGGAAAGGTTCTGCGTTCGAATCCCGGACAAGGCAAGGCCGTTCTTTCATTCTATGTACTGTCTGTTTCTTACTGTGGTGGCAATGTTGGCCCTCCTAATATGGTGCCCCTGAAGGAGTGGATAACAATTTTGCCCTGTAAAATGCTTGAATTGACGAAATATTAACACAGGTGGGCATTGGAAATAATAAAGAAATAAAAATAAATATTTTAATTTTACGTTCGATTGTTATAAATAATTTTTTATCTTTTTTAGGAGTAGATTAGCAGAAACAGCTACATCAGTAGCTGCTGCTAATATTCCAGCATGTACCTCCATCAAGACAATATTGTACAGGGCTCGCAGTGGACTGATCGTTAAGAGACTGTTCCCCGTAGAACACTGAAGTCAAGCATCACCGACTGCGGTCACTGTGCGGGTGGGTGACCACTTGGATCAGTCTACGAAGGAACGGAGGGTGTGCGGTATTGGCCCTTGTTAAAAAGTTGTACCGTAAAGTGCTCTAATTCGCTTGTAAGTTGTCGGACTACCGAAGCGGGGGTGACATCCCCTCTGCAGAGGATCAATATTGTGATGGTATGTCTTCTTATCATCCTCAGGGATGTTTCCCAGACCATCGCCAATGGCCCATGGTGTGGCTCTAGAGCGACGTAAATAGACTACAACAACGACAACATTGTACAGAACTAGAAACACGCTGTGGCCAAATTTTCCAAAAACTATTAATAACTTAGTACTCCAGGGCTCTTGGTACAATACCAAAAATGGAGCACGATTTCTGCTCATAGATGAGGGAAATGAATCAGACAGAATTTTGGAAAGAGAAAATAAATTCCAGATCAATATAAAAGAAAGCAACTGAAAATACTATGGCTCTTTCTAGATATAAAAGTATTTGAATAAACAGGTGCCTGTTTTAATTTCAAACTTAAAATTTTTAAATATTAGAAATTAGAAAATAAAAATTACTTTAATAGAGCATTTACTAAACTTCTTTATTTCTATAAAGTAGCTAGAATAATGGTTATAATTAACATTCTCTGGATTATTTTGGTCTAATCTACCCCATACCTCATGTCGTGGCCGGGATAGCCTGGTTGGTAGTGCACTGGGCCAATGTCCACGAGGTCGTGGGTTCCATCCCTGCCGGCCGAAGACTCCCTTTGTTGTGAATGGTGGCTGATGCACGTTAAATCTGTCGAGTCTCAAAGTCCTCCATGTTTCCCTAACAAATCAATACCTCTGGGGAGACCCGCGATGGCTCAGGGGATAGAGCGTTCGCCTTCCAATGAGGCGAACCGGGTTCGAATCCCAGTCGATACGAATTCCGCATCCGGCTTGCACTGACCACAGTGCTGACGTGAAATATCCACAGTGGTAGACGGATCATGGGTTAGAGTCCCCTTGCCGTCAGGCTAACTGTGGGAGGTTCTCGTGGTCTTCCTCTCCATGTAACGCAAATGCGGGTTAGCTCCATCAAAAAGTCCTCCACGAAGGCATATTTCTCCCAATACTCGATCCAGGAGTTCCCTTGTCTTCTGGATTGGGTTCAAAATTACAAGGCTACGGAGTTGAACATTAGTAGCCGTAAACCCATTAAGTTGGGTCGGCTGTTCAACGACGGTTATAAAATAAAATACCTCTGGGGGTACTGAAATGGAGATTGATCGTTCTCTGATTCAGGTCAAAATTGCGATCTGTGGATGAATGAATGAATGGGTACGCCTTATAAACGAGTTTGACGTATGGGTGTGACAGAAGTCAAATTCTTGGTCATAGATGTCGCCACTGGAAAACATGAACAATCGCACCCCCTCTGCCTTAATGGCATACGTCAACAACAACCTCATGCTGTGGATTTCACAAGAGATCAAATAATTAAGTCCGATACGACGTACCCCTAGATACAACCGGCTCCATCTCCTTCTAAATATATAATTATTAAAAAAAATTTCATTACAATTTGATTGTTCATCTTTATTTTGAATAATGCATAGATATATTTGGATGTATGCTTTTTTGAATCATATTTTTGTTTAAAAAAAGAAAAAAGTTTTTGTGCCCACAGGCCTCATATCATGAGACTAATCTAAACAGCTGGACCTGGATAGCCTGGTTGGTAGGGCGCTGAATTCACGTTCGTGAGAATGGGAGTTTGAATCCAGTCAGCCGAAGACTCCCCGTGTAGTATATGGTGACTGGTGCACGTTAAATCTTTTGTATCATAAAGTCCTTCGAGCTCCCATAACAAATTATACCACTGGGGGTGCTGGATTTGAGATTGATCGTTCTCTGGTTCAGGTCAAAATTACGATCTGTGGATGAATGAATGTGTATGCCCTATAAACTGGTGTGAGGTATGGGTATGGCAGAAATCGAATTCTTAGGCATAGTTGGCGCCACTGGAAAACAAGAACAATTGCTCCCCCTGTGCCTTAATGGCCTCCGACAACAACAGTCAAAACTTATAAGTCAAACAACAACAGTCAAACTCAGACAACAACAGTCAAAGCTAAAAAGTTATATTTTAATAATATACTAGATAGTTAAGCCCTCCTTTGCTGCAGTATACTTACCCAAATAAGTGCTTCGCATTAATTGTCTCTTGGCACAAAACAGTGTTTTCCATGAAAGTTTAAATTATTCACTTTATCTCAGGGAAAACTGCTAAAAAGATAATAACTATAGCTTAAAGTGTAAGGCAGAATTGCGTTACAATAAAAATAATAAAAATTGTGTTAAACCATTATGTTTTTACGTTATAAAGAGATATAATTAATCTTTTACTTGCAGGTATTTTGCACCACCGAAAAATGTGTGAAACCTCTGTGCCTGGAATGAGTTATTTTTAGACTTCACCTTTAAGGTAGTGCGAAAATTTTTAAACAAATGTTAACCTTATATGGTGAGTTCATGAAGCAAATATTTCCCATGGCTTTTTGCCTCCTGGGAGGAAAACCAATGGCTGAAAAGACTTTTTCTTTCGATCTTTTAAAATCAGCAGCTCAAAATCATACCTTGACCGTAGCCCCAACTTTTGTTATGGTTTATTTTGAATTGGCCAGGCACTTAATGAAGTCTTTCCGAATATTGAAATGAAGGGCTGCTGCTTTCACTTAGTTCAAAGTTTAGTTTAAAAAAAAAAAAACAGATATGTACAACTTTTAAGCTACATTTTGAATTTCAGCAATAGTGTACGAGTTAACGGTGAAAAACTCTAAACTTAATTTGAAACATTTGTTTAATTCATTGTTTTTTTATTTTATTTTAAAGGTACGTAAGCTGGGAAGCTAAGCAAGAAATACCTTGATAAAAAATATGGCTCAGAAGAAAAGTAGTTCCCCAAGAATCGCCATATAGGGATATGGCAAACATGTTGATAGCCAGACAGTCCATTCATTTGTAAAGACATATTGCTTTTTCAAATACTTTGAATCAACTAGGATAAAACAACATATGACACCAAAGTATCCAATGTAAATATCACTGGTAATTTTTTTAAAGAAATGGTTTCTCAAAATTTTCCAGCTCATTCTACATTAAAAAAAAGTTTTAAAAATTTGCATTTTAATATTGACCATGAAAGTACATAATACTTATAGTTCTTATTTTGACACATTCGTAATTCAGACTCGTGATAATTGACTTTTCACTTTCAAGTAGTAATTTCTTTTCTATCTTAAACACCATGGGATTTCTAAAATTCAAAAATGGTATGTATATATAAAATAAAATTACCTATCGTTAATCAGGGATCGAAGAAATTTTCAAAATCTGATATTTTCCCAGAACACAGTTTTTATTTATTTTTTATATTTTAGTCAAAATGAATCCCCCAAAATATAGCGCTTTTTTAATTTTTGCAAAATATTTTTCGAATGTAAAGTTTACACTGTAAGTTATTAATTGATCGATACATGTTTGTTGAATTCAAAGCAAAAAAAGTGTGACAAAATCTTGTTAAAAAATGATAGTAAAAAAAAACAAAAATATATATATATATATACTTTGGTATATAGTATAACACTGAGGAAAAAAATCACCATATTGATAATTTAAAAAAAAAAAAGGGAACACTTGATATAAATAGTTAACTGCCTTTTTTTTTCCAGTGAGCTGTGAAATCATTTTTGCAACACTTTGGATAGAACCAGTAATTACTTTGAAGCATTTCATTCGAAAATCAACAAAAGAGCCGCCACCCAAATAAATTTGCCCTACTACACCTGCTTAAAAACTATTGATAGTGGGGATGCTGGAGGCTGGTCATAGGCCAATTTAAAAATAAAAAAAAAATTAAAAAAAAAAATTTAAAAAAAATTTTCGAAGTACAAGGAAGAAAGGATCGAAATTCTGAAATTTGAATTAATCTTACGCAGCAAAACTTTAACAGATTATATCGATAAAATTGGCGGAATAATTAATTTAAATAAGACTAAAATTCTATACAGATTTAATATATTTAAATATTCTAGTATTTCTTATTAACCTTATTTTTAATTCAAATATTTTTTCGAATTTACAGGAGATTTCATTTCATAACGTCAATTTAAATATTAACTTAAACCTTTCTCATTTTTTTCAATCAAAAATTTATGTAAATGTTCATATTTATTCCAAAATTTTTAAATTTTTACAAAATATTAAAATTAAATAATCATCCCTCTCAAATCCTGCAGATCGCCTCATCGTAACGAGGGGGTGACTTTGGGAGGAATGGGTCAAAGTACGTCCGGGGATTATTCTCCTGGCAGGGCCACCCAAGACATGAAGGCCATTTCACTATGCCCAGCTAAGGTCTGCAGGTAAAGTAATAAATCATACTTACATATTTCCGTATTTTGAATTCAACTTTTAATGACATTTAATAAGTGGTTAATTTTACCATTCACTCAATTTGTTTATAGTTTATATTTTATAGGATATATTTAATAATTAAAATTTTATAGTTTAGTATTTTTTGGCTTTTTAAACAGCTTTTTTCAACAATTTAATTCCATGTGTATAAAAAGAGTACTATTAATGTCCATTGTTCATATGAGTATCCATCAGGCAGAATTATTCTAATTTTGCAAAAATATCTATTTTCAAAACAAGTATAATTGCAATAAAAGTTTTAACAAAACATTTTTACTTGTTTTATTTATTTACTTATTTTATCATACATGAACAAAAACAAATTTCTATTGTACAAATAAATATTGATATATTGATATATTTTTCAACCTTTTGAACATGAGCAAAAACAAATTTCTAATGTACAAATAAAAAGAAATCGATATATTTTTCAACCTTTTGATATTCTTTTTAAAATTTTGATTAACATTCAAAATAAAAATTTCTCTGTGAGAATACTAGTTCACACTTTCTTACAAAGAAGTGCAGCATATTTAAATCATTACACATAAAAAAAAAAGCATGAACCGAATACATGTTAATTTTGAAAAATTTGAATATTATGTTTAATTCAAATACATGTAATAGCTAAAATTTCTGATAACAATCGCTGTTTAAATGCATCCATGGTAGAGTTAATTGGACATGTCATATCTTATGCAAAATAGCCTTCACTGTTTTATAATTTATTTAATGGTAACTTTATATAGTTTGTCTTTTGTAAGAACTGCTCCCGCCAAAGTCTGAGGACGTCTGCTGCTATGGAAACAAGAATAGTGCATTTCAAGGAGGGTAGTTTCGAAGATAGGTTACATAGGAAGTATACCAGATTGGCTGACTAGAAGACTTATTTAATCTGACTCAAGAACTTTTTTAAGATTCGCGTGGATATTTCTTTCTTTACTTAAAATGATGCTCTTTACCCAATCGGTTGCTATTTTTTAAATACAAAGAAAAAAAAATAATGAACATATTCTGAAATTAAGGGTAATGCAGCTTGTTTTTTATATTAATAACGCTACTCTTTAATTTTACGCTAGTTTCTCGCTATTTGCGCTATTTATTATGAATGTTCATTCATTTTCAGATGGTTTAATTTCTAAAATTGCAAATATTTTTTTTAAAGCAGTTAATTTGTTTTATTAGTTGAATTTTCTGGTAAATGTGAAACGTTTAAACTTATTAACTTTAATTTTAAAAGGTGATAAAAGATTTGCTGAAGGTAGAAACAGTTTAGTTATCCATGCCAGAGAAATCTTCAACGATTTAATCGATACATTAGAATTTTTTTTAAAAACTCTTTGTTCATGCTGATGTTGTATACTCTTATGTGTAGATATTTTAATTAATAATATTTCGTTTAAATAACTTACTTAGCTAATGTAAATGTTAACAACTACATTTTCTCTTTTTTCTTTTCCTTAAAGAAATTTTTTGGTGGAGAAGGGATAATGTTTTTATGCTGTATAGTTTTTTTTTTACCGTAAATAATATGTAAAATAAATGTATGAAATAAAATAAATAGGTAATAAGTTGTATCATGCTTTATTTTTCATTGTTGATTTTATTTTTTTTATTTTTCTATAGCGAAAAACAAGTTACCGCAACTAGGAGGAAATCTAGAAACTATCAACGATAATTTTTTATCAACACTCGTCAAAGCGTTTAGTTTTTTTTAATTACGTTTTTTTTTTTTTTTTTTTTTTTTTTTAATGTCTGTAAAGTTTTTCTTACCATTTATTAAAAAATAATTAATAAAATTTTCCTCAGTGAATCCTTTTCCCATTCGAAATTAATTCTTTCGGGAAGAACAGGGATTAAGTTCTGAAGCGATGGCACTTTTTTCTCCCTTATGTAAAACTTTTGGATGATTTGCCGTATCGCACACTTGTCGAATGTCGAAATCAGCAATTCGGCCAGATTGCTTTTTCCAGGAGTGCGCAATATACCTTCACCTAATCAGAAAACTTTTCTCTTTATCTTTTTAAGTGTAAAGTTTGACTCTCCATTTGCCAGACATGGTCTTTGAGACCATTGCTTGAGATTGGAGAGACAATTTAAAGGCTTTTTTTTTTTTTAGTTTCATCGGCAAAAAATTTAAACACATTGTGCACAATTTTACGTGTGCTCAAAACTTTACGTGTGCACTTTCTCACCTTGTGCCCAGTATGGTTAAAAATTCAGATTAATAAAGGTTTAATTCTTGCAAAAATGTGTGCGTGTGTGTTGCCGCTGTTGAAAACTTTTTACACATTTCTTCCATCTCAATTTAATTTTAGTGACTTTTTTTTTTGTATTAATGCTGTTAGAACACAGTAAAATACTTAATTAATGAAGTACAGTCTTTTAAAAAGAAGTCCATCAAAAGTTATTTTTAGAAATAACATGAAAAATAATTAGTGCGTAGTTTCATTAAAATACCTCTAATATGTAAGTAAGCTACTTCTTTCTAGAGAATTGGCGAGTTTCTAGACTTTAAAAACTTAAGCAGACTTCGATGGCACATCAAAATACTCGAATACCAATCGGATTGCGTATCCCCTATGCTTTCTGGGAAGATATAGGTTAATGCCGGAATCGGAAATGCAAGATGCAAAGGTACTTTAAAAGTTAGGCGGCCAAAAATGACAACCAGGTGTAATTTTCTACCCGTCAGATTTATATTTTCGGGTGCAAATTACGACTAACGACTCCTTATTTCGAATCTTGGTATAAAGGGCCGGGATAGCCTGGTCGGTAGAGCGCTGGGCCCATGTCCAAGAGGTCGTGGGTTCGATCCTTGCCGGCCGAAGACTCCCCGTGTAGTAAATGGTGACTGATGCACGTTAAATCTGTCGAGTCTCAAAGTACTCCATGTTCCCATAACAAATCAATACCTCTGGGGGTACTGATCCAGGAGTTTCCTTGTCTTCTGGATTGGTTTAAAATTACAAGATTACGGAGTTGAACATTAGTGGTCGTAAGCCCATGAAAGTGGGTCGGCTGTTCAACGACGGTTATAAAATAAAATAAAATCTTGGTATGAGAACAGCGATGGCTCAGGGGATAGAGCGTTCGCCTTCCAATGAGGTGAACCGGGTTGAATCCCAGTCGATACGAATTCCGGATTCGGCTTGCACCGACCACAGTGCTAACATGAAATATCCTCAGTGGTAGACGGATCATGAGTTAGAGTCCCCCTGCCGTCAGGCTAACTGTGATAGGTTTTCGGTGTTTTACTCTCCGTACAACGCAAATGCGGGTTAGCTCCACCAAGAAGTCCTCCACGAAGGCAAATTTCCCCCAATACTCGATCCAGGAGTTCCCTTGTCTTCTGGATTGGGTTCAAAATTACAAGGCTACGGAGTTGAACATTAGTAGTCGTAAGCCCATAAAATTGGGTCGGCTGTTCAGCGATGGTTATAAAATAAAATCTTGGTATAAAGGTTAAGGTTTAGAAGCTTTGGAATAATTCGACGTAGAATTTCTGCGACATATCTCAGTAAATGTTTTTTTTTTTTTCATTTTTGAGAATTATGTTTTTTATAAAATTATTTATTTTGTTTTACGATAAAAAATGTGATTTTAGAGAAGAGGGCTAGCCTCAAAAAAGAAAAAAAAATTATATACATTGAATTAAGAACAGGATATCCCGTATAAGAAGTATAGTGAACTGATGTATTTCAGAATCAGTGGCTGAACGAATACGAATGACCAGAGTTCGATGAGGAAAATGTCAAAATATGGTGTACATAAGACATTATTATTTAATATTGATGTTTATTTTTTCTAAATTTTATTTGAATAATAGCTGCAACTTTGATCAATAAATTTTTTTTTATATAAGACCAATTTAATACTTTATCCAATTGTTAAATCAATTTGTTATGGTTAATCAAGTTTTATTCAAAATAAACTTCTAAATGTAATGTGCAGTGCACCAGAAAAAAAAATGGATTACCTTGAATAATTTTTGATCGGATCTTCACGTTTTAGAACTCAATATTAATAGTTCGTGGGGGTGACCTCAAATATGCTTTTCAATTAGCACAGACCATATTTTAAGTTACGAAATCAGACACAAAAACATACTTTCTTTGAAGAAACATACCTATTTTCATCTAATTCGGATTTCTGACCTTTAAAATGTAGGGTGTAGCCACAATCTGGGAGCTATGGTCCCCATAGTTTGATCAGGAGAGCGTTCCAAAGTTTCCCTAAATGTTAATTCTACGTTTTGAGTATTTCGCCATTTTTCACTTTTTAAGCGAATTTAAACAATTTTGATTTATCTTTGAATAATTGAATTTAATGATAGTATGCAAAAAGGGTTTAATACGCTTAAAAAATGTTCGAGATATGGTGAAATACGCAAAAAGTAGAATTAAGGAGTCCAAACTTGGGACCACTGTCTGACTAAACTATTGGGACCATATTTCCCAGATTGCGGCTACTACCTACAATTTGGGGGACAAAAATCCAAATCCGTCGAAAAAAGGTAATTATATATAATGAAGTACGTTTTTGTATCTGATTTCATAACTTAAAAAATCGTCTGCACTAACTATTCAGCATATTTGAGGTCATCCCCTTTCCAAACCCTAAGTCTTAGAAACTTAAGTTCCGATCACTAGACCAAAAGTTATCAAAGGGGTCCTTTTTGCGTACTGTACAAATATACTTAACGCTAAATTTAGAGTGGACCAGTGATATTGTTTATTGAGCAGTACATAGTGGTGTTTATTGTTTTTCTTTTCCCTTTTTTCATAATATCTGACGCTGTTGAGGGACATAAAAAAATTATTTTTTCATTTTCTTACATATATTTTGAGTGTTAGTAATTTTTGTTTAGTTGATGTGGAAAAATCATATTGAAGCCATTAATCAATTAAAAATTTGTTGTTACGGTGGAAAGAAAAGGAAATTAAATAATTAAAATAAATTGTTACTGTACAAAACATAAAATGATATTTGAAAGGGTTTTTTACCCCTTTTAAAATAAACATTTAAATGAAGGCTTCTTAATGGATTGCGATAGATGCTAAGGGTTTTGCTGGATATCGGAAAAAAATGTTGATTTTTTTTCTCGTAAAAAATGATGAGATTTAATTCGTAAAAAATGATGAGATTTAATTCTCGTAAAAAATGATGAAATGAAATGATTAAACAATGATTATATAGTGAACAAAAATTATAATGAAACCTAAACAAATTGATTCTGCTAAAATTCAGAGATGCTTCACAAGATGTCTGTCTACATTCCCAAATAGTGTTCCATAGGGTTCCGTGGGAAAAGGAAAGGGTTCCACGAGTTATTACTATTTATAACTAGTGATTAGTTTTGAAACCTCTAATTATATTTAGATCCAACATAGAATTTATAATTTATTCCACAGGTATAAAGGGTTCCGCAGTCGAAAAAAATTGGGAACCACTGGTCTGGAGATTAATGTCGATGTCTTAAAACTCATTAAATATGTGGAAACATATTGATATGTATATTTGAAATATTTTAATATCAAAACTGTTACTTCTTCCTTTCCTTTAACACCTAAAGAGTTTTCAGTGTCCTGTACTCTCTATTTGGTGACCCTGAACAATTAGAATACGATGCTATCATTCAAGATGGCATTGGTATCACCAGATAAACTGATTAAACCACGATTCACGGTTTATTTGACAAAACACAACTCAACCACAACCTAAACCCAATATCTATTATCTATTGAAAAGCCCAACTCCAATGTCCGGTTAAATTTCCCTTTTACGTTTTTGAAACCATGCTAAGTTTCAAAAAAGTAAGGGTAAAAAAGGCAGGTAAAAAATTTCCTAACTGTAAATTTTAAGGTTAATTCAATGGACAGGCTGATGCCGGTTATTTTACCGTAATTTTAGAATAAAAATTCTAGAAGTGCAGAGACAATCAGGGCGGAACTCTTAAAATAATGGGGCAAATGTCTACTACTGATGAAAAATCTACTGATTTTCTAAGTAATAAAATGAGAGTTTGTGCTCTTTTTGTAAGAAATATACCCAACGATTTATATTTATAGCAAAACATTCAAAATATAAAAACACGAAAGTAAAAAAAAAATATTTTTTATCAAGAAACACGATATCAAGCTTATTACAAGCTGGTATGCAGTTCTAAACATAACATCCTTAGGTCCAAATGTTTATTCACCCATACTGCCGAAAATATTTTATGAGTAAATCAATCCTACATTACGAATCGTTAATTGAAAAATATATGGTATGCTTTTAATTACAAATTTGGTATTTGCTCGGAAATGTTACCCTTTTGATCATGTATTGCAACTGATTTTTTGTGTGCATAATTACTGATTATTTTATAGGAAAATATAAAATTTATATAAGACTGTTTTCCTCTTATTCATTTATGCTTGTAAACTTGAAAAATAAATAAATAATAGCATATTTTTGTTACTACAATAGATTAATAATTTTAAGTATTCATCAATATATAAAAGTTTCATAAGAAGAAAAAACAATTTATTTGATGTTACTCTTTAAGAGAATAATTTGAATGTGCGTTATTGATTTCTGAGGTGTGGGCAGCTGGATTTGTCAATCATAATTTCTCAGCAATTTTTGGCAGAACTGCGTTACAATTCATATGACAACACTCTTGATATTAATTAAAATATGGCTTGCCTTTTAGTTGCCACTTTAGCTAATTTTTTCTACCCTTTTCAACGTTAAGAATTTTTATTTTCACTTTTTTAAGCAACCGATATAAAGCTCAAAAGCAGGGGTGACAGATGATTGTGGGGCTACTCTGGACGTTAAGAATGTTGCTTGCATCGTTAATAATGTTTATTGTCCTTTTTTTAAGTAACCGATATAAAGCTCAAAAGCAGGGGTAACACATGATTGTGGGGCTATACTCTGGACGTTAAGAATGTTTAGAAGAACGTTAAGAATGTTACTTTGCAACGTTAAGAATGTTTATTGTCCCTTTTTTTAAGTAACCGATATAAAGCTCAAAAGCACGGGGGACACATGATTGTGGGACTACTCTGGACGTTAAGAATGTTTAGAAGAACGTTAAGAATGTTACTATGCAACGTTAATAATATCCCCCCTTTTTTTAAGTAACCGATATAAAGCTCAAAAGCAGGGGTGACACATGTTTGTGGGGCTACTCTGGACGTTAAGAATGTAACTTTGCAACGTTAATAATGTTTATTGTCCCTTTTTTAAGTAACCGATATAAAGCTCAAAAGCAGGGGTGACACATGTTTGTGGGGCTACTCTGGACGTTAAGAACGTAACTTTGCAACGTTAATAATGTTTATTGTCCCTTTTTTAAGTAACCGATATAAAGCTCAAAAGCAGGGGTGACACATGTTTGTGGGGCTACTCTGGACGTTAAGAATGTAACTTTGCAACGTTAATAATGTTTATTGTCCCTTTTTTAAGTAACCGATATAAAGCTCAAAAGCAGGGGTTCACACATGATTGTGGGGCTACTCTGGACGCGTTTAGTGATATTAATGTGGGTTAATAATGAACACATCACTTATAAGGATATTTATTAAGGTTAATTAATCAAGTATTTAATGTATTTACAATTTTGCTCATTTTTTATTAATTAAATTTTATTATTTCATGTACATTTAAAAATTTAGGAAAAAAAATCAAACGTTTAACAGATTAAGAACGTTAAAGATTTTATTAAGCCCCAAATATTAATTACCTATAGCATGTTATAAATTTTTATACCAGTTTTAAAATATATACTTTCTAAATTCTATTAATGCCCATGCCTTTCATTGATATTTCATATTGATTTGTAATTTACTTTATAAAATAAAAACCAAATTTGACTTAATGAAATTGTATGATTTTTTTACTACAAAAGTATTAAAATTATACTTCTAATGTAGCAACTTTTCATTGAAACAGTTAATTGAATTCTAGTTCGTTTTATAAATTAATATTCATTAGGTCTTAACATTAATTTGGTCGTGACAATACTTATTTGCCTTTAATTGCCTTTTCAGAATCGGCAGTAACGCCTTGTCGTTGAACATGCAAAGACGAAATTTTTCAAAAAACGATTACCGTAAAAGTATTCATAGAGATGATAAAAAAAAGTAAAAAAATGTCTACTAAACATAATTTCCGTTCTAAATAAAGCAACTTCTTCAGTGTCATAAGTGCAACAGCGGGTTTGATTTCTTCCGTGTAAAACATGTGGAGAAAAAAATTCAGGTAAAATTACCGTGCTGTATGGCCGTGATATTTCAGGTAAAAAAAAAACCTAATTCTGGTTAATAAAACCAAAATATACGGTATCTAAACCATTCATTTGGTAATTTTTTTTTCTTCATATAGTGACAGTTTACCAGAAATTTTGGTTTTCAAAATTTTAGCTCTTATTATCACACGTTTAGTATAAACACAAACTGAATAGTAAATTCAACTGCATTAATGGTTTTTATGCCATGCTCTAAGGTATCATGATGAAATTACCAAATTTTAACAAACATTGTAAAACAAAATTTTGTTGTTAATTTTAGCGAAATTATTATCGTAAATATATATATATATATATTTTTTTTTTTTGTATTCCCAAAGAGGCAGAAACACCGTAAATTTTACGATATTCTGGTAGTTTTGACCATACTTTTTCTCCCATTGCTTGAATCTTAAAAATAATTCATGACTTTTAAAAGATTAGTTTTTAGCAAAATGTCATTGCAATCTTGAAATTAGAAAGGGGAAAAAAAAGGCAAATTCTTATAATAATTTTGCCGGTGATGTAAGTATTTAGATTAAATTCCTTGTTGATAAAAAAATGATGTTCTCAAGCATATTTGTGCTTTATTTATATATATTAAAATAGATTTGTCTCGAATTTTATTGCATAACATAGTCGCCTCCTCAGTTTCGAAAGTGTAGAGCTGATTATAAATAACTAGCTTTCAAGGAAACGTTCTCCAGTAAGTAGTTTAAAAAATTTAATTTTTTGAAAACATGCCAAACATTTACATTTTTGATGCTTGTATTTTTTTTCTAGCTACTGACTTTTCGCTTCATAAAAATTTATTTTTTTAAAGATATTTTCATAGCTTTTATTTACTTACTTATCCTCTTCGTGCCGAAATGGCACATAATGCCTCGAGTCTTTTTCTCCCCACACTCCCGTCTTTGGCCAGGCAACGCGCTTCATCCCATCCAGTTAACCCTGCTCTACTAAGATCTTCCTTAATGCATCTTTGCCATGTTGATCTCGGTCTCCCTCTTTTTCTCCTTCCGTCAGGCGCCCATGAGCTTGCAATATTTGCAGCATTGTTTCTATCTGTTCTTAGTATATGGAAGAGCCATCTCCATCATCGTTTTAAAGCTTTCATTTCCGGATGCAGTTCTAAATATATTTTTGATTTTCACATGCTGCAGCGATGTATTCAAATTCATGAAAGTATTTCTTCAAGCTCAAGTTTCTAAATATTATTTATTTATTTTGTAAAATTCAATAATAAGGTTAGAAAAAGATAAGTTTCATAACATTTCAAGTTTTTTTTATATTTTTTATATATTTTTTAAAAATGTCTTTTATTTATTTCATTAAATTTATAAATTCTTATTGCTTAGTTTTTTATATTTTTTCTAGAATTTGTATTTTTAATTTTTTGTTTTATTATTTCATTGTTTAAGTTAATAAGTTAAAGAAGAATATAAAAGCAAATACTTGCACTGTACGGCTTATGAACGACAAATGAAAATATAATTTTTGATATTGTAAAACGGTTCTCTATACCTACTTAAACGGTGGCTTCACTTTGGTACTATTTGTCGACGGTAAGAACTTCCCCCTCCACAAAGTCTGAGGCCGTCTACTGCTATAGAAACAAAAATTTACGTATTTCAGGGAGGATAGTTTCTCTTCACTTTAGGGCTAAAACAATGAACAGAAGAAAAAGATTCCCTTTTTCTCGTCCACCCGAGCTAAAACCTGTCCCCACACCCCTACTTGAAGTAGTTAACCTGGTTACCATAGTCACCACCAGACGATTGGCTAGGGAAGTTCTTGCTTTAGACAAACTATAGTATTGCTCTAACGTCTGAATTCTATAAACGGGACTGTTCTGCTGAGCACTATGGATTGAAACAAAAATGGTAAATAATCACAATATTGAAAATTTCTGTTTTTTTCTTCTTTAGTTTAAAGGCAAAATAGTTTGTTGTTGTTTTTTTTTTTTTTTTTGCATTTTTTAAAAAAAAATCTCACATTTGACATGTATTTATTTAAAATTTAAGTTTCTAAGTTTTAACTTACTTATAAAACGATCAAAAGTTAAAAAATAAAAATAAACCCTATATAAGTAAATAAATATTTTGTCTTCATAAAAATTCACCAGAGCGGTAAAATTAATTTCTTAATTTTACTGCTATACAGAAATATATTATTATAAAAGAGCTAAAATGTTTTCGAAATCTTTGGACAAAAATTCCCTATTATCTACGTATTTTAATTTATTTCGAAGAAAAGTTTTCCAGTTTGAGTTACTATCTTAAGTCTATAAAGTTAAGAAAAATTATTAGCAGAAAATTTCTTTTTTTTCTTTCAAAACTAGGAACATCAATGAAATTTGAAAAAATAAAAAAAAATTTTCTTCACACCATGCAATCTTAAAGAATGGTATTACCTTGATTTTGTTAATGCAACTTTTAGACAACATTTTTAAATACGTTAGTAATTGAAAATTTAAATAAATATTTAAAAATACTTCCCTAAGAATGTCCACTTTGTGTTGAAAATAAGTCTCAGCAAATAAGTTGGGAGAAAGTGATTTTTTAGTTTAACTTTTTGACAACATTTTTAAATATGTTAATAAGGCAATTTTATTTAAAAATGTTGTTGTTGTAGTTCATATTACGTCGCATTAGAACTGCACGATAGGTTATTGGCGACATGCCATCACAATTTTGATCCTCTGCAGAGGGGATGGTACCCCTGCTTCGGTAGCCCGACGACCTGCACCTGAAGTCGAGCACTTTATGGTAGAACAGTTTAACGAGGACCAATACCGCACACCCTCGGTCCCTACGCAGACTAATCCAAGTGGTAACCCACCCGCACACTGACCGCAGCAAGTGAGGCTTGACTTCGGTGATCTACTGGGAACCGAATCTTAACGATCTGTCCACTGCGGGACTTAATTAAAAATACTTACCTATGAATGTTCATATTGTGTTGAGAATGAGTCTCAGGAAGTGCTGAGGTCTCAGGATGAGTTGAAGAAAGTGCTGTTTTGATGTAACTTTTAGACAATAATTTTAAATATTTGGAAGTACTTACATAAGAATGTCCAGATTGTGTTGAAAATGAGTCTCAGGAAATAAGTTGGAGAAAGTGCTGTTTCAATGTAACTTTTAGACAACATTTTTAAGTATCACTTTTAAATAAATATTTGAAAATACGTACCTAAGAATTTCCAGATTGTGTAGAAAACGAGTCTCAGGAAATAAGTTGGAGGAAGTGAATCTCACTTACATGTCTAAGTGCAGAAACCACTTCTCCACCTCCTTCCCGCTACTCTATCATCCATTTTTAATACAGTAACAATGTTTAAACAATGATAAAAACAATTGAAATTAATTTATCAAAAACTACATTCTATGTAACAACTAATTGTAATCTGAGTAGGCATTATGCACAATGGCAGAAAAAGGATAATTCGTGGCCACACAATAGCGCTTAAGTATCGGGCACACTAGAAAATGAGGGTATTGTCGATATGCAGTGGCCTGCGTATTCCCCAGACCTGGATCCTATAAAGCCTGTCTAGGATGCCCTTGACTACTTGTTTCACAAAGAAGACGTCTTCCCTGATCTGTGTATCACCTTGAGAGATGAGTGGGACAATATTTCCCAAGGACACCCCGATAGTTAAGTGGAGAGCATAAATAACAGATGAAAAGTAATCATACATCTTACTAAGATACTCATACCTCTTTGTCTGGATACTCATACTTTTGGACTGGAAATGTCAACATACGCCACTAAGGACGCTTCTCTATTTTGAATATTTTCTTCATGTGTCTATGGATAGGTACTTTTATTTAAAATTACCTTAATTTCATGTTTTCTAACGATTAATATCGAAAATGGCATTCTTATCGATTCGTAATAGATTTTTAAACATAATTTAAGGATTTGGTGACTAATTTGGCAAGCTAGCCAAATCTTATAATTAGAAATAAAAGTCTAATACTGTTCTTATGTAAATGCCTTTTCCTAACAATAATTTTGAGAAAAGATGAAATCAATATAATTCAGAAAAATAAAAACGTCTGTTCAAAGACGCATATAGAAACAGCTCCTAATAGGGTATCACCCCTAGCGGCGTACGGTGACGTTTCAAGTTATGGATACCTATGGAATTCCTAATCCTTATGGTGTTTCTTACTTGTACATATACAAGGAGATAATTGCGGAAACCCATGAATTAAAATTCAGCTCTCTGGCGAGTTACACTAGAATTACCTTCCCTGTTTGTTTATTATTAGAGAAAAAACACATTGTATACATTGTATAATACATTACTATGAAATATGTTTTGAAATTTTATGATATATTCACCTCTGAAGAACTGTTTCAACTATTTGTCATGTTGATACTTCTTGAAACTAACATGGATGATAGTTTGTGTATGAATCAGCTGGAAGAGATAGATCTGGCACGAAGTCCTATTAAATGTCAAGATCTATTATTCCAACGGATACATAACACAAATCTTTTTCTAAAAGAATACTTTTTAAATACTTAGAAAGTATATCTCCTTTTGATTCTGTATCATTAATACACTTTTATGATCTGGAAGAAAAGTTTCATAATTAGTTTAGTTATATTATTCAAACTGGGTAAGTAAGTTATTAGTGGTTTATAGAATTCCAATGCATGTAATTGTTTAGAACTCTATAACATTATGTGATATTATGACAAGAATATAAGATTTTAGAAAATTAAAAGTTGTTACGAAACCCAACAGATATTCGAAGAATTTGAAGAAATATAGTTATAAACCACACTTGTCCCAATGACGTCACTTGTTGCTAATTGATATTGTTTTGAGTTAGGTACTTTATAAGTTTCCACTAGATGACAACACAATACGCAAATCATCTTTAATGCCTATATATTATTATTACCATTGTTTAACAGCAGACCCAATTTTGGGTTTTACGACAACTAATGTTCTACTCCGTAGCCTTGTAATTTTGAACCAATCCGGAAGATAAGGAAATTCCTGGATCAATACCCCCAGAGGTTTGCTATGAGAATATGGAGGATTTTTCCACTCGACAGATTTTATGTGCATCGGTCACCATTTACTGCACAGCGGTCTTCGGCCGGTGGGGATCGAACCCACGATGAACTTAGGCCCAGTGCCCTACCAAACAGGCTATCCCGGCCCTATTGCTTTTTATTTTTATTTATTTATTTATTTTTTTTTAATAACCGTCGTTGAACAGCCGATCTAATTTCATGGGTTTACGACTACTAATGTTCAACTCCGTAGCCTTGTAATTTTGAACCAATCCAGAAGACAAGGAAACTCCTGGATCAGTACCCCCAGAGGTTTTGATTTGTTTTGGGAACATGGAGGACTTTGAGACTCGACAGATTTAATGTGCATCAGTCACCATTTACTACACGGGGAGTCTTCGGCCGGCGAGGATCGAACCCACGATCTCTTGGACATGGGCCCAGCGCCCTACCGACCAGGCTATCCCGGCCTCCTATTGCTTTTATAGAAATCATGGCATTTTTCGTCCACTTTTTTTCTTCTTTTAAATTGTTCACTTTATTGGGAAAAAAAGTGACTTATTATTATAATGTGCCTTGGATCATGGGTTAGAGTCCTCTTGCCGTCAGAACTACCGTTGGAGGTTTTCGTGGTTTTCCTCTCTATGTTACGCAAATGCGGGTTAGTTCCATCAGAAAGTCCTCCACGAAGGAAAAATTTCTTCCTACACTTGATTCAAGAGTTCCCTTGTCTTTTGAATTGGGTTCAAAATTACAAGGCGGGGCAGTTGAACATTGGTAGTCGTAAACCTAAAAAATTGGGTCGGCTGTTCAACGAAGTTATAAAATAAAACAAAATAAAATTAATATCATTATTTACAACTTCATATTTGAGTAAAATCTAACAAACATATCACATATTAATTGCAAATGGTAAGTCCTTATGAACCAGCGTCTCTATATAGAGGCATAATGCTAAAAAAAGATGAAAGAACTAATATCAATTAAAATCTAAAATAAATAAATAAAATAAAATGTTTTTCTAAAATTCATTTGATAATCCTTTAATTGATAATCAAGAACAATACTTAAATTTATTTGATGATCAAACTTTAAAGATACATTTCAATTAATGTTTTCACACTTCATTAATTGAGACTGCTTTTAATTTGTGGTGATAATTGATTTTTAATACTTTTTAAGTTATTTAAATACCGGTTAATGCAAGTATGAAAATGTAAGAAACTGAATATTAAATAGTGAAAGACCATTTAAAAATTTAGTTTTAAATTAACTTAGCTTTCATTAATAAAATTTAGATTATATTTTTTATGTAACGAAACGACATGTTTTAAGCTGGTACAAATTTTAGAATTTAAACATTGGTGTGACTTTCCTGTTCAAGAGACAAAAATAACTTCTATTGATTAAACAAACCAAGATCAATACTTAAATATCTTGTTTCTTAGCCTCAAATGAAACTTTTAAAAAATTTAGGAACATAACGATATTTTTTTCGAATAACTGTCAAGATGCTAATTTTAAATCTAACTTTTCGAAACTAATTATTATTTTCTATTTCTCTTAATTTATTCTAAAATCTCAAACGTTTTGAATAAGAAAAATGTTTCAAGATTTTTAGATTAGGAAATATTGAACTGTCTGTTTTGACTGTACTTTTTAAAAATAAAGACTACTGTTAAAACAACATCATACAACATCACATTAAGAAAATTTACTTGGGATAAATAATAATATTATAATTAGTTAAATGAGTATATTTTTGGAATTTCTAAGGAAAGCAGCATAATGCATTTACTAAGAGTTAAAGTAGAAGACTAAGATTAAATGTTAAACGTAAAAACTGGAAAGATAAAATTAAGCGTAAAATTAAACTTATGCTTAACCTGAAATACAATATTTTTAATGGCTATGGGAAAATAATTTTGTAATTCTAATATTGATAATTTTAAAATTTTAACCAAGCAAATATATCCAAGTGAATTAAGTTTTAACAAAACGAATATTTGATATCTTTTAGCGAAGTTTCCAGAGTCAAAAATATGAAACGGAACTAATTAAGTGTACGAAATACACTCTATAACAAAAAAATCGACGCACACTGCCGAGCCAGATTACAGTTTTGCATGGCTCGATCAGGCTGGAATGATGCCGACTGGGGACGTATAGTCTTTAGCGACGAATCCCGCTTCCAACTGTGTCCTGACGATCATCGAAGACGTGTTTGGAGACGCACAGGGCAGAGGGGGGATCATGCCTTCACTATTGCACGCCACACCGGCCCTCAACAAGGCATTATGGTCTGGGGTGCCATTTCCTTTGACAGCCGGACCCCTTTGGTCGTCATTAGAGGTACACTTACTGCACAGCGGTACGTCGACGACATCCTTAGACCTGTTTTGCTACCGTTCCTTTTGCAGCACCCTGGGCTGGTTTTTCAGCAGGACAATGCCAGACCACATACGGCACGTGTTGTTATGAACTGTCTGCAAGCTTGTCAAACTCTTCCTTGGCCTGCCAGATCACCAGATCTCTCTCCCATCGAGCATGTCTGGGATATGATGGGAAGGCGATTGCATCTGGCACGGAATGTTGATGACCTCGTTCGGCAATTGGATCGAATTTGGCAGGAAATACCGCAAGAGACCATCCGGGAGCTTTATCGGTCTATGCCACGCCGTGTGGCAACTTGTATCCAGGCTAGAGGCGGGTCAACACCTTATTGAACTTGTTACTGTAGCTTTGCAATAAATTATTCAATTTTTCTGAAATTTTAATCATTTACTATTCTGTACATTGTCTTCCTATCCACCAATTTTCGTTTCAATCGAACAACTCCTTCTTGGTGCGTCTATTGTTTTGTTATAGAGTGTAGATGGAAAGGGAAAATGGCGAAGTGGACGTATGTAAATAGGTACTTAATTTACGTTGCACTAGAGATGCACAATGGGCTATTGGCGACGGTCTGGGACGCATCCCTGAGGATTATCCGGAGATATGCCATCGTAATTTTGATCCTCTTCAGAAGGGGACATATTGAGATCGGAAATAGTCTCAAAAGTCAAGGAAACCAAACCAAAGGTGTCGTAGATAAAAAGAAGTCCATTTGGAGTAGTCGGTATAGTTAGGAATAACCGTAATACAATAAGTAAAATCAGATTAGATGGAATAAACATGAATAGAAAAAACTGAAAACTATATACAACGAGTAGCATGAGTATAGAAAGTGAATAGTGGTAAACCGAAGTGAAATGCGTAAAGTAAAATCAATAACTATAAAAAAAAATTAATAAATAAATAAAAAATAATAAATAAAGCTATTTACTACTTAATTGATCGTATTATATATGTATATATATTTACACATACCTATTAATATGCGTATCATATCTCTTGTTGTGACACACAAATCATAAATTTTGTGGAAATGCGTAATTTTTTGAAATATGTTTTTGTTGTGTTGACAGTTGTTGAAGATTTTTGTGCTGTTGCTACTTGTCTAACAACAAAATTTGCATTAGACCATTAAAATCAAACTTCTAATTTTATAGATTTAGTTTGAAGATATATATTCAAGGGAAAAAACAAAAATATTTTCTTTATTTGTGAAATTAGTTTAAACTATGTAATGAATGTAATATTTTAACAATTCACGTTTATGTTTTTTTTTTTTTTAAATACGGGCAGTTGCAAGATGTCATCTAATTATACTAATCATCTATTATATTTAATGCACTTTTCAAGCTACGATAATTAACACTTTTCTTTTTGTTCATGATTTAAAATAAAAATATTAGCAAGCTTTAAGAATTAAAAATATTTATTTTCTGAGAAAAAAAATGCATACTGAGAAAGTATGGTTACCGTGTTACTGGCTCAAAATAAGCACCGAAATCACAGTAATTTTGACTTAAATGCTTTATTAATGATTTTTGTAGAATTAACAATAAAATATTGTTTCATAACCTGTGTTAAAATGTAGTAACTATATCATGATACCATAGAGCATGATACAAAAACCGTTTCATCGGTTAAATTTATTTTTCATTTTGTTTTGTATTTGTTGCTTAGTGTAATAAAAGAACTGTAATTTTGAAAACCAGTATTTACAGTAAACTGTTATCACCCAAAATTGTTTACATTAATTTCAAATCGGTGAAAATCAATAATTTTCTTTGAAATCCATCATTACATAAATTGGTGCATTCTAATATTAAATAGAAAAAGTTGTTAATAGTTTATCTTATGTTAATGTATAGCAGAGATTCACATCATTTTATTAATTCTTCAACAGCTTAGAATATTGTAAAAAAGGTAACAAAAATAAACCATAATGCTACAAGATGACTCAAAATTATCTTTCCAGTTTTGACACGTAATAACACTCAACAAATAGGAGATTCATTGCCTGCAAGCAATGAGTAACACTTTTTACAAAAAAGAAAACTCTTTTGCATATTCTTTGATGTTTATTTTAAAGACTTGCCTTCCTTATCGAAGAAGTTCAGGAAATGAACTTGCAAGCAATCCTTCAAAGCGTTCTTGTTTAAATTAAAGGAATAACAACATATATTACCAGATTGTTGAAAATTTTGTTCGCCAAAGAACACGCCCTAAGAATACACTGATACAAAAGGTGCCTTTATTAAAAAAAAAAAAAAAAAAAGTATTAGGGCATTTAACCTCTAATAAATGTACAAATCAAAATTTACCACGCTTGAATAAGTATGTACAGTGTGCAAGATAAAAACGGACCACCCTGAATAACTTTTCCTCTAATGATTGGATCTTCCAGTTCTAGGACTCGATCTTAAAGGTTAAAAGGAGTAACTTCAAATATGTTAATTAATTTTCGCAGACGATATTTTAAGTTACGAATGCCAACGTACTTTTTCTGAATAAACATACCTTTTTTTCAACGAATTCGTGTTAGTACTCATAGTTTGGTCAGGAGAGTGATTTAAAGTTTGGACCAATAAATGGTAATTTTACTCTTTGCGTCTTGCACCATATCTCTAGAACTTTAGAAGTAAATTGAAAGATTTTTGCTCACAATTCTAAAATTCGTTCATCGAAAGATTATTAAATGCAAAATATAACTTTTAATATATATTTATTACTTCATTCATTAAGAGTCGAACTTTTTAATTTTTTACGTCATTTTAAATGTTAAAATATAATCGATCGAATAGTTCTGAGTTTGACGTATTTTTAAAAGAACGTGATCATTAGATCAAAAGTTACTGAATCCTTTTTCAAGCTAGAACATTGAGTCTTTCATAAAGGAACCTTTTGTCAAAGGAGGTGTTAGAACATGTGTATAAACATATGTTAGCAAAATATGTAACATATGTTCATATTCTGTGGTTTATGTGTATAAACAACATAAAATTATATTATTTCGTTTATTTATATCGTATTTATTTTATTTATTTATAGGTTATCTATCAGGCCAAAAGTGAAATTTTCATTTACCCAATAAAGTTCAAAGTTACTTTAAGCACAATTTAATAAAAAGAATATTGCAGTCAGTTGAATATTGTTTCATTGCAGTTTTTTTCCTCGCGTTAATAAAATTATTATAATTTTCCTATAAGTTTTAGAAAACAAAATTTTTAACTTATAATATTTCATAGTAAATAGCTATAAAGGTTAATAATTAATTCAGCTTTTTGTTGTGACACAATTCTTTAATGAAACATTGTCTTGAAAAACAAACCTGGTTTTTCAAATGATGATTCTATTAGAACTATTTCAGATCAACAAATTTATTTTACTCAAAGACAATAAAAAAATTTTAAGTAAACTATTGAGGACATATTTTTCAATTTGAGGATCAGAAATCCAAAAAAAAAAAGTTTATTCATTTTTGTACATGATTACGTAACTCAATTCATATGTAGCCCTAACATATTTAAAGTTTAAATCCCTTAAATTGTATTTCTGTATAAAATAAATACGATCGTTGGATCAAAAGTTATTCAGGGCTTTTTTTCTAAGTGAAAATTAAATAATTATTTTAAAATGTTATTTTATGTATAAACACTTTGTTAGAATCGTTATATGATATTTGTAATATTCAATTCGATGTACGAAAACAATATCAGGGTGAATATTTTTTCTTCTTCATAACATAAATAAAAATCTCAAAGAAAAATATTTTTGTAAGCACTGAGGACTTTTTCGGCATTTCTAAATAAAAGATCGACCAACACCACAGAAAGATTAACTATTTAATAATTTATTAAAAAGTGCATTGAAATTAAAAATGTGTGTTAAATTTCATAAAAATACATTAAAACTTAGACAAGAGGAGTAGATGGTGTTCTCAATTTGGTAGTAAATTGTATGAGACCAATTATGAAATAATTTCGATTTGAATATCGTCAAAACCTTCAGAGAGTCTTTAACAGAAAATTACAGCCCGATCCTTTTAGCATTACTCCAAAAATCTGAAAAAAATGTCTATTTTGCCCGCTTATTCAGTAACCTCAGCGTCATATTAAAAACTAAAAAGTCATATTTAAAAATAAGAAAATATTTAAATTTAACTTTCGCATCATTTTAGGAACATAGTTTAAAAAAAATACTATTACTTAACTGGAGGTCTTAATGTAGCCAATCTTAATAAAATTTTGAGCTTGACCAGTGTGATATATATATATATATATATATATATATATATATATATATATATATATATATATATATATATATATATATATATATTGGAATCTGTTGTTTTGTTTTAGAGAGCAGAATTATAATAAAGATTGGATAGACGATAAAAGTTAATTCTAACTTTCTAATAATATGTTCTAATAATATGTTCATGAAATCAAAAATTAGAAAAATTATAAAATCTTAAATATTTGCATAAATGTTTTCACGAAAAATTTCCCAGATAATAATGAAGATTACTTGGGGTACATAACTTAAAAAGATTATACAGTTTTGCTTAAAGATTATACAGTTACTAGATTATGCAGTTTTGCATAAAATTCTAAAACTTGCAGTTTCTGTAGAAGAAGCTGGGGAATTTTTTTAAAAATCTTTTAATGTAAAACTAAACGAGAGTTTATTGGATTGGAAAACTAAATGTAATATTTTTCATTAAAATCAAACTCGTATAAATATTTTCAGAAAGATCCTACAATGAAAGTAAACTTGTTTTTAATTTTAAAAATCTATCTGGATCACTTCAAAAAGCAATTGAAAAATTATTAAATTACGAGAGCAACACTTCTACTAGCATTTGTATGAAATAATAATAAAACGAAAAAAAGTAGCATTGAACAATTCACTAAATACTCAAATTAATTAACTACCTAACAGCTAAATTAACTAATAGCAGCAATCCTATATTGTGGTTTAATGATAAAATAAACAAAAAGCATGATTTTCTTAATGCTTTATAAATTCTAAAATCCTAAATTGGTTAGATAAGCCGGATCTAGAAGGCAGATTAAAAACTTTTTATCATTATCCCACGTATTAAGGCAAGTTTTTTTTTTTTATCTTCGTTTTTAATTGGCATGATTTAATATTATCTTGCCAAAATGCATAAATTGTAACAATTTAGAGATCGAAAACAAAATTTCTACGCATCCAAACTGTTGTAAAACGCACCTACCAACTATATTACCAACATATTATCAACTATATTGTAAAACGCATCTAAAAACTCATAGATTTTGTTCACTTAATTTTTGATAATTTGGGTAGATTTATCAAGATTCCTATTTACACAGAGAAAAAGCTTATGGTAAAATAACCGTATTGTATATTAATGATATTTCTGGTAAATCATAATTTTGGTAATAGAAACCAAAATATACGGTATTCAAACCATTCATTTGGTAATTTTTTCGCTCATATATTAATGGTTTAACGGAATTTCTGGTTTTCAAAATTATAGCTCTTATTATCACAAATTTAGTAAAAAATAACTAAACTGAAAAGTAAATTCAACCGAATAAATAGTTTCATGCTCTAAAATATCATGATAAAATGATCAAATATAACCACATTTATCAAATTTTATCACATATTAAAGAGCCATTATTTTATTATCTATTTTACAGAAAGTGTTTCGGCAAATATTATCGAAGGTTTGATGGTCCCATAGAGCCAAAAACATGGTAAACTTTACCACATTTTGATAGTTTTGACTATACTTTTTTTCTCAAATTACTATAAAAAAAATTCATTATAAATATGATTTTAAACTAATTTAAGTTTGTAAAAGAGGTCATATGTATTCGTTTAACATTATTACATAGTAACGTTCACTGGAAGGTAGAATTTTTACTCTGAAAAATTCGGTATAACGTTGAATCATAAAATTGATAGAATAATATCGTGCAAATTTTCGGAATCTTTGATAAAATTTTTAATTAAACTATTCAAAATGTACCATAGTATCAATTAAAATCATGAAAAATTAATTTGCACAATAATATGACTAGTGCCTAGTTACGGCAAATATTAACGGCATTATGGTTTAACGAATTTCAATATTTCTAAGAGTGTAGTAAACACCAATTGTTATTTTCAGCTGAATATAAATTATATTTCAGCTAGTCCGAAACAATCAGACTAGCTTGAAATCATAATTAGACATTCTTTTACAATACGGAAATTTTTTTATATTTTCCGTATCTACAAAAAGCTTTCAAATAATTTCAATAAAAATTTATTTTCAAAGCATGGTTTAAATTAAGTTATAAACCAAAATTAATTCTGCTAATATTTTTTTTTTTTCTCAAAGACGAAAAATTTTTCGGTGAAAAAAATTTTTTTTTTCACTTAATTATAAATCTTTCAAAGAGCTTATTTTGCAAGTTTCATACAATTAAAAGTAATATTAAACGCATTACATGAGGAAATAGATTAAGCGACTCAGGCCCTTTAGGCCCATACGCATGGTTTAAACGACAGCCGCCGCGAGGAATCCCGCGCGGCACGGGACGACCAAGCAATACGCGACCCAAAGGCATAAAGCCCCGAATCACGCAAGACAAAATGCACTACAAGTAGTGCCGAAAAGCAAAGGCCAGACAAGCCCCGAGCTAAAGCCATAGGGCAGAGCCGCTGCCGGGCCGACAACCGTAAGACAGTCACCACACCCCGATCAACCAAGCAGTCCTACCTCTAGAGGGTTTACAAACATCTTTATTTAACGAGCAAACAAAGAAAACAAAATTTAGATTGATAGACAGACAAAAGTTAAGAGGTGAGTTGCAATACATCAGACTGAATTAATTCTGCTAATAAAATTTTTTTCTTCTCAAAGACAAAAAATTGCTCGGTGAAAAAATATTTTATTTTCACTTAATTATTAATTCTGCTAATAAAATTTTTTTTTCTCAAAGACAAAAAATTGCTCGGTGAAAAAATATTTTATTTTCACTTAATTAATCTTTCAAAGAGCGTATTTTGTAAATTTTCATACAATTAAAAGAAATATTAAACGCATTTCATGAAAGAAAAATTGAGTAAAACATAAGTTCGAAAATTATAGAAGGAAACTTAGAGGCTGATAAATATTTATCAATAATAGTTATCAATAATAATAGTTTATCAATAAGAGAATTCTCAAAAGTTGTAAGAAAAAAACATATATACTGTTTTTATGACCACTCTACCTTATTCAATTAAGTTAAATGTTTTGCTGCTAGAGTAAAATCGAAAATTATTTTGGGAATTTGTTTCGTTTATGTTTTATTAATAGTTAAATTAAACCACTTAATTACTTATGAAGTCTTACTTTTTTAAAATAATCGAAAAATGCAATTGAAAAAAAACTTTTATATTATTGTAATTAATATTTTATATTATTATAATTGTAATTGTTTATTGCAATTAATTATCTAAGAATGAAACTATGTTTCCTCTAAAATTATCATAATTTAGCGCTAACAGATGTTATAGTTTCTAAAAAGCAGATAGTAAAAATTATAAAATAAAAAATAAATAAATAAATAAATAACTGTTATTTACAAAAATAAAATTAAAAATCAGAAAATCGAAAATTACATTCTTATTATGATTTGTTCTTCAGATTTTAAAATAATAAAAATATTAAACCACGTTCATAAATGTTTCATTAATTGTAAAATTCAAATACATATAAATTTAAGACTTACTTGTTTAAAATAATCAAATAATTCAATTAAATAAATAATTTAAAAACTGCTTATTCTAAACAATCATCTGAGACTTGAAACTATGTTTTCTCTAAAATTGTCATACAAATTTACTATTATTTTTTTCTTAAGGCATTTTGTTAAATACAAGAAATTTTCATAAAAATGTATTCTCTGAAATAAAATAATAAGAAAATTCTAGAGTTTAATCAAAAATTACATTTCTATTATGCTGATTTGTTTGTCGCATTTTAAGCAATAAAAATACTAAGACATTATGTTTTATTAGTTGTAAATTTCAAATATTTAGTTATTTATTTATCATTTTGAAAGAAATTTAAAAAATTAAACTGAAGAAAGTCGTTTATAAACTGCATATTGTAAGTAATCATTTAATGCTCGAAGCTATGTTTCTTCCAAAATTGTCATGCAGATTCAAATATGCTGTATTTTTCATTAGAAATTTTACGAAATTCAACATGCTTTTATAATAAATGTATTTCTTAAAATAAAACTTAAACTTAAACCGATAATTACACCCCTATACTGGTTTATTCTTACATATTTAAACAATAAAATTATTAAACCATCGCTCGAATGTGTACAGTTCCTATGTGTACAGTTCCTGGCCAAATTATTAGACGCACTGAAAGATTCTATGTAAAATCTTAATTTTTAGGTGATACTATACAGTTTTATTGTTTTTACGCGGCTGATACCGGTTTGCATTTGCTTACGTTCTCGATCATTACGTTGTAACATTGGTTAACATTGTAATGCAATACGTTAAAAATAAATACAAATAGGAAGTATATAAAAAATCTCCTGAATTAAAACCCATTACTTCTATGTTTAAATATAAAAGTATTGCATATAAACTCGTGCAAAACATGTAATTATTAAAAAAAAACTAAAGTGTGTCTAATAATTTGTTCTAATTATTATAATATACTAATATAATACCTGATATAACAAATATTCTATATTTATATAATGTGTCGTCTAATTTATTCAATCCTCGAATTTATATTATATATGGTCTAATTTAACAAATTGATACAGGAACGTAAACAAGTGAAACCGGTTTCAGTCGCGTAAGAACAGTAAAGCTATATAGTATCACTTGATAATTAAGATTTTACATAGAATCTTATAGTGCGTCTAATAATTTGGCTAGGGACTGTATATAAGCGAGAAAGGGTCATAAGCGAAAGTTCGAATTTGTTTGACACCTCTTTCTGAAAGGTGCCACTTCCGCGATGGCTCAGGGACAGAGCGTTCGCCTTCCAATGAGGCGAACCGGGTTCGGTCCCGGCGATGGCTGGTCGATACGAATACCGCATCCGGCTTGCACCGACCACAGTGCTGACGCGAAATATCCTCAGTGGTAGACGGATCACATAGAGGCTAACCAATGGGAGGATTTCGTGGTTTTCCTCACCGTGTAACGCTAATGCGGGTTAGCTCCATCAAAAAAGTCCTCCACGAAGGCACATTTATCCCAATACTCGATCGAGGAGTTCCCTTGTTTTCTGGATTGGGTTCAAAATTACAAGGCTACGAAGTTGAACATTAGTAGTCGTAAACCCATTAAATTGGGTCAGCTGTTCAACGACGGTTATGAAGAAAAGAAAAGTGCCACTTGCTATAAAACTAATATTTTGAAAGTTTCAGCCAAAAAAAAAAAAAAAAAAAAAAAAAAAAAAAAAAATTAATCACCGAACGTTACGGTTTCCACTATGAAATCCAAGCGTTGCATAAACACGGGCTTAGATAAAGCTTTTAAAATTAATTTGTCAATCGAACACGATAGAACGTCCGAAAAAAACTGATGCTTGAAAGAAAGAGGGTGTACAACTATCAGGAAATGGCTTAAGTAAAAGGTTTTTTTAAAACAAAATAGGCATAAAATATCAAATTAAAAATATATATATCTTTATGAAAAACTCAGATGTGATAATTATTAATAAAAACATAAGGCCATAAACCATATTAAAAAGATTAAATTATCTTTCCGTCTTTAAATTAAACCTGAAATTCTAGCAATCTAAACTTTTGCTAAAAAATTTTTTTTTAAATATGCATGCTTTGTTTTTTAACTTAATTTAAAAAGAGATATTTACTGTATAAAGCATAGAATTGAAAAAGTGAGAAAATTTTTACAGTTAAACTGCATCGTATGAGCAATGTGTATAAAAGAAAATTATAAATTGAATTTAGAGATTCTATACTATTTGAGAATATTTCTTACGGTATTTGTCCACTGAAACTAGATGAAAGTAATGTGAAAAGAAATATTGTATCATTCTAATCATTTCTTTTTTTAAATATTCCGACTTGTTAAACATTCATGGTAAAACATTGAAATTTCATTTCTCGCTTTTGGCTAATAATTTCATGAAATTCAAAGATTAAATTTTTCTTTCTTTTGACGATATTCATAAAGATATTACGCAGAAAAAAAATATTTGCATATTATTGGAAAAAGAAGAAAGCACTAACATAAATGTAATCCCTCTTCAAAAGTTATATCCACAGAAATTATTATTAATGCCCTTTATCTTCGTATGGAAACCATGAATAAAATTATTTTTTGTAAGAGAAAGAGGTTATTTATTTGATTTATATAAATTTCATTTGACTTTTTTCATCATACTAAATCCTTGCGCTGGAGTTTCTGAAAGATGCATTTACGAGAAAAATAATACATCAGAAAAATCAATTTAATTTGAATTTATTCACTTTTTTATGTATCATTAATATTTATAAAATATTAGTATCGACAAAATAAGTCAATGATCAATATTTTGTACCTATATAGTAACAAAATCTTTAGTATCTATTTTACTTCAGCGATAGTTAACACATTGTTTTTACGTATTTTCAAAAATTAATTCTATTGAAAGGATTATCAAAAAGTATCTTTTAGTTTTTCAAGCCCATTTAATTATAAAAGCATAAGATAAATACAGATTTGTGTGTCTACAATTACCTCTTCGAATTTTATAACAAAAACATTTTTTGAGAAAAATCGTGTTTTTTTTTTTTTCCTTCTTTTTTTTAAAAAAAACTAACAATCGAGGATCTAAATATTATTTTATTGACCCAACTTTCCACACATTAGTCGTTTCACATGGCACCTTGCAGCAAGTAGGTGCCGTGAAAGATTCGAATAATCGAATAAAAGATATATATATATATATATATATAAAAAAGTATGCTTATTCAGAGTCGTTCTGGTGTCTGATTTCGTAACTTAAAATATCGTCTGCAGTAACTAATTAGCATATTTAAGGTCACCTTCGAATCATTTAGAACATCAAAATACGATCATTAAATCAAAGTTACTCAAAGTGTTAAGTTTTTTCCCGTGTTAAGTTTCCCGTGCACTGTACGTGTAAACCTGTGAGTCAAATGCTCTCTCAATATAATGTAAATTTGTTAATATAAACCTTAATATTTTATGTAGATAAATATAATTTAAAAATATAATTTTAATTTAAATTTTTAATTTAAGTTAAATTTTCAATTTCAGCCGATTTTTGAAAAGAGCTGTTTAAAAACAGGACGAAAGGTTAATTTCCAAGATAATTAGTAAAAATTAGATAATTACCAATATGTTAGCAAATTTTTTGTTAACAGCCGGAAACAGCGATTCCTTCTTAACATATTTTACATTTTTTTCTTTGATATATATATTTAAAACAGTAGTTGAAAAATTTCTGGAAGAAACTATATAGTAAGACTTTTTTTTTTCTCTACCTACAAAAATTTGCTAATAGTGGGATTGATAACTTCTTAATTCATCTAAATTATTATTGTTGTAATTTACGTTACACGTGTAGGTTTTTATTTATTTATTTATTTTTACATATAGTTTTATAAACGTATTAGTCTGGATCGAGGCAACGACAGCAATTTTTTATTTTTATAATAATTTTTAACAAAATGGCGTTTATTGAATAGAAAATACTTTTAAAATATTATTTAAACATGTTCGATTATAAAAGAAATAATAAGATAAGATACATATCTCCAAATAATCTTACAATGTTCATTCATAAGAATAACTTGAAAGCTATTTTTTCAAACTTGTGGATAAGTTCAAGAATTTTGTTAACAATCCCACTATCTGTAACAAGTGGCGACCGTTCTTTTAGCAAATTGAAAGCTATAAAAATCTATTTAAGGTTTACAATGACGTAAGAGAGATTAAATTCTTTGCCAATAATTTTTATCGAAACTGAATCCGCACAGCAATTGACTTTGTAAAGTCTTTAAAACTAAAGCAGGAAAAAAATAAATTTTAAATAAAAGATATCGCTCATTAAAAATATTATTTAAAATAGATATTTATTCTAAAATACTGGAGGTGATATTCTCATCTTTCTTTTTTAACCTTGAAATTGTTAATTGTTATTCGTTTTCTTCATAAGTTTCTTAAATCAACATTTCGGTTTGATATAGATTTTATAATTTTCGGGTAGATAGCGTGGAAAGTAGGTTTTCAATTCAGATTCCAAAATAGAGCCGTTCTCAATATCACCCGTTCTTTCACTGGTTTCCATATTTCAGCAATTATATCATAAAGGGGTATTTTTTTCCTTTAAATGACTATTTCAACTAAAACCTCTCATTTATGCTCCAGATAAAATAATAATTTTCTCGGTTATTATCCCAACAATCTTAATTTTGTCTTAAGTTTAATTTCAATAAGAAGTGCAGGATATTAAGAAAAGAAAGTGTCTTATAAAACGGATATGTTTTAAGATAATTTATGGTTTATTGCTCTTAAATTTTAGATAGCATAAAGGTAAAGTAAAAGAGTTACCTGACAAAAAAATGGAGTTATTGCTCAATCCAAGTAATCGAAGCCATTTCCTTTGTTCTTTATTCAATATATAAGGTCCATCTAGCTAGCAACGAAGGTAGTAAGATTATTTATATGGAACTGATAAAGTCTTGGAAACCTGATTGCAACAAGTCAAAGTACTGCGCATTTAGTGGTAAGCAAATATTGGTGATAACGCTCTTCAACAAAAAGACGCTATGTATGGCGGCAACTTTGTTGGACAGTGTCACTCTTTGTAACCTTAACATGAAATATCTTTAAATTAGGTTTTGCCACAAAAAAAATTCTTCGTGTTATCACCTTAGGTTCTTTTTGAGGTTGAAAGGTACGCTTTCTGTTTTGATAAGATTAGAAAGTTAAATCATTTTCTCTGAAAAATCTTAAGATATTCCGTTCAAAATAAAATTAACGGATTCAAATTTAGAGGTGTCAAGATGACGTTGCAAACATGCTTTAGTCATTGCGTGATTTTTTTAAAAACACGGAATTAGTAAATAAAAACAGTTTCACAAACATCGGCTGTACCTAAAATATAACTTAATCAGTGCTTGGATTAATTTTTGGAGTTGTTTTATTTATATAATTTTGTATAGTTTTGAATTTTTGTTACGGATATGAAGTTGAGTTGTATTTTTTTAATATAAAATTAGTAATAAAATGCAAGTGAGTTATGACCTAGCATTTGAAAATTTAAAATCGTAGTGAAATTAAGAATTAGTAATAGAATATAGCTTCAAGAATATTAGTGGTAGATAAAATATCCGAAATAATCTTTTAGCAATTTTGTAGAGTTTATAATTACTATTTTATTTATAATTTGTAATGTTTCTTCAATTCCGAGTTTTTTGTTAAAAAAATAAACTGAGGGAAGAAACGTTAAGAGAAAGAGTTTATGAATTGAGAAATAAAGATTATCTTTAATTCTTGAGATTTATTTCATCCTTTATAACCGACGAAAAAGAATCCTTTGGATCCATTTTCTTCTGATAATTCTTGAGAAAGGAAATTTCTTGCTTGTCTCCATCCTTGAGAGTTCGTGCTTGAAAAAAAGAAAAAAATAACAACTTTACAAATCCTGCTTGAAAAATTTGTTTAGTTTATTAATCTTTTTCTCAAGATAATACACCAAACAGAGAATTGTATTTTGTTTGATTTTTAAAAGAAATATTTAATTTTAATTAGGCAATGTGGCTTCAAAAAAGCATTTTTTTCATATAGTCGGTTAATTTGCTTTTACCTCAAAAAATGGTCTTAAGTTCGACAAACTCTGTTTGATGACAAATTTCCTAAAAACTCAAGTAATGTTTGAATATTTTTTTTTCATCCAGTACAGCGTCTCAGATGAGCCGGGAACCGATATTGCAAGTTAAGTAAAACACGAGAAAACATCATATTTTTTAAAATCATTTTAAAGTATTCATTAAAAAACAGCTTTTCAATTTACTCAAGCCAATTCAAGAACATTTCTTTTTCGAGTGTAACATGATAAAATATTTAAGACGAAACAAAAAACATGTTGGTTAGCGTCTGAAGCTCTTTTTCTGACGAATCCTCAAAATATCGGAGTTATTTTTCTTTCTAAACAAAACTATTTGCACACTAATATAAACACAAAAAAAATTTTATTTATTATTTTTATCATTTAATTTAACCCCTTGCAAGTGTCATCTGAATCCAATTCGGGCAATTACTGTATAAATTTTTTGTGATGCCCGAGTTGCGTTCGTTTCTACTTTAGGATACTTAATTCACTATTTTCCTAATAGATGGCATTAGTGGTCCTAGTTTTTCACCCATTACGACTTCAGTCGAGGGAGGGAAATGTGAGTGGGGGTTTGGGGATATACCGTACTGTAAAAGATTTGCAAAATTTATGTATTGAAAATCATATTGTTGTGTTTTGAAATTATATTATACTAGTAATATTATATTTAACTTCAAAATTTTGTTTGATTTGTTCCAATTAAATAAGATGTGTGTGTAATCCATTAATTTTTTATGAGTATGTAAAAATTATAAATACAGTAGTTATTGCATTTAAAATATTATTTTTGCTATAAAAAATCATTTGCTAACTTTTATAACATTATAAAGAACAAAATTAAACAGTCAAAAAAAATTTCCATGTTAAGTCCACTTTTCTGAAAAATATGTCAATGTTAAGGGGTTAATAATGCGGAATTTTTTATTTATTATTTTCAATTGTATGGTTATAAAAACACCATTTTGAACGTAACTTTAAAGATTCGATTCGATTCGAAAGATTAGAACGAAATTTTCATAACGTAATTTTAAAGGACAAATCTAAAACTTAAAGTAAACAGGTTTAATTGTTCTTGAAAATTCAAAATATGACTTCTCTAAGACTTAATTACTCAGAAAGAGACTCTCTAAGACTTAATTACTCAGAAAGAGACTATCTAAGACTTAATTACTCAGAAATAGACTCTCTAAGACTTAATTACTCAGAAAGAGACTCTCTAAGACTTAATTACTCAGAAAGAGACTCTCTAACACCTAATTACTCAGAAAGAGACTCTCTAAGACTTAGTTACTCAGAAAGAGACTCTCTAAGACTTAATTACTCAGAAAGAGACTCTCTAAGTTTTAACTACTCAGAGGATTTCATTCAAATTTTGGAATCCGTCATTTAAAATTTCATTGTTCAAAACATTGTAAAAATTGTATACTTATAATTCAAAGTTTTATCCGGCATAATCAAACGAAATACGAGATAATTATAAAAATAACCTTTTTTTACATGGAGTCATCTTTTGATAAACGAGTAGGGAAGGTTTGACCGGGCCTCTCGTTTGTATTGAAATTAGTTCTATTTTTCAGCTGACAATTACACTTCAAAAAGAAGATACCATATGGATTCACGAAGTCTATGCTTTATTATCTCATCTTCCTTCGTTTATAAACTATCTTTCTTTTACATTCATAAAAATTATTTTTAGTCCAGCTTATTATATGCTTGCTAAAGAATTCATTAAGATTCAAATCCTTTTTCATTCGTTTCGTTTGATAACATCTGCGCAGGGGGAAAAAACCGGGTGCTACGCGGTCTTTCCCTCCCCCCTCCTTGATTTGTGTCTATGCTGGCCCATGGAAGTTGCAGTGCATCGGAAAAAGAAGGCAACTGCACCACATATAAATTACGTGTATAATATTCTTAAATTGTCATATAAAATTAAAACATCTGCAACTTTTTCAATGGAATTCAAATATTTCTAAATTTCCTATAAAGTTAACATGCGCACTTGATCTTATCCCGCTAATAATTCAAGATAGAAATCATTTATAAAAAAGTAGCACATCTGACTTTTCAGGACGCAACAAAACAATAAGTATCTTGACAATAAACATCTGAACAATAAATATCTTGACAACTAAACAATAAATATCTTGTACACAACTAAACAATAAATATCTTGTACACAACTAAACAATAAATATCTTGATTGGGTAATTTTGCAGTAAATATATTTGTAAAATCTATAACATATCAGATTTTTTGTTGAACGTTTTGTATCTCTGTATTCGCCGCGGCTGTTCAATACCTCCTAGAAAAGAGAAGGCCTCAGCACGAGTTACCGTAAACAAGGAATTTGATTCTTTAGTAGTTCAAACGTAATGACATCTTTCTTTTTTTTTTTTTTTTTCATCCACTGCACAGTTTATGTTTGTTGCATCGGACTACTAAAGTGATCCGTACTGAGGCCTTCTTTCTTGTAGGAAGTGTTGCGCTGTTCTAGATGTTAAACTTCACGTTACATTTTGTTTTGATGTGGATACAATAAGACTGTAAGTTGTTTGAACAATAAGACTTAAAATTTAAAATTAAGATGGTTGTGCAGAAAGTGCAAAGGGGGTACGACAGAAAAAAAATTAACATTTGTGTATAAGTTCTAAAATTAATAAATGTTAAACTTTTAGTGAAAATTACAGGTCCCAGAAATCCAACCACAAAGCTGAAATTTCTGTTGTGTTCAAAATACAGTGAAACCTCACGGGAGCGACGACTCTTTGCGAAATGGTCGTTTTTAAAGATTACCTCCATAGACTTCATAATGTGCTCGATTGGTGAAAGATCTGGTGAACCAGCAGGCCAAGACAACGTTTCAACATTCTGTAGAACAAGTTGGGGTACAACAGAAGTATGGGGACTTGATTTTTCGCAAACGATTTCTTTAGTTTGTGTCATTTTCTGTTGCGGAAATGTCCCTTGTGTTGAACCGGATCGATGAAAAAAATTTAGAGTCAATAAAAATTATCTTTACTAATATAATTATGTGTAAAAACAAATTTTCCGATTATGAATAATCGGACGATTTCTTATAAATAAACAATTTTGTTTTTCATTTAATTTTATATCATAAAAATTAGTTAGCTTCAAAAGAAGTGAAGAGGCTTGTTTGAGATGCTTAGCTTTTTTTTTTTTTTTTTTTTTTTAAATAACCTTTTTTTTTCAAATTTTACTTTCTACTTTAAAAACAAATCATTGACAGCATCGTCTTTAATGCACTTTGACATCATGAGGGAGTAGATCTCTTTCAGACATTGTTAAAAAGAGTTCTTTAAATAAGAGCCTCTTACAAATATTTAATCTACTTACTTATTTTGTTAATATTTTCTGTTTTCATATTTTACGGGTTTCCTTATTTAATCTTCTCGCATTTGGTGCAGAGGTTTGCCCGGCTCTTTTGTAGAGTCAAAATACAAACGAGTTATTTCGCTTTTTCTTACTATATTAGAATAATTTTGTAAACAACTTTTGATAGCATGTTCACATCTTACATACACTCGGCTAAATTTTTATAATTTTCATCCAGTTGGAACTGTTTTCGTTTGAAAATATAGGCTTGTAATTTTGAACTAATCCAGAAGACAAGGAAACTCCTGGATCAGTACCCCCAGAGGTATTGATTTGTCATGGGAACATGGAGGACTTTGCGACTCGACAAATTTAACGTGCATCAGTCACCATTAACCAAACGGGGACTCTTCGGCCAGCGGGGATCGAGCCCACGAACTCTTGGACATGGGCCCAGTGCCCTACCAACCAGGCTATCCCGGCCTTAGGCCAAGGCAACATGTCGACATTCTGTAGAGCAAGTTGGGTTACAACAGCAGTATGAGGGCGAGCGTTATCCTGTTGGAAAATACTCCCTTAAATGCTGCTCTAGAATTGCAACAAAACAGGTTGAATAACCAGGTTGATGTGCAAATTTGCAGTTAAGGTGCGTGGAATAACCACGAGAGTGTTCCTGCGGTCATAGAAAATTGCTTCCCTAACCATACCTCCAGGTATAGGTCTAGTGTGTCAAGGTCTGAGACAGGTCAGCAGCAGACACTCACCTGGCCTCCTTCTAACCATTATGACACCAAGGCAAAATCGACTTTCGTCAGAAAACACAATAGATCTCCAGTCTATCCTCCTCTAACTAGACATCACACACGCCGTAAAGGGCAGTTGTTTGGAGTGAGTGGAATGCAAGCCAGAGGGCGTCTCGGTCGGAGCTGTACTTGTAGTAGGCGATTTGAAACAATTAGTTGTGTCACTGCAGTGCCAACTACAAATCGAACTGAGTACACTGCCAAGAACCCAAGCTGTTCAACGACGTCTGGGTCGGTTGTTCAACGACGGTTATAAAATTATATAAAATCATGCACATTGAGCCGTGGTGGCTCAGGGGATGCGTTCGCCTTCCAATGAGATGAACCGTGTTCGAATCTTAGCTGTGGCCGGTCGATACGAATTCTACAGCCAGCTTGCACCGACCACAGTGCTGACGTAAAATATCCTCAGTGGTAGACGAATCATGGGTTAGTATCTCCTGGCCGTCAGGCAAACCGTGGGGTGTTTTCGCGGTTTTTATCTCTATGTAACGCAAATGCGAGTTAGTTCCAACAAAAAGTCCTTCACAAAGGTAAATTTATCCCAGTACTTGATCTAGGAACAGATCCCTTATTTTCTGGATTGAGTTCAAAATTACAAGGTTACGTAGTTGAACATTAGTGGTCGTACGCCAAAAAAATTGGGTCGGCTGTTCAACGACGGTTATAAAATAAAATCATGCACAATGAATACATTTCTCTCCAGTCTTTCTGCGATATTCCGGAAAGAAAATCTACTTTCTCGCAACCCTATTACACGACTACGTTCAAAGTCAGTGAGCTGTTTATAATGGGTTCTTCGTCTTCTTAAAGACATTCTTGACTAATCAACTCAGTATGTCAAAAGTTAACGAAAAATAACGCTAACGAACTGTAGAACATGTATTTAAAGCAACCCTGATTAACATGTTCACAGTTTCGCTACAGGAGCCAAAATTATGCGCCAAGCGCGAAATTTGAATAGATATCGTCATTTAGTTGTATAAACAAGCCTACCAAATTTAGTTATTGTTGCAAAACTTCTTATTGGTGTTGGGATTTTTTTTTTTTTCTGACAGTGTATTTAAACCTGGTTAACTGAAAAATTTTCTATAGATATTGATAAAATGTTGTAAAAATATACAAATTTGACCGCATAAAAGAAAACATAGATGTCATATCATTAATTATAAGAAAATGTTTTCATAAGGATAAAAATGTTATGTAGCCATCCTATTTTAGGGTTGTAATAAGAAATTGCTATTTAGTATTACCTTGCTGAGTTGGCTTAATTTTGTTATTGGAATCTGATTATTTTGACAGAAAATTCAAGAATTCAACATTTTACAACACGGAAACATGAAAAAAAATCAACAAATTTGCATTACATTTGAAAAAATCAACAAATAAAACAAACGAGTATAAACTGAATTTAAAAAATGACCTTGCATAAAATATGAAATTAGATACATATTAATTACTAACAATTTTCTAAATATTTTATATATATATTACTCCATGTCCCCAAAAATTATTAATATTTTTTTACGAATTTCGGCACATATAGTATTTTTGAATAGCCGACACGAAAATAAAAAAAACTTTTTTGCACAAAACACATAATTAAAAACACACACTTTGTTATAAATAAATTTATTTCTTTGCAAATTGATTAAATAAAAACATTCTCAGCTAAATTGCTTTTTACATTCTGTTTATAAAAAAAGTAGAATATACAGAGTAAAATTGTTTTTTTTTTAAACCAATAATACTACAAAAATTTACTGAGAGATGAATAGAAATAACAGAATCAATAAGTGTATGTAACCTATACAAACAATTATTTTTCTATATCACAGTTGATTCATTCAGCCATTACCCCTAACATTACAATGCAGCATGAAGTCGTGTTTTTGTAGCTGAAGCAGAACCTAAAATAAAGAAAAAAATATTAGAAAATGGAAGAAAAAAATTCAGTTTAAAAAATTTATTTTGTTAGAGAAACTCAATTGACATTAGGACCTTCGACTTACGAGTAATTTACTGAGTTACTTACAAGTTACGACCTTCATAACTTTAACATTTTGGGAAAATGAAACAATATACATTTCGGCACTGGTACGCAATGACGGAGACATTTAAAAACCCCTTTTTTCAAAAAGAAAATGCTGCAACTGTTGACAGTTATTATAAGGAATTGATGAAATGGCTAGGGGTCAGTTTGTGGTTGAAGGAGCGACTAATTCTGTACTTAAGAACGTGCATTGCTTTATGAGACAAGAACTACAAAGAATTACAGGAATAAGTTTCACTTAGAGTGGATGAAGGCCCGAATTCCGAGTCTGATTATATGTTGATGTTTGTGAGTGTGAATAATCTACAAATCATATTCAATTGTTTTGGTGTGCTGAGAACGGGGGAATCCCCTTGTTATTGCGTTGTGGAAAATGATAAAAATTAAACTTTATGAATGATGAGGATAAAATATTATCATTATTTTTTCTTGTAGAATTCTCCAATGGCAATTACTGAATGAAGAATAATGTTCATTGTGATAAGAGTGCTTAGAATGAAAACAAAAGTGCTTTGAAGAAATAAAAATTCTTAGGAAAAGTGATTTCACGGAGATCAGTTTAATAACTTATTTCGTGATTTATTTTATAGATGTTGTTATAATATTAATTTATATATTTGTTATCTATAATGGTTGGGATTAGTTTTTGTCAATCAAATATTATATTCAAATATCACTATTCCCAGAAATTCAATTTTTACAACAGTTAATGCATTAAAAAAATTTCTTCTCCTAAAAATATTTAATAATTGAAATGTATTTTAAATGTTAGAATGTCCATAAAGAGTTGCAGAAATTTTAAATTTAACTTGATACTTGTAGTGAAAACCTCAGTGTAGTGAAACTCAGTGTAGAATGTAGTGAAACTTCATTCTTGTAGTGAAAACAAAATTGATACAAACACATTTTAAAAATTTAAATGAAGTTAGAACTCGAGATGGAGTAGATGAAGAACCGGACTTATTATTATTGGAGTCAGGCTCGGCGAAAGGGGCGGAGAAGGTGAGCAATCGACAGAAGCGCTAGTGGAGGGGGGGGGGCACCGAACGAAATATAAATGTAATGTTCTCCAAATTATTAATTTTCCCTTTTAAAAAAATTTTTTTTTTATATATTTATAGGTTTTTTTAATTATATATTCTTAAATTAACTTTAAGGGGAAGGGTGACCTTGGAAAATGACCATGTGGATACCGGTCTCTTTTCATTTCAGTCTTTCATTCATTCTTATTGATTTAGTGTGTTAGTTACATCTTGTTAGTTTCATAAAAACAGACAGAATTGTTTTAATAAAAACTAAATTTGAGAATTAGAGAAGCTGTAAAAACATTTTTTTTCTTTGTCTAACTTTAATTTATTTTTTCCCTTTATTTATTTTTAAAAAAATCCCTTTATTTATATTTAAAAAAAAAAAGTATAATAAAAATTTTTAAAAAATAGTTGAATTTTTTTATGCTTGTGGATAACCAAAAAGTATGATTATTATTCTTTTTACCGCCATGTCATTTATTATTTTACAATATTTGATCTTGCTTCTGGCCCTTTTAATTTTTTCTTCTTCAGAAAATGAACCACTTATTAAAATTAGTTGAAAATTAACCTATTTTTCCTCCCATTTTAAGGGAGAGAAATTTGTTTTTGTGGATTCACCTCATCATAAATAATATTACACCCTTGCATTTTAAGCCAAGCGATCATTAATGGTTATGGTCTACTTCAAGAAGATTATATTTTACAAACAGAGTAAAAGGTGATCAAATGCTAATTAGGACTTCGGAAATAGCACATGTTATAGAATTACCCCTTTTCAAAATATACTTCTCTCCAGTTGCATTGTGACTTACAAAGAGATATCATTTTTCTTTGTTGCATTTAAAATTAACTTTTTAATTTGTGAAAGAAAGAAAAGCAATTTACATTTACAAAAAAATACAGCATTTTGTGAAGGTAAGTTTAAGTAATATTCTTTTCATCTACAAGAATTCTAAACATACGTTGTTCTACAGAACATTTCAATTTTATATAATAATATAATTCTTGAAATTTCTAAAGATATATATATATTTATATATATATATAATATACATATATTTATATGTATATACGTGTGTGTGTGTAACATAAAAAGCTTCACGTAATCTTTTTACAATTTTTCTTTAATTTAATATTCAAAACTAAACATGTTCTCACACTTTAATATTCACATCCTGTCTTTTGATCTATTTTTAGTTCAAGTATGTATCAATTAACATTTTAACGTTCTTCCCTTTACTAATTTGTAAGAAACATACTTTTCCCTCAACCGATTCAATGAACCAATTATAGTTATTAATATTTCCCTTATTCCCTAAGACAAAACATATTGCGGATTCAGTTTACAAGATTTTCCCTAATTTTTATCATTAGCACTTCGATTAGTGTGCCACTTGGATATTCATTCTCTATCCTGTGTCTGTTTGTTCTGCTCACCTGACTGTCATCGTCATATATATATATAAGATGTAAATAGCAAAAATTAAATAAAAATATAATAAAAAGAGTTGTAACTCATCAGCAGCCAACAACAATTATACATACGTCTGAACAAACCAGGTATAGGGTTTCGTTATAGCAACGTGGTAAACTGAAAAAGCTGTAAGCCATGTTGCTATTGGCTGGACCCTACACAAGCAATAAAATAATAAGAACTCAAAGACAATGAAAATATAAAATTAAAGTTCTTTAAATCTGTAATCATTGCATAACCAAACTAAGCCCAAGTCCACATAGCATGTATCAATTTTTTCTAGCATTACCTAGATATTGCAAACAACAAAAGATAAGAACATTGAAAAGTATGCAAATGTGTGGCTTGCCTTAAGATCTATAAATTAAAAGAGGTTGATTATAATTAGGTAAAAGGGTGCAATGGCAGCTCACAAATAGCCTAATCAAATATAGTGAAGTAAAATTTTTTGAAAATAATTTAAGAAGCTATCATTCTCCATTAAACACGCACAACTTTTGTCAGCAGCATTTGCGTGTGTTTATTGGAGTAAAATAGCTTCTTAAATTATTTTCACAAACTTTTATTTTACTATATATATATATATATATATATTATAATTCTACTAAAAAATACCTAATTTTACTCAGTAATTAATTTTTATGAAAAATACTTAATTGAATATCACACTCGATGTATGTGGTCATTTGCATCGAAATAGATAAAAATTGAAAATGATATAGACTTTTTGCCCCTTTTTTTTAAAATGTAAACTCTTAAAAGTATTTTGAGTGATTGAAATGCAGCATTTACTTGTTAACTCATTTTAAAAAATTTCTCAAACTTTGTAAAATCAAACAATTATTAGCTACAGCCCATATACCTGAAACTAATTGAAAAGTTGAACAATTAGGACAAACCATTATAACAAGTTTAAAATTTCATTAAATGTAGACGAATCCTTAAATGCAAAATTAAGGATTCCTCTAAAAAGATTCCTTGGCCTAAATTATTAAAAGAAGTAATTGAAGAATATAATTTGACTCCATACTCAAGTAACGAAATTTTCCATCTGCTTATTTAATGTTTGGCACTGTCCTATTTACACCACCTTTGTCAGAAGAAATTTATCCACCAATGGAAAAAGCTAAAAAAAATTACTTTTGAAAAAACAAAACAGTATCACGAAAAAAATAAAATTTATTATGAAGCTAGATATAGTTCATGCATCTAATTGCAAAGGTCTTATAAGTAATAAGTAAGTGCATTAATTTAAATACTAATAGTGTTTAATAATATAAATAGAATTAATTTAAAATTTACTTCCCCTATAATGTATATTTTTTATATTAAATTTAATACTTTAATGGTCTTTCATTGTTATATGTGAAATTTAATTAACTTTCATAAATAATACTGAATATGACCTATTATAACATAGTTCAGATCAAAATGCCATCCCTGTTTTCTGTAAAATCCGACACTTCCAGTTTTTTAAGAGTGAAGGGTTTATCCCTGCCTGACACAGATATGTCGGCGAAGGTAATTTTTTTCTCTGTTTGTGGTTAACATCACGAATAGATTAATTTTTTATTATGTATGCATAATATTTAAAACTAAGATCTTCCAGCACTAGATTGCTGAGAAACGGGACTATTTATCTCCTTTTGGGGACTGCAGTTCCTTATTCAGCAAAAATATCCCTTAAAATATTAAAGTCTTAAACTTTAGAATAGAGATTGTGAGTCAAACTTTTTAAAATAAATTAAATAATTCTGAAGTTGCAAACTTTAGAATAACGACAACTGTGTCAATTTTTTTAAACAAAGAAAACGATGCTGAAGTTTTCAACTTCAGATTGAACTTTTTTCTTAGAACAAAATAAGTCAACTGTATTTGATATTGCATGTTTTTCAATTTTTAAATTTTTTAAGAAACTTTCCATTTTGATTGAAAAATTTATTTGAGCTGTGTTAAAATGAAATTGGTTGATGAATGGTAGTTAACGATGAAATAGAACTTTCATCCTGCACTAAAGACTTAAAACTGTTAAAAATGAAAATCAAATTTATCAATTTAGTAGTAGGACTGCTAAAAAAAATTTTCTACATTTTAATTGTGTTAAAATTTTTATCATTGTTACAAAAGTGTATTTTTTACATTTCATATTACTCTCATACATTGTTATTTTTATTTCTGTATAATTAGTATTTCTTAATTTTATATTTTGACTGTTAACATATATTTTTACTTTAATAATTCACAACTATAGCTAAAACAAAATGGAGTATAAACTTTCATATACAACCCCTTTGCTGGTGATCCAGCCATATTAAAGTTTTTCTTTCTAGAATAGGAAGATTATGTTAAAATAAATTTTTTAAATGAAGAACAAGCCATTGCAACCAATAGATCATTGATCTCGGGCAATGCTTTAAAATGTGAATTTTGAAGAACAATCATTAATTACATGAAAACATGTGATAAAATTAAGTGATAAAATTAAACTTAAATTCATGGATTTTGTTAAACCGGATGATAACTCATCAATTTTTGCACTAATTAACTGTATTAAAACCTCTGGAACCAATCAGGTCTTTATCCTACAATATTGACATAACATTTCACAAGGTATACCCTAATTAAAGTGATCCAGTTGCAATTGGTATTTTGAAGTATATGCCTCATCGGGGTATTTTCTCACGATATTAAAGATACAATATTTAAAGAATAGAAAAAATTAAGATAATGTAGTGGAAAGAGCACAGCAGCTGGTGAATATTGACTCATAATATCAAGAATATTGACATATAATAATCAATATAAAAGTAATAATGAAATTTGAAATCTAAATTTAGAGATTATAAATATAAAGGAGCAGATAAATAATATTGTGTCAAAGACAAAAGGTATACAGAAAGAAATAAGAAACATTATGAAAATAAAAAAAGTAATTATAAACCAAAAACTTATAATAATAATAGAAATTACTCATGTAAAGTCCCTTATCATAATAGCAGGAAGAAAAAAAATATTTTCACCAGAATTTTTATATTTTCTTTGGCATAAAACTTTTTTTTGTAACATGTGAATGATCCATAAATTAAACAAACAAAAAAAATTTTTTTCCTGTGTCTAGTCGGAATATATGTGATTCCATTATAGGCATTACATATCTCCCAGCTTTAAAATTTCTTTAATATCATAAATTTAACTTTTTTAATCGTTCTTAATCTTGTTATAATTAAATTAAACCAATTATTTCATTTTTATGACATTTTATGAAAAGCAAAAATCAATTCTTTTATCTTTTTCATAACAATCAATTTAAAGGATAACTTTCTTATTAAATAAATTACATACATCTAACTCATTAATTCAGTGTCGCAACTAAATCCAACATCAAAACCTATTTTCTTTAAGCTACTTTATTTCTCTAACCACAAAAATGTTTCAATTATATGGTAATATTAAATTCTAAAAGTTTTTTTTGGTGATTAGGTTGGTGCAAGATAAATTAAAATTTAATGTTAATAATGTGGGTTTGGCTTTATATTTGACTATATTATCTATCAATAACTTGCCAAATTTTGGACCTCTCCCCATGCTTCTAGGAGTGTGTGTTAGCGACCATTCTTTTACTGATAACTTCAATTTCTTGGCATTAGGACTGGGAGGTTTTTGGATGCCTGATGGCACCTCAGTCCAATTGTTAATTAGTGTTACAAAATTCTTTATATAAAATGGATGCATAAAAAGAAACTGTTTTCGTCTCTCTAAAAGAGATGCTGCTTAATATTTTATTTTGTTAATACATAAAACATATAAATATGTTAGTATAACTGTTTTGAAGTTATAAGTATGGCCATATTTGTTTTATTTTGAAAATGTTCTCTAGTTAAAAAAAGATAATTTTCTTTGTTTGATCTTATCTCAGCAGTATTGCAGTAAAATGACTATCTGTTAGGAATTTTTACCAATAGCAATCTGTCACAATAAAAACTGGTGCCAAGTAGGAAGAAGCTTATAAAGAGTATTACTATTATTTGGAATGCTATTAATTTATTCAAAAAATAATATAGTTTTTTTTAAAAAGGTTTGAAAATGATAAACCAAAACCTATTTAATTTTAACAACCAATTCTAGATAACAGAGAAAAGTAAGATAAAATAATAACCTTAACAGTAAAGTTTTAATTAAACTATCGGAGCAACATTTTCAAAGCCTTCAAGTGTTAGAAATTTTTGATTTAACTGAAAGTATATCCAATATTAAGCTGAACGAGAAAAAGAAAATTATATGCATTAAATTTATAAAAAGCACAAAAGATTAAATGGATCTAAAAAATACTTGAGCAGATTTCAAAAGCATGTTCAAAAAAATTTTACTATAAACCTTCTAAAAAACCTTATTATCTAGATTTAAACAGGTACCAGAAATTATTGTGAATAGATACCATGAAACTTACTTACTACTTTAGAAACTTCTTAAGAAAAATAGTTTAGTAAAGAATTACAAGTAAAAATAAAACCTACTACCACAAAAAATTGACGATTGTTTGATGAATTTATTTGATAATTGAAAGGATGATTGATAATTGAGAGAAATTGACTTCAAAGATACTAATGGTCAATACCAATGTGTAACTCCTTATTCTGGAAATTTTGGTAAAGTTCACAATTGATTTTGTTGAAAAAAATTTTTCATTGCAAAAATAAAAGTTTTTTTTTTTAATTTTAAATTTGAACTATTTGAACTTTAATGGATCTCACAAAAGATCATTTTTTTAATCCTTAATAGAAATTTGTTACAAAAAAATATCATTTAAGAACTATGTACATTCATACTCAAATAAAAAAAAAATTAGTAAGCACTTTTAACTTTAAAGTGATATTTTTACAATGGCAGATAAAAAAAACTTTCAGTGGAATGTCTAAAATAAGAATTTTTATGGAAAAAAAATTTTTGTTTAAGAATTTTTCAAAAGCCTTACGAGTAGTTGATAGAACAAAGAATTTTTTCAAGATTTTAAGAACCTATCTGAACATGGCTTATACTTTAAAAAATTCATAAGCTTGAATGCTTGAGAATATTTATTGGGAATTTTTTTTTATAAATTAGTTATAAAATTTCATAGGAAAATTCTGAAGTTTAAGCATAAATCACCATGCCTATTGTAATCTGCTTAAATTGCACTCTTATTTTTATTATGCCAAGCATTGTTTTTTCAACATTTAAAAATTTATTTATTGCAAAATCATACAGTAATATAATTTATATTATTGTCTTTAAAGTATGTAGAAACTAGAAAAAACAGATAAATCACTAAAAGCAGTAGACTTCTAATATATGTGAAATAGGTTAAGAAACATATAATCAACTCTTGATCATTGAAACTTGTATTAAAAACATGTAAAAAAAGGCATGCTATATTTAATAGTACTATTAGAATATTTTCTAAGAATGCAAAGGTTTCATATATTTTAAAAATTAGTAACCACTTTTAAATTATATAGTGCTGTATTGCTTTTAAAAAATTTTTCATTTAACCAAAAAAAAAAAAAAAAAACAATCTTCTTTTACTTCCTTTTTAAAGTGAATCTAGTTTTAGCTTGAATGTTTGAAAACAGCTAATGGAAGGTCTTTAAAGCTTTTCTTTTAATACAAAAATGTTATAGAAGCCTCAAAAGATTAAAAATTGTAAGAGTAATGATAATTATTGCAAATGTTTCTTTGAGCTGATAGAACTTGATAAAACTTAAATATTACTTTCTTAACAGCAGGAGAAATGTCATTTTATATTTACAAAAATAAATTAATATGCTTTAGAATTTTTTCTTAAAATAATTTCCCTCCAATTTTAGCTATAAATGATATACATAATGAAATGAATTTTTTTAACCTAAATAATTGTAACTATATATATATATATATATATATATATATACAGTTGAACCTGTTTATCTCGATCCTCTTTATCACGAAAACCTCTATATCTCGAAATTTCTAAAATTCCCTACATTTACTGTCTAAAGTCAATGTATTTTCCATGTTTATGTCGAATTTTTTTTCTCAAAACCTCTGTTTCTCGAATTTTTAATAATAGAGCACAAATGTCAAAACTTTCTTTATCAGTAGAACTTGCAACAGAGATTCAATCACTTTCCCTGTACTTCAATCACTATCCCTGTACTTTCTTTAACTAGAAAATAATACAATGATTCTGGCAGTAAGTGAAGGGTTAATCAGTAGTGACCAGACCACCAGGGGTTAGCTTTTCAACATAGATAAGAAAGCTAAGAATAGAAATTCATTTTCACCTCAAAATTGCAACCAATGGATCAAAGGATAATTAGGAGTTTTAAAATGAACTATAGAAAATAGTTGGTGTGCAAACTTGTAGATGCCATTGATGAAAAAAGCTCTTCCAAAAATAAATGCGTTAAATGCTATCAGAATTACTGTTTTGCCTGGATAATGTGTCTCTAAAAGCTATCCAAAATAGTTTTAAAAAACAGGTTTTAGGAATAGCTGTGAAGATGATGAACAAGAGGTTGAAGGCATTAGTAAAGAAGAAGAAACTGTTAACACTGAAAATACAGTGCCAGATTTGCCAGAATGGAATGCAATAAAATATGGATTTAATGTTGACATTAATTTTGAAGAATTTTACAAGTGGACAACTGCCTGGCAACATGCGGAACATTGACAGATGTGGAAATCATAGAGAATGTCAAAGGAATATCAGGTGATGAGGAAGAAGCTGAAGATCATATTGATGAACCAAAAGTGAATACAATAGAGGTAGAAAAAGCTGTAGAATTCTAATTAACTATTCCTGAATCCCAGAAAAATGTTGGCTATGAGGGATTTGCACTCTTTCTAACCTTTAAAAGAATTATCGAAACAAATAAAGTTATACGTCAAAATTTTTTAAAAAATTACTTTGTGTTAAATGTATGTTGAAAAAATTTTATGTAAGTAGATGTATGTGGCATAATTAATTTAAAGAAATGCCTATATTTTTCTACTAAAAACAATTACAGCGCTTTTAATAGAATTTCTTAATTAAATTAATTTTTTTAAAGTACCTGTATAGCTCGAAACCTCCTTATCTCGAATTTTTTTGCCTTTCCCGTGAGATTTGAGATAAACAGGTTCGACTGTATATATATTTATATACATACATACATATATATATACATACATACATATATATGTATATAACAGTAAAAACCTGAAGTCTGGTAAATTCTAAGCTTTATCAGAAAAAACCTTAACTGTTACCAATGCAGCATGGCAAAAGTCTGAAGTATGCCTTAATATAATTTCATTTTGGCCTCTAATCAAGCCTTTGTTGTAAAACCTAGAAGTTACTAAGCCACTTTGGTAAATCTTAGGTTTTATCAGTAAAATTTAGGATTTATTAGACTTTGGGCTATTACATTGACATACATATAAGGAGGTTAAAGAAACATTCATGTCACATAAGGTTAGACTAACTTTTAATCCACACATACCATGATACTGGAAGTCAATAGAGATTAAAGAAAGGTAGAAATCTATTTTAATCAGGGTAATTTCCATAAGCTTTCCCTTGTATGCATTAAAACAAGCTATACTCTCAATATCAGTAGCTAAAAACAAAGAAAATATATAAATGAATAAAAGCATTGAAGGTAATATTACAACAAATATTTTAAAAAATGAACTATGACTTGAGGATTAGTTACGAAGCATCCCTGTGTCGGGATTGTAAGAAAAAACCCAACCAATGTGGGTTTTTCCCGAAGAAAAAAAAAAAAACATTTTCCCCTGGGGATAAGTGGCTTTTTTTAGAGTATTATCATGAAAAGATTCACTTTTGCCCGAAGATAAGTGGGTTTTTTTAAAATATATTTAACATGCATAATTATATATACTATATATAATAATAAGATATAGTATATAATGAAAAATATTTTTAATTTTTACCTAAGAGATTAATAAAAGAAATGATTACAAGAAAAACTATTTAAATTATTTTTCTGCCTTCTAAATGTATAATGAATCACATATAGATGTAAAGGCTGAAATGATTCTTTATAAAATGAAAAACATAATATGCTATGTAATTAGTTTTAAATTATAAAAAAAAAATAACATAATTTGCTTTCAAGTTAATGAATAGAGTTTCCAGAAGTATTATATGTAATCATAGAATGAAATGTATATATCTTTCCTAGAACATGATATGTTCATTCGTACTTTTCAACTCATGAATATTTTTTTTCTCACAATAGACGAAATATTATCAGTTCTTATCTTAATTATACTTTTTACTTTTGAAATGAATGAATAAAAAAATAAACAGTTGTTTTCTAAGATTTGCAGATATAATTTATGATTTTTAATGAACACACAAAAATTCTCATTAAACTCAATTAATAATTAAGTATGAATGAGCATATCATGAACAACCAATATCTACAAGATACATTCACATTTCATTAATAAATAATTTAATTATATATTCACAATATAATTTAATTTTTTTTTTTTTTTTTTTTTGTATCAAACAAAATTTTTACCAAAGAAAATATTTGCAAACAAAAGAAGATTTAAAAATATCAAACAAAATACATTTTTCGTACTTGTTAAAATGTAAAATATAAGCTTAATCTCAAGTGTCATGACAATTTCATTTGACTAAAAATTTAAAATATGAGAAAGTCTCTCTTTAATTCTATTTTTTTTTTTAATTGAAATATTTAAACAAAACACTACTAATCAAAAATTAAAATATATTCTTTCTAATTCAGCTGTAAGTAGAAAAGCACTGAAAAGTTGAGAAATTAGATAAGATATTTTGACTTTCAACTGATATTCTAAAATATGGTTTTCTTTCAAATTATGGATTCAATATTCTAAATTTTATCATTAAACATAGTTGATTTTTGGAAAAGATACAGTAGATGGAAACAAGTACAGTTTATATTTAGAATCCTTAAAAAAAAAATTGGGATATTTTCTTCTAATCTATAAAAATACTCATTACTGACCATTTTTTTAACTTAAAAATTTATTTCTGCATTCTTGGTCTAAAAATATCATAACACATATATTGAGACATTGGATGCATACAATATATATCTGTTGATGCACTTTAACAAACCCTAAAGAGGGTTTACTATCCAAACAAATTATGTAATAAGTGTAAATGTGTTTGCATATTACAAATAATTTTGTTTTATAGATATTTAATGTATATAATTTAGCAATATGTAATTTTAATCATGTACTTTATTTTTTCAGGTATGTAGTTTATTTGTGTTAAATTTTGTTTGTAAACATCAGATAACTGAAATTAGTTTTACTTCAGTTAATTTTGTATAAAAAATTACAGTTAAATTTATAAAACAATAGGTTGATAATTTCAGAGAGCAATTTAGTTTGATTAATGCAAAGAAAATTTATTGTAAAGGATAAAAAATGAAAAAACCCACTTGGTAGGTATGAAGATAATTTTTTTCAAATGGACCATATATGAAAAAATCCACTGGGTTATCCACAAATATGCTTATCAACCAGCATCATATTTAATGTTTATTCCTAGAATCATTAAGATTGCATCCTAATGATTACATATCCTGCATCTTATGAAACATAAGTGAGAAAAACAATTTTTAATTGGTCACAAGAAGCAAGCCTTATAATTCTTATTGCCAATGAAATTAAAGTGAATCACTATTTATAATCAAAAATTTTTAATATAAAAAATATAATAAATTTTATAAAAATTCTAATAGGTTGAAGCTAAGAGTGACTTTTTGTTGATATTATGCTGAGCACAAAATGAGATTTTATTTTAAACAATACTTGAATTACATGTATGTTGTTATAGAAGAGTTTTATACAAGAGCTATATATTTTTAAATTGAAATAAAAACAAAAGGGTGAATTCTATTAATGTGATTTTTTTTTATTTTTAGATTTAATATATGGAATTTTATTCAAAAACTACATCATGCAAATGAATGCCTCTTGATAAATTTCAACAATTCTATTTTGAATCTCTAATTTTAGGTCACTTTTCTATACAAATCTGTTATTATTTCCCCAATTATGTAAAGTTTTTGTGGTTTATTTGAGTAAATCAATTATTTAACATAACCTTAAAAAAAGTAAAATGGATTTATATTGGTCTCAATGGTCAGCTCACATCAACATTCCTGGAGATTAATCAATCACTGAACTTTTTTCTGAATGAACTATATGTGTTACAAAATGCATTTCATATTGCACCATATTGTTGAAACCATAAGTCGTTCATAGTGAAATTATCCAATTTATGATAAAAAAAAATCGTTGATCAAGTGTCTGTATCGTTATCCATCAGTAACTGCATCGCCGATTTCAGTTTCAAAATCGACAGTCAGGAAAAAATAAATATCTTTTCATTTGTAAGAACTGACTCTTCTTATCACAACGATTTAAAATCTTGTTAAATGATCTATTCTCGAGGTTATTTGTTGCTATGAAACCTATTTATAGAGGTTTATGAAAAAGATAGTTTGAGCTTTTAGCTTGCTTAGTTAAATTACTTCAATTAGAGGTTGTAATCAGGGCTTTAGTAGCCGTGATTCCAGTACGCCAACCCTACAAATCTGAGGCACAAAAGCATCCGAAATAGGGGACGAGGCTATTCTCACGCCAAGTTTTGTCCGACTGACGGCAACTGAATTTTGTGCGGGATGTGATAAGAGTGTAATGTACGATATTTGTCGAATTTAACGAGGTTAACTAATTTTAATGACGAATTTTTTGATTGTATTGCTTATAAATAACTTTCCATATGTTTTGTATGTACGCTAGTGCTTTTGATGACTAGTTTTTTCCCCTCTTGTCTTCTTTTCGATACCATTTGAAATGTAATATCTATTGTTATAGCTGTTATTCATATGTTTAAAATTGCCTAAAAAGATGATGACAGTATTTATATTTATTAGTATTTACTTTGATATATTGCACACAGGGTCGGAGAGGCCATAGACCTGAAAAAACAATCGTCCCCTGGGCCTCAGCGAAAGTGGCGGGCCTTCCTCAACGATGGGACCTTCTGGATCCATTTTCCTTGAACGAAAAAGAAGCATAAAAAAATCAGTATTATTTTAAAACATACTTTGTCACAATTTTTTTTATTTTTTTTTTTTTTTTTTTTTTAGCATTATGAGTAACATATTTATTTAAAATTTTATTTAATGAATAAGTCTGAAACTTCGAAGTGCGTCACAATATACATTATTATATAGGGAACTGCATCTTCAGCCTAATGAATGTGCATAAAATTCTGAGTTCACAAACTTTTGAGTGTAGAAATTGGGGCCAAACCTACAAAATTTCGAGACCATGGGGCCTCTTACAATCAGCCCCCCTTCAAAAATATTTAAGGAAAGAAAAATATTTCTACACAAAAATATACTTCATCTTCGCAACGATTAATTCTAAAATGAAAAAAAAAAAAAAAAAAAAAAAAAAAAAAAAAAAAAAAACACGCGTACAATTGCGGCATACTATGCAAAAATATTTTGAGTTAACAGACTTAGGAATAAATCTAAGCCTTATGAATAAGTCTGATAAGTACAGACCGGGGCCCCACCTGCAAAATATTTTAAACCAAGGGGCCCTAAAAACCTTACACCCCCTCTAAAAAAGGGAGAAGGAAAAATACTCCTACGTGAAATGATATTTTAACTTCGCAATGAGGAATTATGAAACATAAACATACTTAATATTGCTACATAATGTGCATTAAATTCTGAGTTTACTAATTTTTACTTGTGAAAACCGGGTCCTACCTTCAAAATGTTCGGTACCAAGGGACCTTTAATATTTTTCTCTCCCTACCCTAAAAATGGAAGAAAGAAAAACACTTTTATCCAAAATGATGCTTCACCTTTGCAATGATACGGAACAAAATCATGTTTACTATTGCGGCAATAATATTTATTTCTGCTTAACATTTTAATGTCGATTATTAATTTCTGTTTTATATTTTTATATTAAACATTAAAGAAATAGATATAATATAAAATTTAAACAGTTTTATCAGTGGTAAATTAAGAAAAATAGATAGGCTTAAACTCTTTGAAAAAGAACTACATAATTCAAAGCCTATTTTACGTAATTCATTGACATGCGCAAAGTACAGGTCGGATGGTCCCCCTGTCCTAATGTATTTCTAAAACCTTTTAAGTTAACATACGAGTAATTATAAACTTTAATCAAATTTAGTTAAAATTATTTTGTTAAGTTTGTCAAATTTAGTTAAAATTATTACTTTAATTATTTAAAATTATTATTTCTTCCTTGTTTTCTTCCTATTCAAATCTGTCTTCCCTTATTCATTTTAGCTGATTTCAAAGTAATTAACGCCTTTTCAAAGAGGAAGGGAAAAAAGAAAGGAAATTCAGGAGTTGTCACTGCGTTTTTCAGAATTCAGGACCCCCTAGTAAATTGCTTAACTGATCAGATCAAATTTAAAAAACGTTTAGGCGAAGCTTGAATGGAAAAAGCACTATATTTTACAACTATAATTGAATTTTCTCACGCATAGTGCCAAGAGGAGACGAGGGAGTATTTATTTTGAAGACAATTTGTATGGAAGATGTTGGGGTCTCAACATTCTTTTGGTTCCACAAATTTATCTTCTTTTTCCAGGACATTGTATTGGCAATGATTATGATTCCTGTGCAGCTAAAAATTGTATCTCAGTTGAAAACAGTTTTTAAGCTGTTTTCCTCTAAAATTTTATAAACGTGTTTCGTAAATTGCAGCAACCCCTCGAAATAATGAAGTAAGCTGAGCTAAATCAACTGATTTCAAAATGGGTATGTAATGAAAAGTACTTACATAAATGCTGAAATCTCATAACACTTATAACAATGTAACCATTTCAATATTTTTTGCTAATTCAAAGGATCATTGGTTATATGATTTATACTATTTTTTTTTTTACCAAAAATTGTTTTCACGTAACAGCTCTTAAAAGTTGAAAGGCACGTCTCAGTAAAAAATTTACGGCAAACATTTTTATTTTTGGCGATTTAAATATTGATTGATTGATTGAGTAAAAACAAAACACGTTAGGATTTTTTTTTTTTTATTTTTTTTTTTTTGTTACGCTAGTTTAAACGACGCTTAAGACTGTTTTGACAGTCTATGGTTGAGAAAAAAATGAAATATATTTTTGGAAACAGAACAAACTAGTTTCCTGCTTATATTTTATTGGTAATAATTAAATAGAGGTATAACAAAACTAATGTTTTAATTTTTTTTACAATTAATTCTAAAATAAACTGAGTCGATTAAAAAGTAGGTGCTTTAAAATTAAATATAAAATTTCTGATAAATTTTCAAATAAAGTTACCAAGTGAAATCAATAAAGCTTTATTAGCATTTACAAAATAATAAGAACATTTAATTCTTTCAAGGCACCCGGAATTCAAGTGTCCCCTTGGGCCCAAACTCCCTGTCCGACCCTAATTGTACACCCAAAAGAAATTAATTATTATTACGAATTGTTATTACTAATATTAACTTTTTATGAACTTCGTCTTAAAGAAATGTATACAGTTATTAAGTTTTTCTTCGTGTGTGTGTGTGTGTGTGTGTGCTCTAACAGTATTTATGCAGTAAAAAAACAGTAAAAAACAGTAAAAAAAACGGTAAAAAAAAAAATCACTAAAATTGAATTGAGATGGAAAAAATATGTAAGAAGTTAAGAATGTTTTTTTTTTTTTTTTCTGGAATTGCATCATAGACAGACATATTTTTGTGAGAATTAAATTTCTATTAATCTGAATTTTCAAAACATATGTTAAATGCAAATAAAACAGTAACCAAAAATTAAAATAAATACCAAAAAATTACTTATTTTAATATACACTACTGTGTAATAAAAATGAGACACTTTTAGTTTTCTTTCTTTTTTTTTTCTTTGAATTTTTCAAAAAATACCTAGATGATTACTTTATAGATTGAAATAAACTTTCTGAAACTTTTAAGATTGAAATAAATTTTAAAACCATCAGAGGTGATTTGAGGAACGGGAAATGAATTATGAACGAAAACAAGTATTATAACATCTTTGCCAGAAAATGTAATAATTAACTTATTAACTCAAACGACACTTTGGTTATTATTTGTAAGAATTGCATAGAATTTCGTAAGCTTAGCTCAAATATTTATGGAAATATGGACAATTTTATGTATAAAAAAAAACTTTTTTCTTTTTTTTTTGTCCAATATTTTTTTCCTCAAACATCAAACATATTCAATAACATAAAACTTTTAGGAGCACTTTTTAATTAATAGCAAGCATATCATTTTATAATTTTAAAAATATCGTTAAAAATTGAGTAAGATATGAATATATTAAAGATTTTTTCTTTCTTTTTTTTTGATATTGCTCTCGCTCGGAAAAAACCAAAAAGGAAAAATTTTTTTCCAGAGTTTTGTAGTAAATTGCATTTGATAACTCGTAAAAAAAAATACCGCTTTGAATACCTTGAATAAATTATTAAAAAATAAAAAGAAAAAGAAAGAAATTAATACTGCAAAATTATGAAAAAAAATTCCATCTGTTATTCTCCCTTACGCGTAGGCGTGAAGAATTACTTTAAATATTCATGTATTCCGCAATTTTTAACCATTTTTTTCTTCAAATGTTAAAATTATAAGTTTGTTATAAATTAAAATTGCTCCTAAAAATTTTATTTTATTGAATATTTTGGATGTTTAAGAAAAAAAATGGAAAAATATTTTTTTCTATAAAAATGTCCTTATTTCCATAAATGTTTAAGCTAAGCATACTAAATTCTTAGCAATTCTTACAAAAAATAACCTGAGTGTCGTTTGAGCTAATAAGTTAATGGTTACATTTTCTGGTATAAGATGTTACAATGCTTGTTTTCGTTTGCAATTTATTGCCGGTCCCTCAAATCACCTCTGAGAGTTTCAAAAATTATTACAATCAAAAAAGTTATAAAATTATCTTTTAGATATTTTTTGAAAATTAAAAAAAAAAAAAAATGTCAAAAAACTGAAAGTGCCTCATATATTATTGCACGGTAGTTTGTATTTATATTTCCTTAGTTTTATTTCAGAGCTATTTCATTTGTTATAAACTGTTCAGTACTTCGATGAACATAACTGTTCCATGCACATTTTAGAAATACCCAAAACAATGTTTTCCGAAAAGAGCGCTCTTCGTTAGTTTTAAAACTTTTGTCAAAAGTTTAATATTTGAGATAAACTTAAAGTGATTAAAATTCATAAAAGATTATCCTGATTCATCACAACAGAATTAAATAATAAAAATAAAATTTTCTTAATACAAGTGAAAAACGGTATCGAACGAAAAGCTTTTAAAATGTTTTAAAAAGGAATTGCTTTTAAATATGTTATGCTACATTCACTGTAATTCATGGTTTGTCAATCTTTAATAAATTTTTTTTCAAATGTTACTTTAAGACTATACATAAGTAGTTTTTCTACATTTCATTTTTGTCAAGAATTCTAAAAAACGCGTCGAACTCGCAATTATGGAACAACCTATTGCAATTAAATTGCGTCATAAATTAATATTAAAAAATGAGTTTTGAAAAGGATGCTGTTCCTCGTCTTGTTTAGTTCCCTGCATGTGACTGCATTGAATCACAATAATTTACTAATTTTGCTATAAATAATCCATAAATAAGTTTTAATAACAAATACAGTAAAATAAACTGTCAAATGAAAGTCCATATTTAATTTACTTTATGATTTATAAAATGGTGTGTGCAAAGATGATTAAAAATATTATAAAATAACAATGGATTTCTTAATTACAACAAATAATCAATAAATTTTTAAAAATAATCACTATTAAAAAAAAAGCTATCTTAAAAAATTTCGTAGTTAATCTATTGTGCGGCTTTGCGGAGAACTCCTCAAGACTGAAAGTCTGGGGCTGTCTGCTGTTATGATAACAAGCAAGCAGGGCCGTCTTAATAGCATGCAGGGCCCCCGGGTACAAAAATATTTTAGACTCCTATAACATGCTATAATGTTTAAAAACGAACTAAAAAACTTCACATATATAAAATAAATCATTTTTAAGATAGGATTTTAACAACAAAAAAAGCATTTTTAAACTATGTGTGATTTTTAAAAAAAAAAATGGAGATGCTACCCAGTTGTAATCTCAAGTAATAAAATAATTTTCAAAATCATGGAAGTTAATTAAAATAATTACATTAAATTAAATAAGCATAAAGGTATAACAAATTAAAATAAATTCAAAAGGTATGAATTATTTTGCCAAACTGAACAGTTATTAAAACATCTTTCACTGCCTAAGTACCTAAAATTTTCATTGGAACGTAGAAAAATAGATTTCGGTTGCCTTTTTTGAGTTTTCTTGTTAAAAAACTATTCAAATTATTGGTGATTGCATGATAATCAATCACAATTTGTAGGGGGGGGGGATGCACACTTTATATAATGGAATATATTTATTTTAAAAAATATATAAGGCAATGTTATTTATTCTTTAAACACAATTTATAAAAAGTAAGATTCTCAAAGGCCCCTTGAAATCTTGGGGCCCCCGGGCACTGCCCAGGTGTGCCCATGCGTAAAGACGGTACTGCAAGCAAGAGCACATTTCCAATGGGGGTGAAATGGGGAAAAGAAGGTGTCGATTGGTTTACTCATGACGACCTACACCAAGATTAAGACAAAACTCTTTACCCCACAGTAATATTCGATACGAAGTGACCTTTTCTCGTAACCATAGTACTCACCACAACGCGAGACGGGTATCTGGAGGAGTTCTCCTGAAAGCCGCACTATACTTCATATTTTGTAAAATGAATACATTTTGTAAATAATAAATATTTTTTTTCAACCGTCACACTAAAATTTTGTCTAAAAAGTTCCTTATTTTATATTCAGTAAAGTGGTAAGTACAAAAATGCTTAAAAATATTTTGAAATTACTCCAGAATACGACGAAATGACGCCAATGAGAGGTAAACACATCTTGTCTATCAACCCCTACGGAGAGAAATATTATGTCAAGAAAGACGGATTATCGTTGACGCCCAAACCTTTGACAGGAGGGTAACTTCTAGTGATGAACACCTGTGCTTTAGGAAGAAATGTAACTCTTTTTTTTTTCAAGTTTCTTAGTTAAATTTGTTAATGTATACTATTATTCATATTAATTCGTGAGTATTCGCATCTAATATTTATTTCTGATAAATCATAATATAATTTTTTCCCGTAAAATTAAATAATTGAGAATTCGTTTCTTCTCTCTCAATATGACAATCATAAGTTTTAAAATTTAAATTGTAGTGTTTAAAACAGCTTGGTAAAAATTTTTGAAGTATAATTTAATTACTTCATTTTCCTAACATTAATGTAATTAACAGAGGCGTCGTGAACTTATTTTTTAGGCCGGGGAGGGGGGGGACTTCCAATTTGCTGAATGAAATTTCTAATTTGATCGAATCATAAATACGTATGTAATTCATTTGCTTTAATAAACACATTTTGTTGCTAACACTTTCACAATATGGTAAATTTTTCCATTAATATAATGATTTTGTACTTAATTAATCTAGTCAATGGGCATCAATTGGTCAGTACTTTTATTTTATAACCGTCGTTGAACAGCCGACCCAATTTTGGGCTTACGACTACTAATGTTCAACCTCCTGTTTCCTTGTAATTTGGGACCAATCCAGAAGACAGGGAAACTCCTGGGTGGTATTCTGAGCTCAAAGTCGACTGTCGATTTGAGCTTTTGGAAGCCGAACCAAAGGGCTCTTTACCTGATATTCTATTTTTCCCGCCCATCGCTAGATTTTCGGTATTCCAAGCAAGTTTTAGTGGATCTTGAGCGCTCTTTTCGGTCGACGCGAAAACCACTGGTATTTTCAGTAGAGTAATGGCGAGCACATGGAATGCATTGATAATTAATTATTTTACACGACTAAGTCGTCGGAGGAGACCGATATATCGAAACAGAGAAGATGCTTTTAGTCCTCATGACGATGTATTTTTAGATTTTTTTCGATTAACGAAAAATCATGTTCTGTAGCTTGCCTGGGAAGTAAAGACGGCCCATGCGCAAAGCTGCCCACATTGCTTCAATCTGAATCGCTAGTCACGAAATTGTGTAACCTTAACCTTCATGAACCCCTGGTATTCCAAATGGGCTGTTGCGGGAATGCTTTACTTTTATTCCATGCTATAAATGAATGAGATAATGAACCACTTGATAAATAAATATTAAAAAGAAGGAAATAAATTAATCCACAGCTAAGATGAAGATACAATTTTGCAATAATATCCAAACCGAGTAAAAAATAATTTGGCAATTATCAAATTACCTCAAAAACCGAATCGAAATAATATATTCTATCGTACTTTAAAATGAAAATATAATTTCAGTGGCAAATGAAGACAAAAAGATTTTTAAAAAAGAAAGAGATTAACGAAGAAAATTAAGATAAATAATAAGTTTTATTCACTGCGCATAAGTTGGAAGTTCATCGAACTCATAACATAAGTCAAAAATATAGAGAAAACATGAAAAAATACGAAGATTTATTTAGAAGAGAAGAAGAAAACTAATTATTTAACAACTAATTGTTTAATAAATAATTATAATAATCTATTTTAATCCATTTTTTCTTCTTTCAAAAAAATCTATCTATCTTATTTAAATATATATATATATATATATATATATATATATATATATATATATATATATATATATATATATATATATATATATAAATAGGGCGAGCGCTAAACACTCGCCATATCGCGAAAGGCTACAAAATCGTAAATTCGACGAAAAATATTATTTATTTTGGCGAATTATTTTTTGTACCGAAGAGAGAAATGTATATTCACCTCGATTTGAAAGAAAAAAGTCAAAGGGAATTTTTTTTCAATAAATCCTGTATTTTTTACTCGATTACAATAATTTTCGCTAAATACATCTCACAACCAATTAAAATTACATTAAGTCCAAATAACGTAAGCGACAACAAAGATTATATAAGCATGAGGTAAACTTCCGTAAAATAACAATCAGATTAAGTCACAGCAAGATTAAGCGGTAAATGTTATCAACCAGCAATTTTTTAGAAAATTTATTTCCTCGTGACAATAACACATACGATAACGTAATAATAACACAATGTTCCTTCAGGTTTATCTTTATGTTACTCCTAAAGCTTAAGAAGTTATAAAAAATTAAACCCAACATATTTATATATTTTTTAATAAAATAATAATATTTTATCAATATATTTTATCCTCTCTCCCATTATTTATTGCCCTCCAACTACAAAAAAACTCTTGATTTGAATTTGCATGTAATAAAATAATTTAATTTATAATAAATTTGTATTTTGATTTGAAATTTTCTATGGGAAAAAAACAATAATAAAAAATTGTTAAAATTGGTTAAAAATTTTGAAATTTGGCAATTGTTTTTGACATTCAGCTAATTTACTGGCTAATAATGGTTAATATTTGAAGTCCTTAGCGCCAGATCAGTATACCACACACACACGCACGCACACACACACACACACGCACGCACACACACACATCTATTGCTGAAGCTATATAAAATTAATTTATTCGTTTAATTTAAAAAGTGAACAATAATAAAGTAGACACAGATATAGTAAACGTGATTTTATGCCTATTTTTTCAGTCAATAAACAAAATAAAGCCAATATATAAAAAGATTAAATAAAAATTGTCATTTAAAAACGTATGATAATTCGATGTGTAAATTAATCTATTCTTTTCGTAGCATCGAAAGTCTTTGAAAGAACCTCATATGAATTTAATACACAGTAAGTTTCTGCGTAAGTTCATATTTATTATTATTTTTTTTTTTAAGTGTTGTTTAAAATTCTTATCCATAGTGGTTAGAAATTTAAAAAGAAATTTCCTTACATACTGAATATGTATAATGCCCCATATTTCCCTTGCGATCAACCTATAACTTTGTATCTCAATCAGTTATTATATTATAACATAACACACAATCATAACAAGTGAAATAAGTATAGAAAAACTAAGGTGCGCTAAATGAGGCAATAAATGGCTAACTCGACAAACCGCAGAAATTAATTTAAATTGTAACATAAATAAAATATTCCTTTAATTATTTTTTTAGCGTGTTTATAATATTAGCCTTAGCTCATGTTTTGTTCATATTTAATGACCTATATTTCTCTTTAATACTAGGTCAGATTTTATTTATTAATATAATATACTACCATACCATTTACAGACAAATCAGGGGGCGTACAATGGAGCATTATATGATTCTCTCGAATTACATTAAAATCATGATATGACTCAAAAGATTTTAAAAAATTGGATTTAGCGTTAGAAATTAGAAAAGTTTTGAATTTTCCCTCTTTTACGTAACAAACTTAAACTCGAAATTACTGGATAGGGGTATATAGAAAATTATTTTTTTTAGTAAGAACATCATTAAAAAAAAAAAAAAGAAAAAAAAAAAAAAAAAGAAAGAAAGAATTTCATTAAATTATTAAGGTGTTTTGATTATGAAAGCAAGTTGCTGGGAAGTTCAGAAAGTATATAAGATAAATGCTCATGGAATAATAAATAAATAAATAAGCAATTAAATAATAACAAAAACAGATTACTATTTATGTATGATAGCGAAATTTCTGTCGATTTTCATGTTGTAAGAAAAAATACATTACATGTGAACTTTAATATATTTATTTCATTAATGTAATGTTAATACTATATTTATTCATTTTGTAACAGATATTTAATAAGTTTTATAAACTTTCAAGATAAATTTCTAGTGATACATTTTTAAAATAATGCACCACTTAAAAAATAGTTTAGATGCTATGCAAAGCACGAAATGCGTTATTTTGGTTCTTTTTTTTTTCTTCTTTAAAACTCGTTTTCGTGCACTAACAAAACACCAAGGACGAATTTTTTTTACATTTATTATTATTAGAGGAAATTTTTAAAAAGGAAACAAAAATCTGTATATCATAGACATACACACATATACATTCTTCCATTTTCATGAAATTAAAAAAAAAAAAAAAAAACAACGTTAAAAAAGTTGTAAGATTTCGATGATCAAAAATAAAAACTGGTTCGCGTTCCGAAAAAAGATTTGAATGTAATATCAAAAAACAAATCAAATAGTGCTGCCCTCTAGTGTAGAATTTTATTTTTAAAGTATCAACGGAATTTAATATCATTGTATTTTTTTTCGAAGATTCATTATTGACGGTATTGATTAATTGAATCTTATTCCTCAATAATGATTAATTGTGTTCTCTCAATAAAAGCATCCTAAAAATATCTCGTTATAAATGTTTAGTAATTTTATTCAAGAGAGGGTCAAAGGATGAAGTGAGATTTCATTGGCTGTTAAGTTAGCGTATGAGAACTAAAGTTTAATGGGACCATTCACTAATAACATTAATGTTAAAACATCTTTAACATTAAGAATACGGACAATTTCATAGTTTTATTTCACGCCCTCTTAAATTTGTATACAAAACCACGTGGGTAATTGAAACGTTGATTGATCTGTCATTTTAACTTATATCAGAGCAGATTCTCGAAGGATTACGAAACTTAACGTCTCGTTTTTGACTGTATATTAAGTAAGATACATAACATTTCTTTAAAATTAATGTTTTAGTACGATCATTTGTCGTTTCAACGGCGAGTAAGCAACATGTCTGTAGCATCTATAGCTCGTTTCTCAATAAAACGCTTATTTAACTCCACCATTTTCTACCGCCGAATTGCATCTTATGTTGATCGTAAGTTAGTTATTCATTTTTATAATTATAAATGCATTGTATTAACAAAAGGGATTTGTGATGATTTCTGAAATATTTTTATTATTTACTTCTAGCTGCTTTTGGTCTTGAAGATGAAAAATTAGAAATTCAACGAATTGCTCGTGATTTTGCATCCAAAGAAATGTTTCCTCATATGGCTTATTGGGATGAAAAGGTTAGTTTTAATTTGTTAATAATGACTTCAAATTAAAAGGTTTATAAAAAATACCTATATAACTCCAAAATCGTTTCTTTATTTGTTTATTGTCGTATCCTGCCGAAATTTAAAGTATAGTTTTAAGTTTTATTCTATTAGTTTGTAAAGTGGATTATTTTCCACACTGTATTATAAACTTGTTTATTTTTTAATTTAAATGTGAAGCTCAATATGTGTATTGAAACTATATTTTCAATGTTGAGTGTTACTAATCATGTAAGGTAGAAAATCAATATGTTGGCAAATTCACTTATTACATTTTAATACATGTTGTTACTTTAAATTAGGAATTTCTGTATGTTTTTTTTTTATATTTAATTTTATTTTAATATTAACTACCAAACGTGTAAATTTTTTATTGCAACGTATGAAAGGTAGAAAAAGAAGGGTGCCAAAGGTTTTTGTTTTTATAGCGTAATACATTTTATAAAGTAGAAAAGATAGCACTCTGTTATTGAAATTTTATTAGTTCATTGGGAAGCTCAAGAAAAGAGCTGAAATTTTTATATTTTAATTTATAAGAGTAATTAGGTAGATTAAAGAGTTTTGTTGGTAATTTATTTTGCATTTCATTACTAATTAAGGAGATTGAGGCAAAAGCCCCATTTTTGAATTGTTTAATTTAGCATTTTTAATGATAAGATAATTATAAAAGTGTGGCTTAATCATTATATTGCACCCAGCCTTTCAATTGCAATACTTTTTTAAACTATGTTAATTCAATTTTTCTTCATTAATGATGAGTTTCTAGAACTATAGTTTTCTGCAAAATTAAAATAAAATTTCGAAAAATTTTAATGTGGTTTAAATTTATTGCCTTGAAAAGAAAGGCTAAGAACAATAAATATATTTAGCTAAACTTGTAGTATGTTAAATTAATATTGCATCAACTTGATAAAAATGAAACTTTTTTCCTCTACATGTTTAAAAGCAATAAATAAGTAGAAAAAGAAACATTATGAATTTGCTGAAGTAATTTGTTTACAGCGATAAGTTTTTTTTATTTATTGAAATTCATATTTTAAACTACTACCTAGACTAAAACCTGGTTGCTTTTTGCAATTTTTTCCCCCTCTGGTATTGAATGTGTGATAATATTCTATGATATTAATGTATTGTTTCTATAATATTGGAGGATGAAGATAATCCTTAGATAACAAAAATTTCCTTAGATTCATGATTATAATAAATTAATGATAATTCTCTTATCTATAATTCCATTATAGATAAGAGAATAAACTGCATTCTAACAGTTAAAACTAAAGAACAGTATAAAAATAAAGAGTATGTCAAGTGGCATATCCACTATGTTTTAAAGTGGAGGGAAATCATAAAATCCCTACTTTAAAATTATTTAACTTAGACAATCTTGAACTTGATTATAAGTTTTAGTTACATATTGGTATGATGGAATATTAACTATTTGATCCTGGATATTTATTTTTTAATGCAATAGTACTTTAAAACTTTCCATGCATTGATTTGAATCTATCGTGAGTTGTCCAGTATTGATAAAATTATACTAGAAATAATTGAAACTTTCTGTTTTTAAAAAATATTATGTAATTAAGATTAGTGTATTTTATTATACTTTTGTGATAAAATTTACTTTTATTCCACTTTAAGTAGTGCAAATTACTTTTTTTTTGTTTGCCTTTTTTAAAAATAGTCTAGTATATTCTAAGAAATGTTTTTTTTTTTTCCTTAAAAGAAAAGTTGTCCTGATTTTTTTTTGGCCCTATACGAAGCCTAAGATAGGATTAACAAATTTTTTATTATAGTTTTTTTATAAAATATTTTTACAATTTAAAGATAATAAACCGATTGGACTTTTATTTATTTACATTTATTAATGTAATATTTTATAGCTAATAATTTTGATAGTTAAGCTAAATTTTGGAAACTCCACTCAAAGACATTTTGGGCTGTGCTTCTGGTTAACAATGTGTTTCAATTTTTTTTCTAAAATTCTGATATAAATTTTTTAGCCAGTGCTGTTATTAGTTATTTTTAGTGATAAAGAGATCATTGGTTTGAATCTCTTGAACCATGAATCATTGTAGACAACAAGGGAAATACCCTATGGTTAGAATCTAACCATGAGGCATTTTCCTAGTTCTTTACCATGGATTTTTCTGATTTCAATAAAACTATCAACTATGAAAACAAGATGAACTTGATACTTACTTAAAAAATTTCTTTGTTTTCTGATTAAATTTATAGTTCTGTATCAAAATTAATTAGTACACGTGTTTGAGGTTAAATAATGTGGATAAATTGCTCTTTGTCAAGATTGAAATCAATAAGAAAGTTTAATAGAAAGCTTATATCCAATATCAGAACTTGATTTTACTAAAGAAAAGTTAAAAAAGGAACTAATTTTATGTAAGCTATATTTACATATATTATTTATTTTTTAAATCAAAATTTTATTGAGTTAAGTTTGTAAATATGTTTATTTATTTATTTTTTTCTTTAATTTTTTTTTTTATAAATAGGCAGTGCTAAAAAATGCTCTAGACCAGTGTTTCCCAAACTTATGAATTTCGTGTACCCCTTCTAAATTTTTCGTAACGGTGTGTACCACTGATAAAGAAATTAATGTATTTTTTACTATTAAAAAAATTGCACAAAATTTAAAAATCACAACTGGCTGTTGATGCTACTAAATATTAGCTGTTAACTCTGCAAAAAATAGCCAATAGAAAAATACGTACACAATCGTAAATTTTCATGCTAGCTTTGTTTTTGAATAAAAAATTTTTACAAATTTTGTTTGTTACAAGATATTTTGCATAAGAACGCACACCCCCTTTAAACTGTTCCTGTACCCCTGGGGGTACGCGTATCACACTCTGGGAAACACTGCTCTAGACCTTTAAATTTGTGTTAAATCTAAAATCTAGTTTGACTTACAGAAGAGTTCATGTACTATCACATGTATTGAAATAACTTATTACATTAAATTTGGGGTATGTGTAAACTCTAAAAGAGTGTTTAGTTTTTTAAAATAATATATTTTTGTCCTAAAGTAAAGCTTCATTTTATTTCTTCAAACTTAACCTACTACTATTCAAACCAACCAATTTTACAAATGCTAATTGCAGGTGAAATATTTATATACAAAATGTATTAGTAAAATTGTATATTTTAAAATGTATGTATTTATCAAATGTACAGAAAAAAAGCTTTATTTTCATAGACAGTAATTCAAGATTTAATTTTTATGGTTTCCTATATAATTCCCCTTATATAGGGACTTCCATTAATGATGTCACACCACTTGTTAAGAAATAGTGATAATTTTTGACAGAGGAGGGAAGTGTAGGCAAGAAGTGTGACATCATACATTATGGTTTAACTAAAAACATCATTCATTAGTCATCAGATTATCATCAGATCTTTATCATCAGATTAAATATGTATTTTTTCATTTTTATTTAGAAAGATAAAGAGAAAGGAAAGGGAAAAAAAGACTTAAAATTTTTGTTATACTTACAAAGGGCGGAAAAACATATATTTAAAGTTAAAAATTAAATTTAAATTCTGATTTATAACTTAGTTCTTTATTTTTAAACTGCAAACATAAGTTTTTGACATATTTGTTCTATAATTGTTTGGTCTCTTTTATGTGGTTTTAAAAATGATCAATTCCGTAAAACAATTCTGTAATCATATAATTTTTAAATGACAAATTGAGGGATCGTCCACCAAAATTCCTGCACCAAAATGTCAAGTGGCATATCCACTGTGCTTTAAAGTGCATTAAAACTTTACTTATTTGACTTAGACAATCTTGAACTCAATTAAAAATTTTAATTATATATTGGTAGGAGGGAATATTAACTAATTCATCCTGGTTATTATTTTTTTTAAATAAAACAATACTTTAAAATTTTCCATGAGTTGATTCGCAATTATCAGTAGTTTTCCAATATCATAAAATTATGCTGAAAATAATTAAAACTTTCTGTTCTAAAAAATTTTGTGTAATTAAAACTAGTATATTTTATTATACTTTTTTGAAAAAATTTACTTTTATTTTACTTTAAGTAGTGCATAATACTTTTTTTGTTTGCCTTTTTTTTAAAAAAATATTCTGGTTGGTTTGGCTAATTGGTTTATATTCCAAAAATGTTTTTTTTCTTTTTTGTTTTTTTAAAAGAAGAAAATGTTGTCCTGATTTTTTCTTTGGTCCTATACGAAGCCTGAGGTAGGATTAACAAACTTTTAATGGTTTGTTATGAAATATTTTTAAAAATTAACGATAATAAATTGATTGGGCTTACTTATAAATAATTTTTCATGTAATATTTTATAACTAAGAATTATTTTGATAATAAAGTTAAATTTAGGACTGTGCTTCTGTTTAACAATCTGTTATGACTTAAGTTATCGGCAATTTTTTTTCAACAATTCTGATATAAATTTTCCAGCCTTTGCTGTTATGAGTTATTTTTAGTGATAGAGAGATCATTGGTTAGAATCTCATAAGCCATGAATCATTATAGACAAGTATGGAAATGCCCCATAGTTAGAATCTAACAATGATGCATTTTCCTAGATGTCTACAATAGATGTTGCTGATTTAAATAAAACTATCGACAATGAAAACAAGTAGAGCTTGATACTTACATAGGAAATTTTTTTGTTTTCTAATTAAATTTACAGCTCTGTACAAAAATTACAAATTACAGCTCTGATTAAATTTACAGCTATATTTGTTTGAAGCCTTAAGTAATGCAGATATTGCTCTTAGTTAAGTTTGAAATCAATTGGAAAATTTAATAAAAAGCTTATATCTAATATTAGAACTAGCATAAGATCTTTAAATTTTATACATGAGCACACTCTTTACACCTTGATAACTTAACCCCTTCAATAAATCAAAACCATCTCTTTGTCATTTTATTTAACTTTACTTTACAGGGGTCTGTCCAGGCCAAATTTACTCCCGTTTAGAGGTACCTTACCAAATTCAACTTTAGAAAAAATTTCACAAAATACTTTTTCTTAAAATTTTATTTTTGTATCGCGTAAGAAACGATAAATCCATATTTTTATCATATTTTTGTGTTGATTTTTTAATGTGATTTTTGATTTTCACAAATTATGTCTTAATTTTCACAAAATAGTACCTATTTTGTAGTACCTATTTCACAAAACCTATTCACACCTATAGTACCTATTTCACAAAATAGTACCTATTCTGAGAGGTACCCTCTCAGAAAAACCTAAACAGACCCCTGCTTTAGAAAAGTTAATTGGTATTGGGTAAAGGAATTCATTTTATGTAAGCTATATTTCCCTTTTTTAGTTAGATTTATTAGTCACAATTAAATTTAATAACAAAATAGTCTTGGTGTTAAAAAAAGGCACAATAACTATTCTAATAGTTTCTATGGATTTTTTTTTAAAAAAAGAAAAAATTATTTTGGTGACGGGGAAAAAATATCAATTTTCTACAGTGTTTTCAGATGATGTAAAAAGATAAATGTTTAATGATGTAAAAAAGATGTTTAGTTTTTTTTTTCTATTTATTTTTAATTATTTTATGCCAGGCAAAAATAAATTTTAAAAATAATTTTGCTGTGAAATATTTTTCTTTAATTTAAATTAATTTTTACCTTGATGCAATTTTAATAAATAATCATTATTAAGGTTAAATCAATATTTTATCGAGTTAGGTTTATAGAAAACTTTATTTTATTTAAATAGGCAATACTAAAAAATACTCTAGACTATTAAAATTGTGTTAAATCTAAAATCTAGTTTGACTTAAAGAGAAGTTAATGTTTATTACTATGGTTTGTATTAAAATTATTTATTATATTGAATTTTTAGTATGGAAATTTTTAGTATTTATTATATTGTATTTTTAGTATGAAAATGAAAAAATCTTTTAAACTTTAAAAGATTTTTTCATTTTCATCAACAAAAAAAAAAGGGGGGGGGAGACTTAAAATTATTATGTTTACAAACGGTGAAAACTACATATTTAAAATTAAGAATTAAATTGGAAATCTAATTACAACTCAGTTTTTAATTTCCTAACTGCAAATATACGTTTTTGACATACAGCTGGAGATATGGGCGGAAGGAGGTAGGGGTAAGGGGAAATGTGACACTCTCTTGCGAAGGAGGATGTCAAAAATATTGGAAGAAAAAGTGACATTATTTATAGACTATCTTAGGAGGACCCTTGCAGAAAATAAAGGAGGAAAAAAAAAAAAAGAGAATCAAATGATTTCAATTTAAATACTTGTAATATAAAAGTAATTAATATTATAATTTACTTGTTTAGTTTAAAGACTTATATGCATCACAAATTTTTTTAATTTTTCCAAACTTCTCTCTGAGGCAAGTTATTATTTATGTAATGTGAAACCTCTTTTTTTTCGATTTTTTATTCATGATTTCTTATTTGCATATTAGTTTCGAGAAATAGTTATTTTTTACTCACTTTTAATAGCTGAAAATGTAACTGCCTTTATCACTTATAATTTAATGTCGACAAGAATTCGATAGTAGTATAGATTATTTTTATTAAAATTTATATTTCAAAATATAGGAGTTAATTTTTAATTAAAACTTATAAATTGAAAACATTCTGAACTTAAGAGGGTTATAAGATTCTTTTATCTCGTACATATTAATTTGAGAAAATTAAAAAGAATTTTATGCATTAAAAAAAACTTGAAAATAAAAACTGAATAAGCTATGGGTTGTTAGGCAGTTACTTTTTGTTGGTGTTGTTAAAAACTGATAAGAAACAGCTGATGTTTCGTTTTTCTTTCATTGCCATTTCAGACAAAGTAAAGAAATATTAAAGTGTATGTTAGAACTTTGTAGATGGCGCTTTAGAACTTTGAAGGTTCGAAAATTGGTGTTGAAAAATTCATTTTAAAAAATTGCCCTTACCCAAGGAAATCGAGATTTTTGTCTAGTAATTTATTGTTTATGAAAGAAAATTGTTAGCTGAAGGGTAATAGTTTATGCGTTTGAGGGAAAAGGCGGGTTTGTATATAACGCACTTCTAATAAATTTATCGCCTTTTTTCCCCCAAACCTCTTTAACTAATTAACTCTACATATTTTACTAATTTATTTTATAATGTTAAGGAGTCACAGTACCTTTGCAACAATTTTTTTAAATAAAGGTATAATCATTCATTTTGTAGATGCTTTACATGCTCATTTAACTTATAATCAATAATGTATCTTCAAAACATAATTAAACTGTTTAACTTTTTTAAAATTAAAAAAAAAAATTGAAAAAATTCACAATTTTTAAATCCCTATGGCTTTTTTATATTAACATATTTTCAAATTTTTTTTCCTTCTTGCTTAGAATATACATCTTAATAATTTTGTGCATTCATTTGTTGATACATCAATTAGAATATTTTTTATAGATTATTTTGTAAAAAAGTAGAAAAAAAAGGTTAAAAATTCTTGTTAGGTACATATAACATGCTGTAAAAATTTTAATACCTCCTAAAATGCTTATTCCATGCACAGTTTAAATAAGTGTATTATACTTAAGATAAAAAAGTTTACTTCAAAGTTTTATCTTAAATAGAAAAAATTCCTTAGGGATTTAACTAAGATTAAAACACAAAATTATCATCTATGAGAAAAGGCACTTTAAAGTCTGTCTGCTAAGCAAGTTTCTGTATTAGGACTATCTAAAATCATTCATAACTTTTTTAAAAATGTAGATAGAGAGATGATGTTTTTTTCAGTGCATTCGAAATAGTTTGAAGTTTTATTATAAGCAATAAAATTTTTTTCGATAGTTTGGTCATTTTTTGGGTACTGTGACCCTTTAAAGAAAACAAAAGTAATCATCAATAGAAGGTAATTTTTAAAACCGGAAGATATAATGAGAAAACAATTTCGTACTTGAATCTATTTTCTAAAAAAGGATGCAAGCGCAGGAATTTCACTACTGTATGTATATTAGGGTAGTCGTAAGAAATGAAAGTTTGAATTTCTTTGTCGGCATCCTCTAAAAAGGTGCCATTTTGCTACAAAACTGTTATTCTGAAAGTTTCAACTCAAAAAATTATTTAGACCCCGTCCCCGAGGGTTTGAAAAAAAACGTGATTTTTCTCAATAAATAGGATGTTTTGCGCTATAAAATCCGAGTTATAAAACATAAATCTGAGCTGATAATTCTGTGCTATTGGTAAAAAAGTTTAAGTAGAAAAGCATAAAAAATAAATTTATTTAAACATGATAGGCATAAATTATCAACTTGAACAAAAACATATTTGTGAAAAAAAGACTTTATTTCAGTCATTGATGCAAAACATAGAACCATTAACTATATTAAAAATAGCAAATTTAGAAATCAGAGTGATTTTAATACTTATTAGCTTTTAAAATAAAATAAAAATACAGATTCAAAGAGTTAAAAGTTATGGAAGAGTAACATTTATTTCAGTTTCATAACTGCATATATATATATATATATATATATATATATATATATATATATATGTATGTCGTGCATGCTCTTGCATTTCCTGCATAACTTTTGAGCCGAGTCTTTCAATTAATCATAATAGATGAAAGTTAATTTTCTAACAGTTGTTCTTCTGATTATTAATTTGCAGTCATTTTTTGAAAGGATAAATCCATACTTTTTATGAATCATTTATTGTGAAAAATAGCTAAGAATATCTATTTACAAATAATATACATGGAGCAGAGCTCCGGGACACAAGTTTACAGTACCATTTCCAAAAGATAAGTGCACACTTTTTTACGTGTAACATATAATTATTCGTTCATGTTATGTGATCTATAAAATCCAGACTTCTTTGTTAGAAATGGCGCCACAAGATCATATAATTCTTGATTTTGATGGGAATTTGGCTTCATTAAGATATTTTATTGCACCGTATGGACTCATTTTATAAATAAAGATTTCATCGCTATTCAATGAAACTTAATATATACGCGGAGAGCTTAGTTTATTATGAGAAAGAGATTATTTAATGTTCTCATCCATCAGAGAAGCTTGTTTGCATATAAAATATAATTCTTTTTAAGTTTAGTTTCAAGATCCTTTTAATTTTATCAAGCTAGTATTTTAGTTGTTACAATATCCCCCCTCTCAAAGGTGTTGACCCGGAGGTGATCAGGCTCCACATCACATCTCATTGAGGAAAGATCAAAATCCTTATTTACCATCTTCTATTTAAACTATTTAAAATGAATATTAATCTGGATGATTCAGATCACATGATCTGATTTACAAAAGCAATCTAAAAATAAAAACAATATTCAAATGTTATGTTAACAAAACATATGAAACTACCTCAATTGCAATGGTTTCATACTAACTCTCAAAATTTTAAAATAGATTATATAAAAACATTTATAAAAACACTCAATATTCTACTTCTTAAGATGCTAGAATAACATCTAATATAAAAATAAAAATATAGTTGCAACTAAACAACAGGCCTTAAAAATTGCTACGTACATTTAAGTCCTTGTGACATTAGTCACTTGATTGAGGATCCATTAGCATGCTTATAAAACTTCATTATCCTAAAACTCTTACAAAATCGCTTAAATATTCATCTTACAAAACTCTAAACTTCTCATATATTTTTTCTCTTCTGTTACACTTTAAAATAGTCATCCAAAATATTTTCTTTAACTATCTCCTTAAAATACTTCCAAGTGAAAAAAACTAACTCTCCTCTTCATTACTATAAATCTCAAATATACTACTTAATCTCAGTAATCACTATTTTTTTCTAGTACATACCTTACAACTACTTTTCTTATTTTCACGAATAATATTCATTTTTTAGTACTTATTTCCACAAACAATATTCATTTTTTAGGCCTAAAATTTAAAAACTCACTTTCTTAAATATTTTTGGTATTGTTGCCACTTCTTATTCTTTGTGACTACATGTCACTGTAACCTTAATAAAGTATAGACACCTTTATAAAATACAAACATCAAAATATAAAGTAAAGAAAAATCCAATTCCAAAACATAAATTCCACTTCACCTCATTCAGCTTCACATTGGACACATTTGTGTCTTTAATTTGGAATTTAGGATTCCAATATTTTTAAAGGGAATTTGCTTGATAAGGGACTCAGTTCTTAAAGAGGAGGAAAACAGCCCCGAATCACTGCAATCGGTGTTATGGAAGATTCTGGCAACCTTAAGTGTGTCATCATCAATTATATGCATTTGTGATTTAATATTTCCACAAAAACAGAAGAAAAAAAAAAAGAATATAAAGCTTCGCCCGCATAACCTGTTATCTCAGGTATGGGTAAACACTATGCTGGTTTTCACAAATTAAGGGTCGGATCTTCCAGAAACGGGGTAATATTTCTTCTCATCATCATCAATGTTTATGACAGTCCAAACTTATTCTTAATGTATAACAAAATTCATAATTTTTTCTTGAATAATTCTTCTTATTAATATTATTTATAACAGTTCAGGATCATTTTTAATAAATTACAAAATTCAATTTTCATTATAATAAAATTACAAAAATATAACATTAGAAATTGACTAAAATTTACATAAACTGTACTCTTAATTTTTACCTTCTGGTGTTAAATAAAATTCTTCAGCTGAATAAAAATATCTTAATTTGGAAGAGTGAACGATTTCAGTTTGATTATTATATTTATCTATTTCAAAGTTTACATTAGAAAGTTTCCTTAATATTGTGTAAGGGCCTGAATAAAGAGAAGTTAATTTTCTAGTGTTAGGGTATTTATATTCTTCCATTATTACCAAGTCTCCTTCTTTAAAATCTGCATTTTTAAATCATATCTAAGTTTATTTTTCAAATGATGTTCCTTGGTTTTTTCGAAAGCTATTTCTCTGGCTTTTTCTACTGGGGGGTATAAAGGTTTATCAATAGGGGAATCAAAAGGCAAGGAGCCAAACATTAAATAAGCAGGTGGAAAAGTTGTAACAACATGAGGAGTATTATTATATTCTGACACAACCTTTTCAAGAATTTTAGTCCAAGGAATTTTTTTAGAAAAGTTATTTATTTTACATTTTAATCTAGTAACTATTGATTGTCCTACCCTTTCTGATTTTCCATTACATTGTGGATGGTGACTAGTTGTCAACAACTGTTTTACATTGTGATTTCTCAAAAATTTCTTAAATCGACTGGAAGTAAAGGCTGGGTTCCTATCAGTTAATAAAGCCTTTGGGGCATAGGAGGTAAATAAAGGCTTCAACAAATTCGAGTACACTTCTGATGTAATATTTTTGCTACAAAAAGTCCAGATATATCTGGTACAATGATCAATTACAATCTTCAAATATTTTTTAGACGAGTCATAATAGTTAAAACCTCTTACAGAATCCAGTGATATTAACTCAAAGGTTCTCTGCAGGGTGGCATTGACTGTAACAAACCATATTTTTTCAAGTGTGAGATCTTATTTAACTGACAAGTTTCACAGTGCTTAGCATAATTACTAATGTCCTTAATAATATCTGACCAATAATAGTATGGGGAAATAATGCTTAACATTTTCTTTACACCTGGGTGACCATATTCTTCATGTTTTTTTGAAATTAATTCTTCTCTTAAGGAGAAAGGGACTACAATTTTAATTTAACCCTTTTTACTTACAGTTAAAACATCATTAATTTTCTTAAGTTAGGATTATTTACATTATCAAGCCTTTGATGTTCAATTAATTTTTCTTTTTGAATTAAATGAGTTGAATAGCAAATATGGGGAGAAATTTAATTTCTAGAGAGCATATCTGCCTCATAATTAGTACTTCTTTTTTTATATTATATCTCATATTCATACATTGATAACTTTAAAGACCATCTAAATAACATACTTGTCAGATGTTTCACATTTCTCAACCAAACCAGAGCTGCATGGTCTGTATGTGTGGTGAAATGTGTTCCATGAAGATAATGATGATATTTATCAAGAGCCTCTACTATTGCTAAACATTCCAACTCAGTAATTGAATAATTTTTCTCATAAGTTCTTAATTGCTTCGAATGGAAAGATATTGGATGTTGTGATCCATCCGGGTGCTCTTGTTTAAGGACTGCACCTATAGCCTCACCTGAAGCATCTACATACAAATGACATTTTCTTTGTGAGTTGAAAAGACATAAAACTGGTTTGGAAATTAACGCGTTTTTTAACTCTTCAAATGATTTTTGACATTCTTTAGACCAAACAAACTTAGCATCTTTTTTAAGTAATTTATTTAACAGCAATCTTAACTATGTGTAATTTTGAATAAAACGATGATAAACATTAATCGAACCTAAAAACCTCTGTAATGACTTAACATTATGAGGGGGAGGAAGTTTTTTAATTGTCTCTATATTTGCATCATTAGGAGAACACTTACCTTCTGAAATTTCATAACCCGAAAACTTAATACTTGTTTTAAAAAAATCACACTTAGAACCTTTTAATTTGATATTTTCTAACCTACAAATTTCGAAAATTTTTCCTAAATGAGTTAAATGTTCTTCAAGAGAGTTACTATAAATTATAATATCATCAAAGAAATTTTTAGCAAATTTAATGTTATGTTTTTGTAGTATTTGGCGGATAGCACGCTGAAATATACTTCGGCTGTTCTTCCAGCCAAAAGGGAGTCTTAACCACTCATATATGCCAAAATTAGTAGTCATCGCAAATTTTTCAGTGTCACAATCTCTAATTTTCAAATGCCAAAAACCTGAACATAAATCAACTTTAGAATAATATTTTGCATTCGTTAAGTCATCAAGAACATCATCAATTCGAGGAATTGGTTCAGCATCTGATTTTGTTATTAGATTTGAACGTCTAAAATCTATACAAAGTCTATTTCTTTTTCCCTCATCTTTTCTAGTTACCATTGTTACAGGAGCTGAATAGGGACTATGTGAAGGTTTAATAATATCATTTTCTAACAACTTTTTAATTTGTGTCTCAATCTCTAAATTATCTTGAGGAGAGCAACGATATGGACGTAAAGATATTGGCAATTCAGATGTAATAATAACCTTCTGAGTCTCTAATCTTATAAGTCCAACATCATACCTATCCTCACTAAAAATATCATTATACTTTTCTCTTAATAAAGACAGTCTCTTATCTATTATTTCCTGTGCTGAGTTACAATCCACATATTCAAGTGATTCAGAATGTTTTCTCGTTGGTAATGAGCAAAGACTATCCTTAACTACACTGAGACACAAACATTTTGAATAAGTTACAATATTTTTAGAGCATTTGAGTTCATTTTCACCTTGAATAACACTTCTTTTATCAAAATCTATTTTAATATTAAATAAGTACATGTCAGGTAGTAATAGCAAACAATAATCCAAATTCGTATTAATACTGAATATTTTAATTTTATTTGTCAATTTATCGATACAAACATCTATTTCAATTAAGTCAAAATCATGAATTGTGCCTTGTGTTTGTTGCAATGGCACCTTATATTTTTCTTCAATTTTTCTATATTTAATATTTTTTAATAATTTTGATGGAACAATTGATATTGTCCCTCCAGTATCACAAAGGGCCGGAATTTCAATTTTTGATCTATCACTTCCCGACATAATCATATCACAAAAATATAAAGAAGTTAAGTGTCATTGTTTATTAACACCTTTTTCAACATTTTTGTCACATTTGTTTTGAGAGGGATTATCATTAACATTTTCATTCTTTTTGTCATATTTGTTCCGGGAAGATTTATCAGAAACAGCTCCATGGTGAGTTTTTTAAGTTGGTCGTTTTATTTCATTACTATTATATTTAGAGTAATTACTATACTGATTGAAACCAGCTCTATATGGGTAATTATTATTTCTTCCCATATAATGCTGTTGATCAGTCTGATGTCGGAACTGACCGGGACCACTCTGCTAATTATTTGAAAAATTTCTTTTTACTTGTGGTGTATTATATGCAACGCGTCTCTGCAAAATAGGAGAAAATTGTTTTGGTTTAGTACCTGTCTGTTTATTAATACCGATTCTTAAAGATTCAAATTCATCTAGTTTTTCTGCTAAACTCAAAGAACTATTGATAAAATTCCATGTATCAAGAAAATGTTGCTTTACTTCATTTGGCACTCTAGTTTTAATTTGGTTAGCAATAATTAATTCCTTCAATTCTTCAAATGATTCTATCTTAAGCTCAGCTAACCAATCATTAAAGTAAGCAGATATTTCATTGCAAAAATCGCGCCAAGAATCTTGAGATTCTTTATGAGTTGAAAAAAATTTAAATTTTAATTGCTCTGGATTAAGTTTATACCTTTTTAATAATAAGGTTTTAATATGTGAATAATCATGAGCCAATTCACCCCGTTCCCGTGTAAGTTGGTTAACAATATCATGGGGTAACAGATTAAATAAATAACATATTCAGTTTCGGGAATATTAGCTAGTTTGGACTTAGTTTCGAAATTTTTTAAATACAAAAATATTTCATCTTTATGGGGGTCAAACGGTTGTGACAATCTCATTAAAGAAATGTTTACATTAGATGAATTTACACTTGAACATGTTTCCTTATCATTACTTTGAAAACTTAATTTATAGAGTTCAAGTTCTTGATTTTTAGTTTTTAAAATTTGAAGTTCTTGCATTTCTTTCTTTTCTTCTAACATACGACTTACAATTTCTTTGGTTAACCTCTCATTGTAATTCTCCTCTGATATTTTTTTCCTGATTTCATAAACTGGTTCGGTATCATAACTCATCTGCCAAAACAATTAAATCAGCTTTTACTAGTTTACCTAAATAGGATATATCTTTGTCATTATTTTCTAGACTTAAAACCTTTTCTCTTAAAAGTTGTAATTCTAATTTTTCCCGTTTTTCTTCTAATATTCTATTAATTATTTCTTTAGTTATAGATTCGTCATAATTTTCTTGCGTTAAAATTTTATTTCTTATCTCTGTAACTGTGTTATTTTCATTTACATCTAAATCTAATTCTTTCACTAAATTTACCAGTTCCGATTTAACTAGTTTCCCGAGATATGACATTTTTCACAACATTAATTATCGATAACTTAAAAATAAGATACTTATTTTTGCACTACGAGAAATGAAAATCAAAATCAATTAAAAGAAAAATCAAAGTATTACATTTTCAAAATACCAACACACACTATAATAAAACATATTTTCTATTTATAACCATCATAACTATTATAATAAAAGTATCATTTGAAATACACTTAGTTCAACAAAATTATTTTCAAAACTTATCGATCTTCATCTGTTTAAGGTTTAAAACGCGAGCGCGATAAAAAAAAAAGGAAAAAAAAAAAAAAAAAAAAAAAAAGCACCTAACAATAAACATCCATTTTTCCTCCTCCTCGAATCTTCAATATTTTTCTCCTGCGAGAAAGTCAGTCCTGTTCCTAGGGTGCATCAAGAGCATTCCAGGCTGGGGCGGAGAAGGTCATCACTACGGCGAGCACATAGGGCGGAAGTAAGGTCATCTCTCCTTCCTTTCGCTTTCGAGAGGCAGTGAAGTTTACCATTGGATCTGCATCGGACTTCAGGGGCGCAAAAAGGAAACAAATTTTCATGCCTCAGACTTTCCGTTCCAACCATAGAGGGGGCCGATAACGGGAGTTCATCATTCTTTTAAAATTGTATTTCTTAATTCCAGTTCATTTGTTTGTTTAAAGCAAAAATCTTTGGAAAAAAAAAAAAATTCCTTCTAGTTTATAGGTGTCCCGGCAGAAAATCCTGCCGGCTTTCATGTAGTGCTTCCTCTCGCATTTCCTGCATAACTTTTGAGCCAAGTCTTTCAATTAATCATAATAGATGAAAGTTAATTTTCTAACAGTTGTTCTTCGGATGATTAGTTTGCAGTCATTTTTTGAAAGGATAAATCCATACTTTTTATGAATCATTTATTGTGAAAAATAGTTAAGAATATCTATTTACAAATTATATACATGGAGCAGAGCTCCGGGACACAAGTTTACAGTACCATTTCCAAAAGATAAGTGCGCACTTTTTTTACGTGTAACATATAATTATTCGTTCATGTCATGTGATCTATAAAATCCAGACTTCTTTGTTAGAAATGGCGCCACAAGATCATATAATTCTTGATTTTGATGGGAATTCGGCTTCATTAAGATATTTTACTGCGCCGCATGGACTCATTTTATAAATAAAGATTTCATTGCTATTCAATGAAACTTAATATATACGCGGAGAGCTTAGTTTATTATGAGAAAGAGATTATTTAATGTTCTCATCCATCAGAGAAGCTTGTCTGCAAATAAAATATAATTCTTTTTAAGTTTAGTTTCAAGATTCTTTTAATTTTATTAAGCTAGTATTTTAGATGTTTTATATATATATATATATATATATATATATATATATATATATATATATATATATATATATATATATATATATATACACACACCTGGAAGATATTTTGTTTTGATCTCTGATGGATATCTTTGTGGTGCTACAAATTTTATAAATGCCAAGCACAATTACCTGAATACTTAACAGTGCAAGAAGAAATATTTTGGGTTTTGCAGTTACCTAAACGAGTGGTCTTCAAATGGTATTTCGCACAACACTTAGGTTCCATTAAAAGGTTATTGGGGTTCCGAAAGTTAGGACAACATCATCAGTTACGAAACCCTGCAATAAAATTTATATACAATTAAATTTTCAATAGTTATTTAATATTGATCCGATAACTATTCGTAACGTTTAATTTCGTCCTTTTTTATTTTACCGCATTTCAGCTCATTCATTTTCAGTTTATACATGCGACTCATCAAAATAGTAAAATAATCCATTTTTCTCATCCGATGAAACGAGAACACAATGCATATATACAAGCAATGTATTTTCAATAAAATTGCGACACACGCTTGGAATTTGCTCATTTTTATTTTTTTTAGAAAAAGATAGTTAAAAAAATTATTATTAAATCTCAAAATGTTAGAATATTTAAATTAATTGGTCTAAATTATTAGAATATAATACGATAATATTTGTTTTTGTTTTACGAGTAATAAATAAGTATTTTAGATTTATTGTTGACGATTATTTTAAAAAGACTTTTTTTGTGTACGTTATGTTTGAATTCATTTTACAATGGGACGTTTACGCGATATTCTAGAATCAATAAAGATACGAGTTAATAACTTACATCGAGATGGTAAAAATCAACAATACTTAGCCAACTCTTTGAGTTGTTCTCAATCAAGCGTTAGCAGAATCTTGCAACAGTATTGGACGGATGGAAAGTTTAGAAATAATCGTTGCAGTGATGGTCGAAAACCAAAAACTTCATTCAGCCAGAGAGGACAGAAAATTAAAGACTATAGTTGCAAAAAATAATAATAATCTTTTCTGGAGTGTATGATATTTACATCGCAAATTGAAAAAAGAAAAAAAAAAAAAAAAAAATTAATATTTCTAAACCTACAACATTAAAACGACTTCATAAATTTAAGTTTTAATCTCGTGTTTCAAAAACAAAACTACTTACGACTGTTAATCAAAAACTTGCAAGAATGAGATGGTGCGAATCAAAAATGTTATGGGACTTAGAGGATTAGAAAAAGATATTATTTAACAACGAAAGTATTTGTATCGTATTGGAATCAAAGCGTTCGAGTTTGAAGGATAAAACAAATAAAGAGAGTGCTTGTAACGTTCTGTAATATTTGCAGCGAGTGTAAGGTATGGAGTTGCATAAGTGCAAATGAACCTGGAAAGATCCCCCCCCCCCAAAAAAAAAAAAGTTAATTGAATAATTTATCAAGATATTCTCGAGCACTATATGATTTTATCATCTTAAGACTTGTTTGAGAAGGATTTCATTTTTCAACAAGATTTAGCTTCACCTCATACATCAAAACCTATAAGAATCTGGCTGAAGCAGTGCTACCGTGGCCAGTTAATTCATCAAATCTTAACGCAATTGAAAATTTATGGGATATAGTAAAGAAAACACTGCAAGGAGTTGTTCCTACAAACAAAACTGAGCTAGTGCAGAACATTAAGTCTACTGTTTGTCTAAGATAGGTACTCTGACCGCCACTAAGTCTGTGGCAGTCTGCTGCTATGGAAACAAGAAGAGGGCATTTTAGGGAGGGTAGCTTCGATGAAGAGGTCTCCTTTTTTCTCGCCGAAACCAGTTATAAATAGGGACCCCGCACCCCTACTTGAAATAATCATACCTCGTTACCATTGTCACCGCCACAGCTCCAGACGAATGCCTGGCATAGTACCTATCTTAGACAAACAGTACTTGGGCTGATGTAAACAAAAAGTACTTTGACAAAAACTTGTTTATTCCTTGCGAGATCATTTACACGCAGTGATCAAAGCTAAAAGCGATGCTATAAAATATTCGTAACTTTCTTTCTCCGTTAATTAAATTTTAGTGTTTAAAATGGAATATTCTAATATTTTTCACCACATAAGATTTTATTCTAATATTTTGATTTCTTTCAAAAATAAATTGTATAATTAATTTGTTTCATTTTGATTTTTTTAATGTCTGAACAATACAGTAAAATATGTATATTTAACTCGTTAAACTTGTAATTAAGTAAAAAGAAACTAAAGTTAGACTTTTTAGTGTCGAAATTTTCAATTATTCAAATAGTTTAAATCAGACCTCTATTTTCTTGCAAAATTGGTGGCCTGATGTATAATTTTTTTCTTTTCTTTTGTTAGCTTTCATATCACTTATTACATAACGTGCAGAAGTTCTAAAAAATGAAATTTCAATATCAGTGAAATAATTTTATATGTTCTAACTTGGCACGTAGATCTTCATAAGACGTAATACAATTCTACTATTCATTTCTCTGACTTTAAATAGAATTTTATAATATTTTGATGCCAACCAGTCTGTGTAGGGGGCAGGGAACTGTCCTTGCATCAGAAAGGTTCTGGGTTCGAATCACGGGCAAGGCATGGATGTTTCTTTCTCTCTCTGTGTGTTCTATGTCCTTTCTCCTTTGTGTGTGTGAATGTGACCCGCCCTATAAACGTGTTTGTGGTTGTGTGAATGGTGTGGCAGAAGTCGAATTCTTGGCCATAGATGGCGCCACTGAAAAACAAGAACAATCGCACCACCTCTGCTTAAACAGGCATACGACAAAAAAAAAAAAATAAATAAATAAATAAATAAATAAAAATCTTTTGATGTTTGGATATGGGTACTCTTTTGTTATGATATGAGCAAATAAACCAAACAATTTTTTTCCTTCGGTGGTTCATATAATCTTATTACATTAGGATTTCAAGACATGTTTGTTATAATTTCTTAACCTTTCTATCTTTCGCTTATTTAGTTTTGAATAATCTAAGAACTCTAAGTCTGTTCATTTGAAAATTCTTGCGATTGAAATTTTAAAAGTAAAGTAAGTTAAAAAGTGCCAAAAAAACATCCTCTACAAATAATAACAGCTTCTACATTCTTTACTAATAAAAGAAACTACAAGTCGCTATCTATTTGATGATATTTTTTATTTTTAGATGGACCTTATTTGAACACCTGTGCCATTCCTTCAGAAGTCATGACTAAATTAAATATACTGAACACGATTTGTGTATTTTCTACATTATTTTATCATGGACGAATTAACCGCTTTTTGGTGTTATCTAAGGTCTAGTAAAAGATAAACTGCTTGTACTAGCATTTTGTTCATAAAAGATTTTGTTCCATGATCCGTGCTAGATAATGCTGTACAATTTTTTGTCAGTGGGTCAGGTATTTTGAGGACCCATGTCTGCTTGCACAATTTGATTACGCAGCAATTTTTCCGTCTAAAACTTTGTTTCGTGACCTCTTGCGATATTTTGCCTGATTTAGATATTTTAATTCTAGGATCATTGTTTTTCCTTAATATTTTAGTAAGTTATAAAACAGTCAAACCCCGCTATAGTGAACATGGTTTATAGTGAACTCACGGATATAGTGAACGAAATGTTCGCTCCTGTGCCTTACTATAGGGGAGAGTGGGGTCAATTGTAACAGGGTACGATTGTAACACAGCAAATATTTTGAGTGTCGGGTTCTAGATTTAGTTCCTAGGTGGCGCACAAGGTGTATTTAATAAATCTACATGTACACCCCTGCTGGCAACCATTTTTATGTACTTTTGATAGAAAGATATTTTCACGCTACGTAAGTACTTTTTTTGGTATCAGAATATTATATTGTAACAAAGTAATTTTGTTGAAACAAATAAAAATTATTAACCGAATATGTAAGTGGACACCTTAATAAACATTTAAAAAAAAAATTAATTTTGTTAATTAACTAGCATTGTTTTTAACAAATGAAGCTGAAATGGCATCTTGGGGACGATTGTAACAATAAGTAAAGGGACGAATGTAACAGCTGAAAATAAATAATCTTATGTTTACAAACCATTACTTAACTCTTTAAGAACCACCAATAGTTTCCTATATCATTTATATTATGTTGCATGTGCATTATTTTATTTGTCACCTTTAACAGCGTAAATTAAAATTTTTAACCCCTTGAAGTTAAAAGTTTAACCCTTTAGGTGTCTGCTCATTATTATTTTTACTTCTAAAATATCACTACTATTTTGATCAATAAAAAAGTATATCACAACTATGATAATATGTATAATTAACTATGGTTTAGTTGAATTTATGGACTGTTACAATTGACCCCGTAAGTGGGGACAATTGTAACAAGTGCACGACTGTCAAAATTAGTTATAACTAATATAATAACATTTAAAATAAGGTATTTATTTTTTTTCTAGTAGAGGATAGTCTACTTTACTCGTCTGTCAATTAATACTAATAATATATTGGATTTTTTGTTAGTTAAAAATAGTTAAGTAAAAAATGTTACAATTGACCCCACTCTCCCCTACACATATAATATTATTTTTTGTGAATTTAGTGAACCAAAAGAGGAGATGAAATTGGATACTATGAATTATTTTTTCTTCATTTTTTGGTTATTCTGAAAATTCTGCATAAAATGCATATACCGATTTTTTAAACCATCTATTAAGTGGAATGTAGCATTTTTTCTTGTTTGCTTCTTTTATCTCAGTTTCCCATCCCTAAATTTTTTGTACACAAGACGAAGAGTAATAAAAATAAAAGTTAACGAATTTTTTTTACTACATAATGATTTTTAATCATTTTTGCGTTTCCTTTTATTGGTCATTTATTTCAATAATGTGTAATAAAAGCGAGCAGTTCGGAAAAATTTGTTAAAATTGTTTGCAGTACGGATATAAAGGACTCCCGGTTATAGTGAACCGAAATTTCAGTCCTTTGAAGGTTCACTATTGCGAGATTTGACTGTATTTTGTAATTACAAATTATTTTTAAGAAACGCTAATTTTACAAAACACCTAGAGCATCTTAATAATTTTAGATTAAGTGATGGCATTTAGCTATGATTAATAGTGACAAAAATAAACATACTTTTTTTTTCTTCTTTTTACGAATTTCTATTTCAGAAATTTGAAAGGGGAGTACCTGCTATCTGGAAAATATGATCCAAATAATTTAAACGGGAGAGCGGTCAGAGCTTTGAGCGGTCAATAGTTCATATTTCGCCATTTCTCTCTTTCCGTCTTCAGTGATATATATATATATATATATATATATATATACAATATATATATATATATACAATATATATATATATATATATATATATATACAATATATATATATATATATATATATATACAATATATATATATCACATAATAATTAGAAGTAATCAACAGTTTCGGCACAATAAATTTGGTAAATTCGAACGTAGAATGCGGTTTTCAATGACATTGAAGAGGCGTGATTAAGGTAAACAGTGCTTCTTCCAAATCCCGAATAAGTACACTTTATAAAATATTACATTCTGTATTTTTTTTATTTATTTATTTATTAAGATTCAAAACAAAAACATTATTTGATGTGCGCAATCATCTTGGCTTAGTTATATAGAATAATAAATGAATAAAAATTAAGACTTCCAAGAAACTATAATAATTCTTATTTGAATAACATTACTTTTAAGCGTATTCAATATCACAGTTGATTATGGTATGGTTATAAATATTATGTCATTACAAAATACTTGCATCAGACACTATTACATTCACTTCAGATTATTCAAAAAGGAATTTGATTTAGTTATGCAAAATTGATTAATTGGAAAATTAAGGAAGGGAAAACTTATTAATTTTGCAAAGTTGCATTTTAAAATTTTTCACACATGATATAGTCAGAAAGATAATGCTCTGAGTTTAAGAAAAAAGACAATAACACTATTAAGAAATAAACATTATTCATTACTAAAAATTAAGTTAAAGGAAGCTATTATATGAAAAATAATAATTTTTCGCTAGCTTCTGACTGTAAGCAATTTGAACTCATCCATAAAATAAAATTCTCATGATATAATAAATTATATAAAGAACTCAATACAAATAATTATGACCAAATATTGTTTATAAAAAGTAAACTATCTTTTTATTAATCTATCATTCATTAAAAATATGAGTGATTAGGAAGAAAAAAAAATCATTGATAGCGATCTAAATCCTGCCCTTATATTAAATAAAAGAGAGACTCCTAATTTTTCAAGTTCAACGAGATTGTTGCAGTCTTAGAAAAATTAAAAAATATTAAGCTGGTGATTAAAATTATGGAAATTATTTTAAAAAAAATTTCGTTTTTATTTTTCATTTTTCTTCATTTTCGGTATTTCTGCAAGTTAAAAGTGCACTAAAGTATAATCTGTAAAATAAATTTTAAAAAAGCAATTACTATAATTGATTTTTAATTTGATGATCGAATTATGAAATCACGGATTGTCTTAAAATCGGAAAATAAATAAATATTCTTTTTTTTTTTTTTTTTACACAATCTTATTTTCTTTCAAATTTCATGCAAATATTTTAAATATGAAATACGTTTAATGTGAGTTGCTTGCATTTTTTAAAAAATATTATTACCTTAAATGAACTTTAGCGCGCTCTTTGAAAAAAAAAAAAAAAAAAGAAATTAATTTTGCAAATGTTTTTTTAGAATTATTTAGATGCCTTGCTAGGTACTTAGTAAAAATATGTTTTTTCCAACATAATTTTCATTATTATCTCCAACAACAACCTTTACTAATCAACTAAATTTTAGAAAGGGAGAATCAAAAATTTGGTGAAACGACCCTAATGCCAAATTATCTACTTTCTTATCCCTCTATTAATATGCGCGTTTAAAACTTTTATTTTTATTCATAGACAAAACAAAGACATTTAAATCAAGAAAGAAGTTATATTTCGAGCTATCACAAGTTTTTAGTTAAAACGGATAAAAAACCTGCACTAAGGAAAAGCGAAAATATAATTCGATACTTTGCTGTGTTTTGCTTTAAAGGCCGAAATGAACTTGCTGATTCTCTCCTCTGTTTTTCTTTTTTTAAAAAAAGAAGGAAAAAAAAAGAAAACTCTGCGTCTTCTGAGACGCAAAGGATTATCTGAATTTTTTTGCGTCCCGTCTGTGATTTTTGGCATATTGGACGTGCCATTGCGCTTAAATATATATGAAGAACGAGGTGCATTATAAGGATAAGCCAAACTTTCTTTGTTTTTTTCAAAAGCTTTTTTTTTATTAAGGAAAACTTTACGATTTCCATTTAGACTATATCGCTGGTTCAAAACTAAAACGACACATCTGCAATGTTAACTCAATTGGAGATGTGTCGTTTTAGTTTTGAACCAGCGATATGTTTCTGAGTATTTTGCTGTTTTCTAGTGGGAAATTTAAAATACTTGCATTATTCTTTCCAATTAAGTACTATTACAACAGTTTGATGAAAAAAATTTCACCTTTGATAAAAAAATGTGGCTTATCACTATGTTGCCTCAAGCCCTCAATTTATAAGCTGTCGCAGTATGTTTCTTAAATTTATGAACACATTTGTTGTTTCAAAATATTTTATGATGGAGAAAAGTTGCTAATTTTAAGTAACTATTTTGTATATTTTTGTAGGAGATATTTCCTGATGAAACATTACGAAAAGCTGCTGCCTTAGGCTTCGGTGCTATATACACCTCTGAAAAATATGGTGGGTCTGGTATGACACGATTAGATGCATCAATAATTTTTGAAGCATTGTCCCATGGTTGTGTTAGTACAACAGCCTACTTAACTATTCACAAGTGAGCGTCATTTAAGTTTTAGTCTTTTTTTTTTAAATTAAAAAGAGAACTAACTTTCAAACTATTTTGTAATCAAAATAATACTGCTTGAATTTTATGGTTAATGAACAAAAAAAGCTAACTATGTGTATGCTAAACTATGTCTTGTATATCTGCTACGAGAACCTTCATTATTACTTGGTCCTCCCTGGTTGTTTATCTTAAAAATTTATTTAGTATATAATGAGTAAATTTAAGACGTAATTCCATGACCTCAGGTATTTTATTGAACTTTACTACTTTGTTTTGCTTGCTTTCCTCTCATTTCTTTTTCTTCAGCTATAACAGGGTTGCCACAGGCGACTAAAATGAGACGTTTTGCAACTATTTTTGACCTGAGGCGACTATGGCAACTTTTTTTTTAACCTGAAAAGGCGAAAAAAAATATTTTCTGGAAAAGGAGACTGTTGGGAGATTTTTCAGTGCTCCTAGCGATGTTTATAAAGCATAAATTGCGTTGACAACCTGCGGCCCGCGGTAGATTCTAAACACAGTGAATTTTTTCCCTTCAAAATTAAAAAAAAATGTTTAATTGCAAATTTGAGTCAACACATTTCAATAAGCTCAATTTGCACAAATTTCATTGTGAATCTATTTTGTATCTCAATTGCCTTTTCAATAGTTATTGCTACGAAATTCTGCATGATTTTAAAAAACCCAACTTTTAATACAATATTATGATGCGTGAATTTCGAATTTGAATAATCACTTTTCACTAAATATATATATATATATATATATATATATATATATATATATATATATATATATATATATATATATATATATATATATATATGGGTTATTCTCATGAAATATGAAAATTCACTGTCCCTTGCTCCAAGATCTAATACTGTAATACTAAAAGAACTTCTTTTTTAAAAAAATTAATAAATAGCATTGCTGTTAGCATTTTAAAATGATTTTGCACTAGCATTAACTGTTTTGTATACTTAAAAAATTTAATGAAATATCAAAATGTCATTTTCCTGGCATGTCCCAAACAATATTTCCAATGATAACTAGCTTCAAAACTTCCCATACATTTTTCAAAATCCAATTTTTTTAATTTTTTTATCTCAACATATGTAAGCATTTCTAGAATATACGCAGAGGCTATTATTTACTAAAACTTCGTTTAAAATAATTTTTTCTGTCAATAATATGCTTGTCCCATGAAAATCTGTCATTTTCCTGGCTACTTTTATTTAGTGATTTATAACCAAAATAGATAGAGCCAGCAATCAATATCTTATGTTAATAGATTGATTAGATACCCTCCTATCTATAACATAAACTACATAGATTTATGAGTTATTTTAAGAAATCCTGTTTGTTGAGGCCAAATATTAAATTAAAGTAAAGTTATATGCTATAAAATGACGAATTTGTCATTATCCTGGCTTATGAATGCCAGGACATTGAAGTGCTACCAGAAATTCTTTTTAACTGCTAATACTGTAAAGAGGGAAAGCAAATATTAACCTAATTCCAAGTTTATGTATGATTGTAATATGCTTGGATGTAATTAAAGTTATTTATTTATTTAATGATTGATTATTATACACAATTTTATTCTGTACATATCAGCAACAAAATATTTTTTGATTCTTTCTACAGTGGATAAAAAAAAAATTTAAGCAATTTGGGGTCCATCTAACATAAAGGCTGAAGTTGAGTTACTTACTATTAACTTAAAATGGCTGCTTTTTAAACTTCTAAGCTAATATGTCATTTTCTTGGCATTCAAGATTTGGTGAATTTCTATTTTATTTTTTTCCTCGAGCAAATGTCAATAAAATATGTCAATAATAAATAATATTAATAAATTTAACTAAAGAAGTATACAAAAAAAAAATTTAGATTATTTTGAAGACTTTAAATTTGAAGAAATTTTTTGGTCCGAATTGTCATGCTTAAAAAGAATCACCCATATATATATATATATAATATGCTAAATCATGATTTCTGGCAATTAAAAGTATTTAATTTTATGCAAATATACTAATTTTTCGATATAAAAATTTAGTACTAGAACGCTAATGTTTATATAAAAATTATCATATTTGCCACCAACATGATTAAATGGATCATGGTATATGACAAGTCATTTAATAAATTTTTAGTCATATTTTTGTTCTTTATTTAAACAACTACTTTCATAGTTTTCGGCAACTATTTTCATGCTTTAGGCTACTAAAAGCAACTATATTGTTTTTTTTTCTTCCTGTGGCAACTCTGATATATCTTTATCCTAACTAAACATACCCTACTTACCTTAGGCTCTGAATAAATATATCTTATATCCCACGGATTTCTGACCATCAAAATTTAGGAGATAGCTGAAATCAGTAAAATATGATCAACATCTATAGTTCGAAAACTCATTAATCATCTGAAACATTTATTAACGGTTCAAGGATTGAAATCTCTTTAAAGAGTCACATTCTTAAATTTTAGTTATATCTGTAAGTATTTTTTTTTTTAATTAATTGGGGTACTCTTGAAGGGATTTAATTTTTGACTATGTCAACCTTCATCCATCAAAAGGTACTTCAAGATTGAATCTAGTTAACATGTCTTATATATTATATCATATTTTACAGATTTCAGCTATCTCTTACATTTTGACGTTCAGAAATCCGTGGGATATAGGATATGTTTATTCTTATATACTAGTGAATTGGTATTTTATTATTTATAGTGGTAGTTACACCACATTACTCCCCTTCCAGAATTTTATCTGTGATAGAATTCGATGAATAATACCACTAGTTGATTTATGCGGTTTTTGCTTTTTTTATTATTTTTATTAATATCATATTTGCTCTTTATATTTTTTCTTCATTTTTGTTTATTTATAACATTTTGCTCATTATTTTTGTCCTTCATTTTTGTTTATTTGCCGGGGGACATTTTATTTACTTTACCAGATTTTATTTTTTTGAGCTCTATATTTTAAGCATATCAACTGTTTAATGTGGACCATCCATCGATGTTGGCGAGTTCATATCACGTCCGTAGGTTACTATTGAAGGGATTTAATTGTCGACGATGCCAACCTTCATCTATCAAAGGGTACCTCTTGATAGAATCAAGTGCTGGATGCTGGATATTTGGGGTGACTCAGTGTTTAGCCCGTAGCGCCACTAACTGATTCGTCTTATGCTCTCAGGTCATAAGGGAATAAGCTTATGCTTGTTATAAAAGGGGGGAAGATCCCCATTGTCAAGTACAAAAAATGAGAAAATAAACGAATAAAAAGAAAATTTAAAGCTGTTATTAATAAAACTATATACAAAAATAAAATACAGATATGATAACCATAGTTCGATAATAAATAATGAACTAATAGAAGATATTTACAAAATATTTACATTAAGTGGTCCTCTGTTAAAACAGTGGGCTGTGCTCTGTCCATCCTAGGATTTTCCAACCTAAAGGTGGGGTAGAGGGTCATAACAATAGATATGATCCATCAATGTGTCAAAGGGGAAAATGTATTGTTATGATTAGATCTTTGAAGTGGGGACTCTTGAATTTTAACAAATGTCCATCGCCAAACATTTGGAGAATGAAACATCTCTTTAGCAACCCCTAAAGATTATACCATCACGTGTTGCCAATATAGTATTTTTAGCAATCAAGTTAGAGATTTTTTTGATAATTCAAAATTTGGAAAAAAAATCCTGAAACATGAAAAGTACCTCTATTATTTTCATGGAGAATTGAAGAACAAGACAGTTTGGTCTTGTATCAGAAAAGAAAACGGGTGTAGAGCATAAAACGACAATTTTTTTGTTAATTACTTGAAGGTTCATTACACTATCACTTCGTTTAACAACTCCTATACATCTATCTCAATCATTTTAATTTTGTTTCTTCCTAAAAATCGATTTGAAAAAAGATTTTGTTTTTAAAATTCTCGTTACTCTTTTCAGCACATTTTGTTAAGATTTAATTTTATTTGTTAAAAAATTATAAATATAACTTTCTATCATATAACTGTTAAAATTAGAAAATGTTCAAATTTCTTTTGAACTGTTTATATTTTTAAACGTTTCGATACAAATATTAACTTTTTTAACAGCATCAAATCAGTGTTTTATTAAAATGTTTCAGTTTTTGTACCTTTTGACATGAAATCAAGTGTTAGTACTCGCGTCCAAAATGAAAATTTCGTGAAAAAAAAAAAAAAAGAATGGATATAATTTTAAATTAAATAAAAATAAAATTTATAGCTTTCAGAGGTTTTAGAAACCTATAATAAGTAATGAAAAATAACAAGTTTTTTAACACCCTATGCCAGAAAATCAAGCAATAAGCTTGGAACTTGTACCAATTACTTAAGTTGTTTTCAGTAACTGCATAACATTTCGTAAACCTAGCGTAAATATTACTGGAGATATGATGGGTTTTTTTTTTATTAAAAAAAAAGCTAATTTTTTGTTTTATGGTTTTTTGCTATAACTTTAAAAATATTCAATGGAATTAAACTTTTTGTTGCAATTTAAAATTAATTACAAATGTATTGATTTAAAATTTAAAAAAAATTTGCAAAAAGCTGCACGAGATATGAGTATTTTAAGTAGTTCTTTTATGCTGCAAAAAGGAATAAATAAAAAAAACTTGATCTGATTTTATAAATTCAAAAAGTTCCAAGCAATATATATATATATATATATATATATATATATATATATATATATATATATATATATATATATATATATATATATATATATATATAATAACAGAGCCACATCCTTGTTATCAGTGGTGTATTTAGCTTTAATAATGCAGTCGTAAGCCATGATACACTCCAAAAAGCTTTATTAATGGTAGTAGGCTGGTATCGATAACAATTCACATCCACACTCCGCAAGGGAGGGGGAGGACAAGACTTTGGACAATTCCGGAACAACTTACCCAGATCAGAACATGATGAAAAGGCCATGCGAGTCGTAGTAGTCGTAGTCGTATCGGTGGTTTGGGGTGCCTGAGGCCGGAACGGCCCTTTACCCCTTCACCGTGTGATGATAGTCTATGAGGTAGTTCCTTGTGGTGGAATGTAGTTGAATAATAGTAAGATGGAAGTCTACTTCAGTGGAGTATGGCATGGGCTGAGGTGTGAGGATCATCATTGGGATGGGGAGACCCCATTCAGGAGAGATTGTAGAAGGCTTGTGACCTCTTGGTTCTTTAGGAGCTCCTGCAATTCTTTTGGCCATGCGTAAAGCATTGCTCTTGCTTTTATACTAACACATTTTGGAGTAAAAAGGCACAGTCTTTGAAATACTTGTATCCTTACGCATTAAGGAAAATCATTTCATGCTTCCTTATATGGAAGTGAAAGGGGGAGAGATTCTAAAAATAACTCAATCATATGTTTATCAGCCTTGAATTCCCAAAATAGAATCTCTCTACGCTTATTCTTTAACAAAGACATTTTATGAAAACGAAAGAGTTTTAATTCTTTTATTAATACAAAAGTATTATAATTTTTGTATTACATATATATATATATATATATATATATATATATATATATATATATATATATATATATATATATATATATATATATATATATATATATATATATATATAATAACAGAGCAAAACCCTGCTATTAATATGGGAATAATTAGTCCAAATATCAGATGAATAATGAGTCCAGATTCTGCATAGCGGTTTATTTATTAAAAGATGGTGAAGCAACAGTTTCCTCCCCTCTCCGACTGGAGGGGAAGAGACACTTTTCTCGTCAGATCTGACGGAGTTTAGCTAGCACAAGTAAAACACAAAAAGCCACGCAAAAACCATCGGTCATGCGTTTTATATGATACTTAAAAGTGTAAAAAGGCCAGTCATATTGCATTCCTTGTATTCTTACGCCTCATCGCAAATTATTTAATACTCATAGAAAATCGTTTAATCTTTCCTTATATGGAAGTGAAAGATCTTAAAATAACTCTTCTTTTGAAACATTAATCTAATTATAATTTATTGGCATGTTTACAGTCTTCAAGTCCTACAATAGAATATCTGCATTTTATGAAAACGAAAAAGTTTTACTGCTATATATATATATATATATATATATATATAGCGCAATTTAAATAATGGAGTGCTGAACAATTCCTATTAGCTTAATATCAATATATATATATATTAATATATTTGAACGTTGTACTAAAAGCATCAATAGCATAAGTTGGTTAATAATTTTTCATGAAGCATAAGTTAATTAATAATTTTTCATGAAGACATGCCATCGCAATTTTGATCCTCTGTAGAGGGGATGGCTCCCGTGCTTTGGTAGCCCGACGACTTGCGCGCGAAGTCGAGCACTTTACGGTAGAAGAGTTTAACGAGGACCGATACCGCGCACCCTCGGTCTCTACGCAAGCTGATCAAAATTGTCTCCCACCCACTTATTGACCGCAACCAGCGGTTTTTGGACTTCAGTTCTCTACTAGAAACCGTGTTTTTACGATCAGTCCACTGCGGGAGTGTGCTAGTGTATATATATATATATATATATATATATATATATATATATATATATATATATATATATATATATATATATATATATATATATATATATATATATATATATATATATATTCATTCGCGTAACTGAAATTATATAGGGCAATTTCAATTTGTTCGAACAGTTAATACTGCTTTATGCGCTTTTTCGCCAATTCTTAGACTTCTTTTATGTTGAATAATTCCTATTAAACCATCCTTTTTTTTTCTTTTTTTCTTCTCGAAACTTTCATTTTGGACGCGAGTACTAACAGTTGACTTCATGTCAAAAGCTACAAAAACTAAAACATTTTAATAAAACACTGTTTTGATGCCGTTAAAAGTTAATATTTTTATCGAAACTTTTAAAAATATAAACGGTTCAAAAGAAATTTAAACATTTTCTAATTTTAACAGTTAGGGGAGAGTCGGGGTAGCCCCGCCCAATGTCAATTTCATATGTATAGAATATTTTTTCAAGTCAATGGGCCATCGGACAATAATTGTTATATTAAAAAAAGATTATTTTCAAAGTTTCAAGTATTTATGCAGCTGGTAACATGGTAAACAATAGTTTTGAAAATATGTTGAATACAGTTGTCATGATATTAAGAAAAATTGGTTGAATGTTTTGATTAAACTTCATTTTAATATTAAAAAAATAATTTTTTCTATACATACAGCATTAAAGTATGTAGTCTTAAGTTTAGTTTGCACACAGAACGAAGTTTATTTGTGAAAAATTGTTCGAGTAATTACAAATTTACCAAAAAATTGGATTTCGGGTAGCCCCGCTCACATGAATGTTAGGTATCACAGCCCACTTTTATTTCGTCGATAAATGTACGGTTCCAAAGATTTACTTAAATTAAATTATTTTCTTTAAATATTTAATATAAATATATATTAATATTATAATATATTAATATACATTAATAATAATAAAAAATATAACATTTGTTGTTAATAAATGATAGAATTCACTAAAAGTATATAAATATAATAAACAAAATAATTTTGTGACAAAAATGATAAATAAGGTTTATCTATTGTCAATACATTGGTCATTTTCATTTACACCTGAAAAAACAATCAAAAAACATAATTTTTGTAACTGGGCGGGGCTACCGGACACATTTTGAAAAGAGCTGAAAAACATGTTTTTTTAAATTTCTATTTTTTTAAGTTAAACTATTCTTTTTTTGGTTTATTCTTTTTGTATTATTTAATTAAATGATAAAACAATAGAAACATACAAAAATCTTGATTATTACTCAATATTATACAAAAAAAAAATATAAGCAATAGTGCTTAAGTGGGCGGGGCTATTCGACTCTCCCCTATATGATGGGAAGTTATATTTATAAATTTTTAACTAATAAAATTAAATCTTAACAAAATGTGCTTAAAACAGTAACGAGAATTTTAAAAACAAAATCTTTTTTTAAAATCGATTTGTAGGAAGAAACAAAGCTAAAATGATTGAGATAGATAGATGTAAAGGAGTTGTTAAACGAAGCGACAGTGTAATGAACCTTCAAGTAATTAACAAACAAATTGCTGTTTTATTTGAATTTCCTTAAAAACTATAGTTATGTTGATTTCGTAAAAATGTAAGACGAATTGGATGTTATTTATATTTTTTAACTAAGATAAAGCATAGTTAATAAGATTAATATTTTAAAAATATAAGTTCAATCAAATTTTTGGGAACAATAATTTACTACTTTTAATATTACTTAGTTTTTTAAACTACTCAATTTTATACTATATGACTTTGTTTAAATTTGACAGTAAAATATTGTGTTTTAAAAACATTATCAGTGTACAGAATTACATAGAAAAAAATCTAATTGTAATTAATTAGTAAACATGATTGTTGTAGAATATTTAATTATAAAACAATATTGATGTAATTTTAATTTTCAGGAAAGATAAATTGCCCCGTTAAAAAAGAGAGATTGTTTACTTTTTATAATAAGTATACATTTGAACAAGATTAATTATCAGTGGCGTGTAAACTTTTTTTTGACTGGGGAGGAGGGAGGGATGAGCCAATGCTAAGTCCCGATTGCCCGATTTAATATTTTCAAATTAGTTGTATAGTTGTATATATTGTTATTATTAAATATATCTGTTTCATAGTTTTCCCATTTAAATTAGAGAAATAATTAATGTTTATAAATTTTTTATGTGCGTAACATCAATTTTCTCGTGAACAAGTTTTATAATAATTGAGTGTGCACAAGTAATTGCAGAGTTATACTTAAAAGCTAATAAAGTGTACAAATAATCTTAGGAGAATCCAAAATTTGTCATTTTTCAAACTATGAAACTATTATTTGAGGTGGAAAAAAATCGTTCAAGGTTTATATGAGCCAATTTCCAAGCCCGAGCAAAAATACTCTTTGCCGCTCATTCATTTAAAATTAATAAATAAAAACTAGAGAATAAACTAACTTAAGTTTTTAATTTAATAACATATCTATTATAAACAATTTTGTAGGCGTTACTTCCTGTGAATTAAAGCTCTAAACCTAGATAATGAAATATTTTTCGTATAAATGTTATGTTTGTAAAATGAAAGCAAAGCGGAACTCCCTACACAACTTTGATTTTAGTAATTGGAATTTCATTAAGTTTCAATTTTAATGGTTTGAAAGTAATATGTTGACTGTTGTTAATATGTTGAAAAAAATTGTGCACACAGTTATAAGACTCGTTTATACAAAGAAAATTTAATAGAAAATATAACTTTGTAAGAATAAATATAATTACTTAATTTTAATTAATAATAGTCGCAAATGTATAGAAGAGTAAAGTAAGCAAGTATTCATCTTATTTTAAACTATATTATTAAATGCAAAAAAAACCAAAAACGTTTACGCGAAATCGGCAAAATAGTTTGGGAATATTTCCTAAGCCCGATATCTTTGAAGTTTCTGTCCTCAGTAACAGTTCAGACGCTTTTGTTCAAATTTTGTTACTTGAAATTGCATCATTTAAAATGACATGAAATTTTTTATACTCTACAGTACAAAACTTTTCCCATCATAAATTAAATTATAAATAATAATGATTTATCTATAATAGTAATAGTAATAATTAATAATAATAATTAAGTAATAATAATAAAAATAATAATAATTTATCTATAATATTTTGCATGAAATGTTTTGAGAAAGAGTTTTACAATTAGTGGAATTTTTTATCCGCTTAAACAGTTCCAGATACACCGGAAAATGGAAGAAAAAAAAAGAGAAAATGAAAATAAAAGGACTGGAACTTCGACTAAACAATTGGAACAATGTTTTTGACATGGCGATCACTTTAACATTATGATAGTAGTATATTGTGATATTTTAAGGATTAAAAATCCAAATTCGTTAACACTAAAAATTTTTATTCAGAGGAAGTATATTTTTGTGCTTGAGGTCTTTCTTAATTTAATGTAGTAAAATTTCTAATTTAAAATATCGCCTGCACAAATTATTTAGCATATTTAGGATAAACATGAACAATTGGAACATAAGGCGAGGATTTTCATTTTAAGAGATCCAGAAAATTAATTCTTAGAAGAGAAATTGACGCTGAATGCATTAACTATAAAATCGATTATGGCTTCCGATTTCTTCTTTGCCCAGGGACTTCTTTTTTCTCTTTCAGTCAGAATCTTAAAATAAATTTAAATTTTTTTTATGTATACTTTTATGATTAATATCATTTTTGCATATTTTTAGTTTTTCGAAATTATTTTTAAGAAATAACTTGTTTTTCGCACATACATTTTAAAATTCTAAAAAATTTACTTAAATAAATTTTTAATGGACTAAATAATATAGTTTTATCATTTTATTTAAACTAAAAAAAAACAAATTAATTATAGAACTTTTAAAATTGGATATGATGAATTTGAAATTTGATGATAAAACAACATGCCTCATACGTTATTTATGTTAATTAATGATAAAAACAACAATCTTAACGCCAAAAGAGTTCTATTGATATTGTCTATCAAAGAAAAAGAATTAAAAGATGCTATTAAGAAAAATATTTTGATTTAGATTATTATTATTATTATCCGGTATACAGAACGGCAGGTATGATGGAATTAAGTCAGACACTGAAAATTGTATTTCGTAGGTTTTATAACATCAAAAAATAGATTTAATATAAAATTAAGACTTTGATGAAAGTATTGCTCTGTCTATATATAATTTGGTTACCATATGACATATGAGATAAAATGATATATCAAAATTAAAAAGAAGTAATAACATTTGGAGCTGATTCAATTCATAAAGTTATTAATTATTACTATTATTTTTTAACTTAATTTTTCAGACAATTTTGGTAAATATCTGTATTGTTATATTGATTTTAAAGTTTATACTGGCACATATATCACTTGCGTGCAATGGAAGCATCTAACTTAAAATTAAATAAATAAAGTTCTCATAAAAATTATAAAGTAGTCATAAACTTATATAAAGTAGTAATAAAACAAGTCATGAAGTGTCAATTTTATAAAACTTCTTGAATCTGGTTAATATATTGTTATAAAAAATGAAATAACTTATTGGTTTCAAATCGAAAGTTTTCAACACGTGATATAGAAATTGGATGAAATTTTAGGCCTTTATGCATCAAATGTGTTCGCCTTTTAAAAAAGTCACTATTAAGAAAAATATTCACAGATATATCTTTAACGTCGAGGTAAAAATAAAGTTGCGTTACTCTAGTGTGTACAGGGTCCTAAAAAATGACAATATTTTAACAAAGATTCAATTTGGAATATTTTGCCTATTGAAACTTCTGATCAGAATGACATGTAAATATATGTATTCACGACGTCATGCAATTATATATGACTAAACAATCATGACACGGGATTTTTTTTTCTTTGAAATTCCAAAGCAAATATCATATCAAGTAAAAAAGCATAAAAATTTTTTTCCTAAATAAAAACTCTTTTTAATGACTTGTCTTGACAATAAATTTTATTTTCTTGACAGTAAATTTTATTTGCTTCGGATTTTTAAAGTGAAAAATAAAATAGTGAAAAATAAAGTAAAAAATAGGGAAAAATAAATAAAATTTAACCAGCTTTATGTATAGTATTTTTCTCATCTTGATGCAGTTTAATTTATCTAGATTTATATCGAAATTGTCATTTTTGAAACGGAAAATAAAAATATTCAATTGTTAAAGAGAAATATTTACATTTTTAAGAAATAATAAATTACAACAGTTTTGATCGGATTAATTTTTTATCCTCTATCAACAGCATTTACTTCAACATTAAAATTTTTAAAAATGAATTCTTTAAATTCAGAAAAATTATTCATGAAAACTTTCACAAAGTTAATTAGCAGAATTCGACCATCCTATAAAATTAATAATTAATCATATTAGAAATGTATGAAGAAAATTTTTAATTGTCAAAATAATTTTTACATTGCAGTTCTAAATTTTTTAAAAAAAATACACACACATTAAGAAATATTTTTTATGTACATATAATTTTGACTAGTACTTGCTTTTATTCGGCATCGCCATTTTTTTCACATGTTCTTAGCTGCAACATTTTTTTAACTAAAAATCATTGAAGTAGACTATTTAACGCGTCATTCATAAGAAGGCGACCAACAGTTTCATCCATCTAGATTTGGCTTTATTTCGCTATTCTGGCGCACACGCTTAAAATTTTTATGCGGCAGTCGATCTTGAACTGATAGGAGGGGAGTTAATCTAAGGCAGGTGTGGTAGATAATTATGGGGTTAAACCAACACCTCCTCAGCACGGGTTACCATAAATATCCTTTAGTAGTCCAAACGTAATGACGTATTTCATATTTTCAACCACTGCGCAGTACCCCGAACGTAATGATATCTTTCTTATTTTTCATCTACTGCGCAGTTAACTTTCTCACATCGGACTACTAAATTGATCCGTGCTGAGGCCTTCCTTCTTCTAGGAGGTGTTGTTTTCGACCGCTCGTGTCGGGTTGCTCTCTGTACTAATTTAATAGTCCTTCGGCTTGTCCGAATCGATCCCTACAGGTGATAGAATCAAGTTAACAATTGGTATTTAATTTTTATAGTGGTAGTTACGTCACATTACTCCCCTTCCAGAATTTTATCTGTGATAGAATTCGATGAACGAATACCACTAGTTGATTTATGCTGTTTTTGCTTTTTATTATTATTATTTATATCATGTTTGCTCATTATATTTTTTCTTAATTTTTGTTTATTTATAACATTTCGCTAATTTTTTTTTCTATTTTTGTTTATTGACCTGGAAACATTTTATTTACTTCACCGGATTTTATTTTTTTAGCGCTATATTTTAAACATATCAACTGTTTAATGTGACCATCCATCGATGTTGTCTAGTTCATATCACGTCCGCAAGTTACCATTGAAGGGATTTAATGTTTGACTAAGTCAACCTTCATCTATCAAAAAGTACTTCGAGATTGAATCTAGTTAACATGTCTTATATACTAGTGAATTGCTATTTTAATATTTATTGTGGTAGTTGCATCACGCTCGTATGTAGGTTTTTCCTAAGAACATTATCCATTGAATGTCTCCTTTCAGTACATTCACTGAGGCCTTTCATCCCCACTTGTCTTGTATACTCGCTTTGTGTATCTTTTTTTTTTTTTTTCATTAATTCATTCTCTCTCAAACTATCTTAACATACCTTTCTCAATTCCCAATAGTACATATTTTTTCACCCAATGGCACTCCCTAAAAATAACTTAATGCTTCAATATTTAAGTTTTAGTTAAACTGTATAGGTTTGTTGAGTAAAACTTGATTTAATAACGATTATTGATAAAATAAAATCGCAAAAATTTAAATCGTGAAAATGACGAACAAGCCCTAATGTGAACAATGGCCTTGGATCTTCTACTTGGAAAGTTGGTGTATGTTGTTGCTTTTAATTAAAAACTTGATTCCAAGCTCTCATCAATAAGAAGGAAATAAATTCTCCACTCTCTATTTACTGTTGGTACGGTTCATGCTTGAAAATGATTGTTTGCATGAATATCTAGACCTGCCCATCTAGAGAATTCTTTCTATATCAGCGCTAAGATGCTCAAACTTCAAGTTCCATAATTCTTTATTTTTCTAAATCCAGCAATTGGATTTCAAAGTTGCCCATGTCAATATTAAAGGTTGAAAAATTTAGTTCTGTTTCATTTAATGTTTTATTTATTTTTTTAAAAAACTAAGGCTAACGCGTCGTTTTGTTGTTTCTTAATTTCCGAAATTAGCTGCGAAAAAAACATCTCTCATTTTAAAAAATGTTATTTCAATATAACGAATATAAATATTAGAAATATTTTCTTGGCGATTTCAAGAAAATAGAGGAGAGCAATAGTTTGCGGACTACTGCTATAAATAGTCTAATCAGGAAACCGGGCGGAATTTAAAACCCCTTAATCTTAATTTTTTTTTTTTTTTTGTATAGTTCCAGGAAGTTTTTAAGCAAATAAAAAATTTTTGCTCATAATTGCGAAATTCGTTTATTCTAATTGTTAAATAATTAAATGAAAAAAATTAATTTTTATTAATTATTTTATTTAATAATGACCTACAATATTTTAAAATATAAAGTATGCAAATTTATGCATAATTTTTAACTCAGTAATTCAGATGTCAAAATCCAAAATTCTGCTAAATAGTTCTTTTGTTTAATGAAATTTTATAAAGGCAGTAGTTTTTAATATCTTAAAAACTATATTATCGATTTCTAATAATCTTTATACGTTGTTACAATGACATTTTAAATTGCTAAGCTTATAAAATGGCATAAACATTTGCGTACCTTGAAAAAAAAATTTTTTCGACCATGATTAAATAAAATAAAAAAATAAAAATTATTAAATATTATTTATTACGTGAATGACCTTTGGATAAACGAATTTTATTACTGTATGTATACATTTTTACTTATTTGCTTTATTCTATGCCTTTTTCAATTCCGAGGAATCAGGCCAAATACGCAATAAGTTAAATTTACATTAATGATACTTAGCTTCTGACAGCTCCCTGACTCGACTTTCAGAGAACTATTTTCCAGAGTGTGCCTCCCATCATATTTTGATGGCAAAAAATCTAAATTCTTCGGGGGGGGGGGGCATATGTGTTTATTCAGAAATCATGCGTCGTGTCTGTCTCGTCTAATGGTTTGATGTAAATCTAAATAAATGCATACTAATAAGCATATTTTTTTTATTGGCTTCTTGTTTTTGACCTTCAAAATAAGAATCATAGCAGTAATTTGAAAAATTTATGTAGTTCTTTAATGTTATTTTTATATTTCTTGTTTTTCGTTTCTTTAAAATTATTTATATAAATAAATTTTTTATTTGCGCTTAGTTATAAAATTTTTTTTATTAATTTATAATTTACTGTGAAACGATTTCACTGATTATTTTTTATTTAAATTAAGTGTAATGAAAAGGCTCTTTAAATTATTAAGAATGAAGCATTTTGCTTCACTTATTTTCTTAAGTCTTTTTTTTTTTTTTTTTTTATTCTTATTGATCTGGTAATCGAATATTACAAGTGTTTGTTAAAAATTTAGTATGTAAACAGCTCTAATTCTTTAATATGAGTGTTAAACCAAATTGTTTTAATTTACTTGGATACTTAGTATCAAAATATTTTATCATATTCGTTTTGTTTGATATTCAAGTGTTATTTAGTTTGAAAAACAAATAACTTAAACTGTTCATTAGAAACATTGACTTGTCACTGGATGGTTTTAAAGTTATTTAAAATGATTTTATACGTAAGGCAAACAATAATGCATGAATTCTTGAAGATTGTGATTTTCAATTTTACATTCCAACATGATTATATACCTTACTATTTTTTTTTGTTTTCAGCAAAATTTTTCGAAAGATGTTTTTTTTTTCTTCCTTTCGTTTTTTAGGTCACCATGTTTTATACTTTAATAAAATATGACTAAGTAGGAATTTTGTTGCGAATTCAGATTTGTAGCAAAGAAGTTAATTAATCATTACGGTACATTTGTCGCTTTTTTTTATATTTTGGTTAAAATAAAATCGATTTAATATTTTTAATATATTACCCTAAATGAAAAATTTAAATCACTCATTTGAGCCTTTATTTTATCTCACAACTCGCGCCGATTAAATCGTAAATATATGTAGCGTTTTGGTTACTTTTTTTTGGTAATTATTGCTACGCATTTTCACTTTTTTTTCAAAAATCCCAATATCTTTTACTTCTCAGTTATTACTATAGATATTCTCGTGATTTTTTATTTATTTATTTATTTATTTATTTCAAATACCGATATTATTACGGCACGCGAAGGGCAAAGTTAAAATCGCTCATTGAAGAAATCACTCTTTGACATACTCGGTTTGCGCTGATATCATCGTTAATCCATGCGGTATTTCAATCGTTTGTTCTACGGTTATTGCTACGATTTTTCAATTTTTTTAAAAATGTTTTTTTGTCTTACAGTGGATGACTGATCGTTAGACACGGTTCCTAGTAGAAGACCGAAGTCAAGTATTACTGACTGCGGTCGGTGTGTGGGCGGTTGACCACTTTGATCAGCCAGCAAAGGGTCCGAGGGTGTGTGGTATCGGTCCTTGTTCAACTGCAGGGGAGCCATCCCCTCTGCAGAGGCTCAAAATTGCGATGGCATGTCTTCAGATCATTTCCCAGGGATTTTTTCCAAACCGTAATCAACAACAACAATTTTTTTTTTTAGTACATCGATAATTTTTTATGCAATTTTATTACCCGCAAAACTCAAATAGCTCATTTTGATTATTTACTTTTAATGTGACAATGTCTTCGTTTTTTTTTTTTTTTTTTTTTTTTTTTTTTTTTTTTTTAAACTTTTCAGCAGTTTTTGCTGGTGCTACTGATTTCCATGTGGTTTTTACAATTCCGGTATTTCTCAGTTGTTATCGTTTCGACAAGTAAAATTAGAATCACGTATTTAAATAATCAGTTTTTGACACCCTCAATTTACGCCAGTAATATCGTAAATCCATGTAGTATTTCGAATTATTAATTATGATTTTTACGTGGTTTGTAAATATCCCGATGTATTTCAGACAATGAGGGAAATTCTAATCTCGCATTTGAATATTTACTTTTTTATGCAATGATTCTATCAGTTTTTTGGTCAGTCACTGCTTTCGATTTCCACATAGCTTTTAAAATCCGTCATTTTTATTACCATTTTATTTATAACTACAACCGAATCACGAAACGCAACAAGGATTTGAGTAATTTCTTTTTAAAGAGTTTGATTCGCGTTGATTTCGTAGTAACTTTTCGTAGTAGTTTTTCGGTAGTAACTATCGACGAAAATTACAGTCTTTAATTATTTTTGTTTTATGTAATTATGATTTACAAAATTCGAAAAAGGAAATTATCAGTGCTTTTTTCTGCCTCCAAGAGGCAAGAATATCTCCCATAATATTAAAATTAAAAAAAAAAAAGAAATACATTAACAATTAAAAAAATTATATACCGTAACATTCTATTCGAGTAGGGGTTTTTTTAAAAATATTTTTTATTGTAAGCATAATGCTTCTGTTACTTAAAATTAGTAATTGTTATTATTAAAAGTATCTTGCAAAAAGATATAAGTGCTTGGGAAGTATGTCATAGAAAGTCCAAAAAAATTCTTCAATGGGTTTTTACGTATGTAATAGTGCTTATTTTTAATTCAACTTTTAATTCTTTATACAATGAGCAATTTATAAAGTGAGCAATAATTATGTTGATTTTTATTTTTAGTATGTGTGCATGGATGATTGATCAATTTGGAAATGAAGAGCAGAAGCAAAGATTTTTGCCACCACTTTCAACTATGGAGAAGTTTGCCTCCTACTGTTTAACTGAGCCTAGTATGTTTAAAAAATGCTTTATAATAACCTTTAATGTCTACTTTTTTTATAGGCCTTTCAATATATTCATTTCATGATTTGATAAGTTAAGAAACATTCATGAATTTCTTTGTCTGCAGGAAACTTTTCGAAATTATTAGCCTTAGTATTTGTAAAAGGATTTAATAAAGATGTAAATTAATACTTTTTACGTATGGCCATCGTTGAACAGTTTATAACTACCAATGTTCAACACGGTAGCCTTGTAATTTTACACACGGTCCGGATGAGGAGGGAATTCCTGGATCAAGTATTAGGAGAAATTTGCCTTAATGGAAGACTTTTTGATTACATGGAGAAGAAAAACCTCGAAATCCTCCCACGGTTAGCCTAACGTGCAAGAGGATTCTATCTCAAAAAAGTGAAATGCAGAGGGCATACTGATGTGTATTATGAGAAAATGTGACAGCACCTTAAGAAAGAGCAACACAGTAAAAACCTTTAAAAAATGATTTTTTTAAAGGAAATTTGCAACGTTTGGGATAAATTTGATTTATTATATTTTTTTTTATCAAGTTGTATACAATTTCATTTTGTCATGTTACAAATAAAAAAAATTTTAAAAATTAGCACTTATATAATACAATATATATAACTTATATTTTAAAAGTGTCCATAACTTCCTGTACTCATAAGTTGAATCGCAATATTAATGCTTGAAATTAGTAATAACCCTTTCTTCGCCATACATTTTGGTAAAATTTGTTTAAAAATCAACGCTTTTTATAATAATGTTTTTTTAAAAAAACTCTATTTTAATTATTATATATACAGACATGCTGAAAGTCAATCGCCGGAAAAGTACGGCTGTCAGGAACAGAAAAAGATATTTTTATATCAATCTTTGCAAGATTGACCTGCTGGTTAAGATTGGGAATTTTAACCGTATTTTTGTAAAAACTTTTTTTGAAGTGTAATATGCAAAATTTTTTCGCGATATTGGAAAATATTGACTGTGGGGTAAAATAGGGAAAATTTAACCATTTTTTTGTTTATAATGAGTGATGCTAAAACATTTTCTGTGATGGTGACAAAGTTTCTGCAAACTGCATTTGCATGCTAGTGCATATTATACATATCTGGCGTAAAGCGTCACCTTTATTAATTACCTTTGTTTCATTCAAGAGAGAAGATGAACAGATGAGGAATTTAATTGACGACTTAGGAAAATGTAGGTGTATAAAAAGAAATTTCTTTTGAACAATTTTTTTTTTCCAAAAATAATAGCTAAGCAATCAAAACGCAGAGCCTTATCCTTGAAAATATCATTTTTAATTTAGTTATTTTGAAATGTTTTAAAATAAAATTTGAAAAATTGGATATAAACTAAAAATAATGAAAAAAAACATCTTTAAAAATTTAAGAAATTATTTTAAAAATACCCTACTCACTTCAGGAAAATATTGATAAATAAACAGAAAAACATTGATAATCGAAATCTCCATATTTATTCTCTTAGATTGCATAAATCCATTTTTTTCCCCTATTTACATTTTCAAATGAAGATTTTGTTAAAAATAACAAAAACTCTAGATGTAGTAATTTTGTTGAATTGCACACTCAACATTTTCTCTTATTTTCGCACATAGAAACGTTTTTTTTTAAGAACTTTGTATTTTTTAGGTTGTGGTGATTACAGGGCTCGAAAAAACTCAGAAATTTTACCCCTGCCGAAGGACGGCTTGTCCAACAATGTACCCATCCTCCTTTGAAACTAACCCATAGCTTCTAAATAAATAAAAATATAATTTTCTCTCATTTATTACAAACATTTATATAAATTGCACAATGAATTAGTAGTTACTAGAAATACAAATACTTGGATTACATTATACAGTAATGAAAGAAATACTAGGTTACTAATAGTAACCTAGTATTTCTTTTATGAAATAATTTCTTTCCTTCAGGAAATAGTTTAAATGACAAAGGTCAAGTTATCTGGAATGTCAATTTATCCGAGGGTACTGCGTTTTTTAAGTGAATCAAATATGATGTTTGCCAGTTTCACAATCAAGCCAATGGTTAACAGAGGTTTCTGGCGGTACGTGATCAGAGGAATTGTTAATTCCTTCGTTAGAAGTCCAAATGCAACTTTTCTTTTGTTTACCGATTATGTGAGCATGCGCATTTGCTCTGACGAAGGAATTAATGGGATTTCTAGATTAGAGGGTCATTTTAGAAGTGAGGCGCTAAACTCTTGTAAGAAAACAAAAATTTAAAATGTATCATTAACATTAACGGGAAAATGGCCGTCCGCGTTGACGTCAGATTCGTGAAACTCGTTGTCCGCGGGGAATTTTCGACCACTGCGGATGGACTGTTTTTCAAGCCCTGGGTGATTATAAAGACTTTAAAGTTTAAAATTTGAGATAAGCTATTTATTCACATTTGCATTCATGCTCCATCCTTTTATTCACTTTTCTTATATTTTTAAATGAGAATTTTGTTATAAATGAGAATAAAAAGTCTGAACAAATTTTGTGTTAAAAACTTTTTAGTTTCTCATTTTTTTAATATCTATAACTTGTTATTTCTCAGGATATGTAACCAGAGCTAAAGTGCACTATAATTTTTTTAAATCTTTATTATCTTTACAAACATTTAGATAGTGGTAGTGATGCAGCTTCTTTGAGTACTACTGCTAAGAAAGATGGGGATTATTATATTTTGAATGGGAGCAAAGCATTTATTAGTGGAGCAGGAGATAGTGATACTTACGTGCTTATGGCAAGAACTGGAGGAAAAGGACCTAAAGGCATTTCATGTATAGTTATTGAAAAAGGCACTCCTGGATTAAGTTTTGGAAAAAAGGAAAGGAAGGTTGTTATATTTATCTTTATTTTACGGTTAGAAAAATATTAGTTACTTTCAGTTTGTATTTGTTCATTATGATATATAATTTATGCTATTAACCTTATTTATATTCATAATTATAAATAAGTTTTAGAAGTTTTCTCTTAAAAAATATCTAGTCATAGAGATCTAAATTTTTTTTTTTATAAAAAAAGTTGAAAGATTTCCTTAAAAATTTTAAGTGAGTCAAAAAGTAACTTCACCCCAAAACTGGGAATTTGACACCCTATCAAATTGCCAGATTTCACTCTTCCATTTTCAACTGTAATTTGTGCTTGCGGAATGTTATTAATAACCAAAAATATATTTTGATATTTTTTTTTTATAATTAGTGTTTTTGGATTATTTTGAAACTATAGCTTGGATGGAACTCTCAACCTACTCGAGCTGTAATTATGGAAGATTGCAAAGTACCAATTTCAAACAGAATAGGTGAAGAAGGGCAGGGTTTTAGTATGGCTATGCATGGATTGAATGGTGGTCGTATCAATATTGGTATATGATAAAATTTATATTAAAATAAATATTTGAAATCATTTATTGTTTTAGTATATCTAGTCATATTGCAATGAATAGATTATCTGTTTTATTTGACGTCTGCTTCTGATTAAAGTTTGTAGTTGGATTTTTAATTTTTAATCATTTAAGCAAAATTAAAATAGTATTTATTGATCCTTTTTATTTGCAAAGTGCCAATTTCAAACAGAATAGGTGAAGAAGGGCAGCAGGTCACTTTCCAATATCTTAATTGTTTCTTTTATGCCTGTCAATATGCCTTTTTCTGGAGGAACAAAAATAAAATTAAGTATTAAAAATTGGCCATTAAGTCTCAAGATCAGTTGTATAACTGAGTGCTTTAAATGATTTTTGTTTACTATTTGCTCTGCATTGCATATCTGTCAAAAATATTTTATTTTCAAGTAGACTTTTGAGGTTTCATGTAAGAAATTTTTTTGAGAAAGTCGTAACTTCATAATAAAAATAAATGATCACGTTTTTGCAAATGCTATTTTAATCAAATCTCAATTGGCAAAATTACTAGAAATGGAAATTTAGTTGCTATGTTCCTAAAGTAATAAAATTTTTGATATTTTTCACATTGAAATTTTTAAATTGGTTGAAATGCATACCGTACTATAGAGCATTTTAATAAAATAGCATAAATTCAAATGTAATTGACTTTTTCTTCCATTCTTGTACTTTTTTAAACTGTAATATAATTCACTTTATTATCAATCAGCATAATCTGTGAATTGTATTCTATATTATGGTAAAATTAACAAACAATGGTATTTGATTGATGATGGTATCAAATTTTTCAGCATCTTGTTCTCTTGGAGCTGCTCAGGCGAGTTTAGAAATAGCTTGTGATTATCTCAAAACAAGAAAACAGTTTGGAAAATCTCTTTCAGAATTTCAGGTGTGTAACTTTGCCTTTTTTTAAAAAAATAATTAGCTTTTATTTCTAAAGAGAATATTTTACTTACTTTAAGAACTCTCTTTTTTTTATTCTGTGATGTTTTAAAAAAATTTTTTTCCATAACAAATATTAAATTAGAGAGATTTGCAGTCTGCTGTCAACTACATGTTTGAAAAATAATTAAATGCATCTATTTGAGTTTTTTTCACTTTCAATATTGAATATGTTTCTTTTTTCAATTTTAATAAGCTCTACTTTTAATTTTTTTAAAAGACAGTCCTATGTAATATATTTTGTAATCCTATGTTATACATTTTGTCTAAACAACAGTTAGCAGCTTTTGACCATGAAGAATACTTCTATGTTAATTGTTTTTAAATATTTTTTAGTTAATTAATGATCCATTTAGTTAAAAGAAAATTTAAAAAAAAAAAAAAAAACAGTTCAGTGCTTTAAATCTATGAACTATAAAAATTTTAAAGAAAGATTTATATTTTGTTTGTGTCTATAATTTTTTACGGTCTTGTGTATTAAAAAATTAGATGAAGTAATTTAAAACTTAATCAATTGTTACATTTAACGATTAAAATAAATACAAAATATCATTTATTAGTTACAAATACATAGACAGTAAAAGCTAAGTATGTGGAGTGCGGCTTTTTATAATAGTCAGCTATTAATTTCCAAGTTACCATTGAAATGCTAATATTAAAGATACAAACATTATATGTTTATAAGAAGTTAAAAATACTAGCCTTTAACTAATATGAAAATTTTTTATTTTGAGAAATACATTTTTCTGCGGTTTATGTATATTCTCTGAAAAAGGTTTAAAATGAAGACATTTTTATTTATTTCTGGTATTAATACAGAGGAGCAAAAAACAAACATTGTTTTATTCTTACTATTTAAACCCCATACTTTTATAAAGCAATGTGTGAAAGAAAACCAGCTAAGTTCAAACTTTCCTGTCATAGAAATTTTTGCCTTTCATGAAGTACAAATCCTCATAATAAGGTCTACAATCAGTTGACAGAACGAGTCTAATCTATATATGTATTTTAATTCTAAAGATAAATATGTCAGTTTCATTTTTTGTCTCATAATTTGTATTTTAACATTAAGGATGTGAATTTATTAACAACAAGCTTACTATAATGGCAGTTTGATTTTCTATTATGATTTTAATTATAACAGACTTTACTGCTTTTTTAATTTACAGCATAACAGATTTCTTCTTGCTCAGATGTCTTCTGACATAGTTGCAGCTCGTTTGCTAGTTCGAAATGCAGCAGTTGCTCTAGAGAAAAAAGCACCTGAAGCTGTATCACTATGTGCGTCTGCAAAATATTTTACTACAGAAAATTGTTTTACGGTAAATATTTAAACTTTTCAGAGCCTTAAAGCAAAATTAACTTGTAATGTGTCACTTACTTGATATTTTCTCAAGACAACTTCTCTGCTGACTTAGATGGTTTTCTTAATTATTTAGGAATGAGTTGTTGATGGGTGTTTTATGTAACTAATATAATATATGTTTTCTCAAAATGAGATTATTTTCCATGGATTACAAGTAAAAATTATGCTATGGAATAATTTTTTTCTGTTGCATAAGAATTATGAACAGATCATAGAATATTTTTGTATTGCTTTTTTCCAATTAGCAACCAGTTTCTCTTTACAAGCTACTGCTTTTATGTAATTTGATAAAATATTCCTAACTAGGATTTTTTAAAATTCCCTCAGGCGAATACTAAGTGACTCTTACTTTTCTACTACATAGAGAGTGATGGTTAGAAAAAGATAAATGCATTTCAGTTTATTATGGACCTTAAGGTTATTTGTTTTATGTCGGAAGAGTTTCCCCCCCCCAAAGAAACAGACAAATGTATGTTCTTTATAAACCTATATGTTCTTTATGAAATTGTGCACTAAAACAAAAAATAAAGTAAACTAAAAACATCATAATTTTTAAAAAAACTACCTTTCTGAATAAAACTAATTTCCAGTTTAAAATTCCCTTTCCTGAATTAGCTAATATCAAGTACTTGTATAATTCAACAAAGAATTTGTTCCTCTGTTTTATCTTTCTCCCATATTATTAAACATATAGCTCTAATATATACATGCAGCTCTGATCGTATCTTGTTACAGCAATTGTGTTATTGATTTATTTCACAGAGATATCTTTTATGATATATTAGTTATCATCAGAAAATATCTATCCATAAAATATTTTTATTTTAAAGATATTACTTGTACAAGTATAATAGCTTGAGAAAAACAAAGATTAAAACTCATTACGTACATCTGAAATACTGATAGACAGAACATTGCAGTTTTAAAAGGTGAATAACATCAACAAATTTTAATTATATGCCAACTCTTGTTAAAGTACCCAATTGAGAGCAGAGATATACAGATCAAAAGTTTTATCCTAGAAAGCAAAATAACCTCAATACATAATTTTTTACCTTCATATATGTTTCCCTCGTACGTGAGATTCTGAAAAATAAATTGATTACCTTTTGATATCTTATCAGATTTCTTATGTAAAGTTGAAATAATCCGGATTTTTAGGGGGATGAATTATAAAAATGCTTATATATGTATGTATATATACATTATATGTGTGTGTGAACTGATGAATCAGGGACATATATTTTCACTGTAATATTCATCCACACTTCAAACCAAGGACGTCCCCAGTTTGAAAATAGTCTAGAAACTCTTAAGGTGTGAATAATTGACACGGAGATGAATTTTTTTTTAACCCTAATCTTCCATAAAACAATACCATTAGCATTTCTAGTTTGTTATGAAATATTTTTATAAATAATTATTTCTAAAAAGAGTGTTTTTGTTTTCTTCTTAGGGTCCCACTTTACAGTCTCGATATAGGGGAGTGCGTGTAGCTTGGGGAAATCGTGTGTTGTTAATATCTCAGAAGTCCCCAGTTCCTCGGTATGAATACATAGTGCCTGTTCTCACTTAAAAAATATATCATTATATGCACACCATTCGCAAAAGAAATTCAATACTTTCACTTATTATTCATGAAACATTTCCTATGTTTTTTAATTATGTTTGCTACTTTAGAAAAGTTAAAGTATTTGAATTAATCATAAAAGCGTTAATTATAAAGAACTGAAGTTATAAAAAATTACTTTAGTTATTTTTTTGTCAAACTTAGTGCAGTTTTACTTGGAATAATTTTATTTACTTCTAAGTATCTGATAAAATTAGTAATTAATTAATTATGAACTAATTCTGATTTAAGTACTTAAAATAAATTTAATTTAATTAACTAAACTTAATTTTAAAACATTTATTGTTAAAGATTATCTGAAATATTATTTCACTAAGCATTCACTGATACCATCCTAGAACATAATCATAATATTGATGTGATACTTGAAAGGGAAAACACTTTTAAATTTTACTAATGTGTTTGAACTCATAAGTCTAATAAAAAAATTTAGATTTCAATTCTTTAAATTTTTTTAAATTTTTGTTTAGGATAAAATGGATTTTATGGGATACATAATAATTTTGATTAGCACATTTTTCAGTGACTTATTTCTCATTATTAATTTATTTTTATTCATAATTTCTTTTTAAAAAAATATTATAAATTTATTTTTGTGATTATTGAGGATAAAATTTGACTTCCATCACAGTTACTATTGATTTATTACCACTGAAAAATACAAATATGACTTCTATGTTACAGATTGCCAAGCACTGGGTATATATATATATATATATATATATATATATGTCAGGTATATATGCCGAGCTACTTCAAACTACACCATAATGTGATGATGTTGGTTACCATATTAATTCAATCACTATGATTAATAACAATAACAATAATATTTATTCTTCAATATTAACAAGAGTCACGTAGACTCTAACCACTTAGGTTTGAATCACAAAGATTCCAAGTTTTACCTCAAGACAAACAATTAGTTTCACGGAGAAACAACTTCAACTAAGTACTCTTCATTTACATCTAGAATGTTCAAAAACACTTTGTTAAGGCAAGCGCCATCTGGCGTGATAACTCAGAGGCTGTTATCTCACTTCTCACAGTCTCGGCCATTCGACAAGTGGCGTCCTCGCCACCTGAGAGAAAAGAAATCTGCAAAGAGAAAAAAAAAAACAAAGCAGTATACAAAACATGAAGAAAAAAATTTGAAAGAAAAAACAAAGCTGCATCGTTCCATCAGTAAATCTGCACTAATTTGTCCATGGCTTCATATAGTCTACAGCAGTGGTTGTAAAGTTAGGACCTTCATGTTGCCCAACTTTTTCTACTTGATATCTGTCATTGCATTTTACTTTAACAATCTTGTAAGGACCATGAAACTTTGGACGCAACTTTAAACCCGTTCCAAATTGCGTTCTTTGAATCGCCACTAAGTCATCTTTTCTGTACTTGTGGGGTTGTTTGCACTTTCTGTTGTGAGTTGATTTATTCTGCTCTTGAATTTCCATAATTCGTTGCTGTGGATCACTTCTAAGATCTTCTTTGGGTATTGGATTTAAGAACCCTTCTTTTTTTCTGCGTTTTCGATTACATAAAATGCAATCAACACAGTTGGCTAAGACGTTTTCAACTTTTTTCCGAAGTCCTGGAATATAAAAATCTCGTTTCACAGCTTCTTCAGTTTTTGCTAAAGCATAGTGTCCTTTACCATGGATTTCTTTAATTATATCCGTTTGCATAACTTCGGGTACAACCAAGAGATCACGACCATTGTCATAGCGATAAAGAATGTTATTTCGAATGAAATGTATATTGTCATCACCTTTCGCAAGTAAAGATTTAATTGTGTTAATTTGTTCATCATTTTTTTGAGCAACTGCAATTTTCATGGTGACTTCATCGTGCGAAATTGTGATACACGCATTTCTACTTAAGGCATCTACATGTTTCATCTGTGTAGCAGGCCGGTGCACTATATCATATTGAAATTCCTCAAGGTACAAAGCCCAACGTGCAATTCTAGGGACAATTTCTTTTTTATTCACTGTGTTTTGGAGAGCTGCGCAATCAGTAACAATTTTAAATTTTGTACCTAATAAATAACAACGAAATTTCTTCAATGCTTCAACTATCGCGAGGGTTTCTAACTCGTAACTACTATATTTTTCTTGTTGTGGATTAGTTTTTTTACTAAAGTAATGAATAGGATAAAATTTTTCATTATCAGCCTTTTGTAAGAGTACTGCACCAAACCCAAAACTACTAGCGTCAGTATGAAGTTCTAACTCCGAATTTTGTCTGTATAAATGAAGAACTGGGTTATCAGTTAAAGCTAACTTAAGTTTTTTAAAAGCTTCTTTTTGATCATTATCAAATTTAAATTCAGTATTATTTCTCAATAAATCAGTAAGGGGTTTAGCTATTTTACTGTAATTAGGAATAAATTTACGAAAATATCCAGTTAAACCGAGAAAACTCATAAGTTGTTTATGTGTTTTAGGTAGGGGAAAATTCTGAACTGCTAAAGTTTTAGAGGGTGAAGGGCGAATCTTGCCATTTTCAATTATGTAACCGAGACATTCTATGGAACGTTTTAAAAATTGACATTTCTTAAAATTTAATTCCAATCCGTTATCAGCAGCTGTTTTTAAAACACGTTTTAATTTTTCAAAACCTTCCTCTTCATTTTTTGCTGGAATGAAAATGTCATCTAAATAAATAACTAAAGTTTTATCTTTAATTAATTCTCTAAAAACATGTAAAATATATCTCTGAAAAACACTAGGACTGTTAGCCAAACCAAATGGTACCCGTAAAAATTCGTATTGGCCATTATGCGTAATAAAGGATGTGTATTTGCGACTATTTTCTTCGATTTCACAATGGTGAAAGGCTGATTTTAAATCAATAGAAGAAATTACCTGCGCATCGCCTAATTGGTCTAATATGTCCTCCATAAGGGGTAAGGGGAATCTATCGCGAACAATTTTTTTATTTAATTTCCTATAATCGATGCAAACTCGCGTGGAATTATCTTTCTTTTTACAAAGAACTATAGGCGCGCTAAATTCTGAACAACTTTCACGAATAACATCATCTTTTAACCAGGTGTCTATTTGTTTTTCAACTATTTCTTGCTCTTTAAATGACAAACGACGAGTATGTTGAGAAATGGGAATTTCATCTGTTAATATTATATTCATCTTAATATTTGTTGTTTTAATTTGCGATGGCTTATAATTATTAATCAAAAGAGTTAAATCTTGCTTTAATTTCTGATTCAGAATATGCGATAAATCAAATTCATTATGATCAATGACATTTGAGATCTGAGTTAAAAAAGAAAAAGCTTCTAAATTATTTGAATATTCATTTGACTGAAAAGTATCCGAAGAATAAAAACAATTCGAAAGAGGAACGGTTTGTTGATCATAAATTAAGGAATCGCAACTAGGCATTACAGTAGCCTTGAAGGGAGACGCTCTGACTGAGTTTGTAAAAGTTTCGGTTCCACTTCCGAAGGGTGAATATTTCGCGTGAGAAATGATTGTATTTACGTTTACTGTTTTTGGGGTAGATGTATTTTTAACAAATAATTTGCCTTTAGCAAAATTGATATCTAAACAATTAAGCACATCCATTCCGATTATAAAATCGAATTGCATTTTATCAATAACATAAATATTAGCATTAATCGTAAAATTATCTATACCTATGTTTGTATTAAACCAACCTAATGGAGAAATAGGCTCTTTACTTATTCCAGATAAAATAATATTAGACAATTGGAGGGGAATATGAGGAAATTTTTGATATAATACATCACTACACATGGTTATCTCACTGCCTGTATCTATAATTGCGTTAATTTTACTGTTAAATATTACAATATTTTTATCAATACGAGTTGGTTGAATTATATGTACGTTTCTTTCGGTACATTCATGAGTGGAATGACCTGATTTATTACAGTTTCTACACTTTTGAATTAATTGATCACATTTTGCACTTATATGCCCATAATTGTGGCAGTTATAGCATTTTATATGAGCCATATCTTTATTTTGATTCGGATTATTAAAACCAGGAGAAAAGGAAGAGATGGGTGTGTTTCGTTTTTGTTGAATTGGAAATGTTTTGGTTTTAAAGATTGAATTCTTATCAGGGGTGTCTACTTTTTTTGTTATTATTCGCGCGTTTTTGTATGTTTCTAGCTTATCAATCAATACGCTTAATTCGGTTAATTGGTGTAAATCATCCAATAAATGTTCGCGGATATCTGACGGTAATTTTCTTCTTACTTGGTCAACGACCATATATTCTTTTAGCTTGTCAAAGTCTGTTATTTTCAAACCGCTAATCCACTCGTCGAAATAGTGGTTTAATTGATATGCGAAATCTCGCCAAGAAATATTTACTTCTTTTCTATGGAAAGAAAATTTCTGACGGAATTGTTCCGGGGAAAGTTTAAAGCGTTTCAGAAGCAAAGTTTTAACAAAATTATAGTCTGCAGTTAATTGTTCTGGCTCTTGAGCAATTATTTGAACAATGCTTAGAGGGAGAAGTCCCATTAAATATGTGACGAATTCAGTTTTATTTATATTTATTCTGTTCGCCTGTCTCTCAAATAACTGTAAATAGGTACTGATATCGGTTTCGTTGGCATCCAAACTTTTAATTAGTTTATACAAGTCACTTGTTTTTAATGTTTCTGTTGCTAGAATTGGAGTTCCGTTTTGCCGATTTAAATTTTCCGCTTTAAGCTTTTCAAGCTCAATTTCCTGTGCTAATTTTTCTTTTTCGGCAGTCGCTTTTTCCAAGCGTTCCGAAACAATATTTTCTAACACATTTTTGGCAAATATTTCATCATATTTAGTATGGGAAGTAATTAGCTGTGTTATATTGATAATTTTAGGATTAGGTGGAAGTGTAATCCTTAATTCTTCTGCTAGTTTTAACAGATCTTCCTTTCTAGATCTGGACAAGAAGCTCATTGTTTTATATTTCTTTATAATTCACACAGAATAATAGTCAAAAAACATAGTACTCACAGGTTCGTAATTGTCCGTTATCCAATTTCAAGGACCACTTTTGACACCAAAATGTCAGGTATATATGCCGAGCTACTTCAAACTACACCATAATGTGATGATGTTGGTTACCATATTAATTCAATCACTATGATTAATAACAATAACAATAATATTTATTCTTCAATATTAACAAGAGTCACGTAGACTCTAACCACTTAGGTTTGAATCACAAAGATTCCAAGTTTTACCTCAAAACAAACAATTAGTTTCACGGAGAAACAACTTCAACTAAGTACTCTTCATTTACATCTAGAATGTTCAAAAACACTTTGTTAAGGCAAGCGCCATCTGGCGTGATAACTCAGAGGCTGTTATCTCACTTCTCACACACACATATATATATATATATATATATATATATATATATATATATATATATATATATATATATATTACACACACACCATAACACAGTAAAATAATGACATTTCTTGCACACCCTGGGGAGCTTTTTAACACATTCTGGTCGGAGTTTTACAAAATAAAATTCACATTTAAACTTTTAAATCAAATTTGTGTCTTTTAAAGTGGATAGTCTGGAACATTTATTGATAGAAACTAATGATTCAGTGTCAACGCGTTAAAGTGCATGTGTTTCACCATATTTTTAGTCAACATTTTCCTCAACTTAATATAAACTACATTGTGTTAAAACTTATTGTATTGTTACATAGACCCATGCAGTTTTGTATGTTCTCAAAACTTACTATGAACTGTTTTTCTTTATCTCAAAACTATTTTCAAAATTTTTTGTTTAATAAATTTATTTAATTTATTTTCATATTGATTATTGACAAAACAGTTTGTCCTCTTGAGTTACAATTACAAGTCAATGTATTTTATTTAAGGTATTGCTTTCAAGTACCAAACAAATCATTTTTAAAAGGGAATTAATAATTTTAAAGTATTATTAGTATATTAACATTAAATGCATTTAAGTGGAAAATTAAATATAATGGGTGTTGTATTAGTTAAAAGTTAGGCATATATCTCTCTATATTAAAAGGAACATTAGCGCACTAGACTGCCCCGTCTCTGTTTTGGGTGTTCCACTTAACATTATATTTTGTTTTTGTTGCACAAAACTGACTTAGAAACTTGAAATGAGGAAGGTGTGTAGAAAAATAGAAAAAACATTCAATGAATTAGAAAAAATAGTATTAGACAATTAGTTATTAATTTTTTATATCTAAGATTTTATGCAACATTGATTTTTGGAAAAGAATTTGGATTATTTTTACCGAATCTTTAAGAAATATATAACGTTTTAATTTCATTAAAATTTCTTTGTCCCTATTCTCTTTTAACATCTAATTTTAATTTTGCTCATCTTAAAATTTAATTTTAAATTGAAACTGAATTTAAAATTAATTGAAATTGATATATTTTTTAAAATAGATTTTTTTTTTCAATGAAACTTCTTAAAAATAAACAGTACAATCGCGTCAAAACAAGGGTACTCAGTTTACTGTGTGTAAGAAACGTCCCCAGCTTACTGGTGTAAGAAAGATCCCCCTGTACTGTGTGTATGAAATGTCTCCAGTTTACTGTGTATGACAAGGACCTTGCTTTATGGTATTGTAAGAAGGATTCCCGATGTCTGGTGTGTCACATGCATTAATTTATGATTCCAACAAAGCAATCATTAACTCTCAATCATAATAAAGCTATCATTAACTTCAGTAAATCAATTTGAATGTTTTAAAAGCTTGATTTCTATAACAGTTTTAAACTGAAAAACAAGTTAATGAAGTCATTAAGTAGTGCTGTAAATTTTTCTTATATATATCTGAATATATTAATACTTAAAAGAAATATTGAATCTAATGAATCACTATCCATGACTATATATAATGGATATACTCAATAAATCAGTAGAGAGGATATCTGTTCTGTTAAGAGGATATCGGTTCCCCCGTCGTCAACGGGGGGGTGGGGGTGAGAGGGGTGTCTCACCGCCCCAGCGATATCATCCAGTCGGCAAATTCAGGTTAAGTCGGAATTAATAAATTTTTTTTTTACAAACCGAAATCCCGATTTTGCCGAAATTCTTCCATTGTCGAATTTTTCATCGGTGATGAGATTTAAACGGATTTCAAAGTTATCTGAGTTTTGTCTACTTCGGGACTTTGTCCCATACCCGACTCGGCAAATCTTGCTGTGAAATGTGTTTTCAAACTTAGTTTTTTTTTTCTCCTCCAAGAGTAACCATTATGATAATTCCAAGCAAGATGACCGATAATACTAGACAAAATCATGACTGCCGAAATTCTTTCATTGTCGGATATTTCATCGGTGATGAGATTTAAACGGATTTCAATGTCATCTGAGTTTTGTCTATTTTGGGATTTTGTCCAAGACCCGACTCAGCAAATCTTGCTGTGAAATGTGTTTTCAAATTTAGTTTTTTTTTCTCCTCCAAGAGTAACCATTATGATAATTCCAAGCTAGATGACCGATAATACTAGCCAAAATCCCGACTTCGCCGAAATTCTTTCATGGTCGGATATTTCTTCGGTGATGAGATTTAAACGGATATCAAAGTTATCTGAGTTTTGTCTATTTCAGGTCTTTGTCCCAGACCCGACTCTGCAAATCTGGCTGTGAAATGTGTTTTCAAATTTAGTTTTTTTTCTCCTCCAAGAGTAACCATTATGATATTCTCCTCCAAGAGTAACCATTATTATAATTCAAAGCAAGATGACCGATAATACTAGCTAAAATCCCTACTTTGCCGAAATTCTTTCATTGTCGGATATTTAATCGGTGATTAGATTTAAACGGATTTCAATGTCATCTGAGTTTCGTCCATTTCGGGATTTTGTCCCAGACCCGACTCAGCAAATCTTGCTGTGAAATGTGAGTTTTCCAATTCAGTTTTTTTCTCTCTCCTCCAAGAGTAACCATTTATGATAATTCGAGGCAAGATGACCAATATTATAAGCCAAAATCTCGAAAATCATTTCTATCGTATTATTATTTCCACGATACATTCTTAAATTTAAAAAAAATTTAGTGACCTTGATTTTTAGTTAGTTAATAATGTATCATAAAATTCAGATATTAATTCTCTGAATTATATTAACTCTTAATTAGAGGTTTAAGTATTTTTTTTAAGGAACTTGAGTTTTTTTTTTAAAGAATTAATAAATTTTAAATGAAATAATCATGCCGGTGATGCAAGCTTTTTTTTTTTCCTTTCTTTCAAAATATTGGGAAAAAATTACAAATAAGAGTACCTATTAAAAAGGATTCTTTATTATTCAAAATATCTTACTTAAATTGTTAAATTCTGTTTAAATAACACAAATTAATAAATAATTTATATTTTCAATTGGTATGTGTAAAACACTAAATGACTACTCCAAATGACTTTAACATTTAAAAAAAAAAAAAAACCCATTTAATTTGTTAACTACCCTTCAGTTCATAATTTTTAAAATTCTTTGATGATTGGATTATTATTTGAGTTAAAATGTTTTTAACCTAAAATAAATTGGTCAGGGATCAATTCATATCTCTAGAACAATTAATCATCACAACAAAATTTGATATTCTCTATGGAAAATAGTAAACATATATGTGATCCTCAATTCACCTTTATAAAAGTTTCTGTTTTAAAAATAAAGTATTATATTTTATTGTAAATTTTTTTTTCAAGAATCCTAAGAATTCTGAAACAGTAAATTGAGTTACACTGAATCGAATCGACACTTCAATCATTTCACACAATTTGTGGATGGTTGCCGAGTTCAAAGTATTAAATGTTGTAATATTGGATTAATGAATTATTTCAATAAAAATACGGTGAAAATAGAGGAATTCTTCGATTCCGATTATTCACCGGAAAGTGGCAAGTCTGTTTGATCAAGCCGTTACCGACACTATGAAAAGGCGCAAAAAAGGATGGTGGCAGCGACTCCGACCTTGTGAATCTCAGACAAAACCCCGGAGATTTCTGTCAACTGTCAACTTGAAAAATCGAGGGTGTTTTAAAAGTGGTTAGCTAGAAATGCCCTAAGCTATATTTTCTCACGTTCTCTCTTACTCTTTCTAAGAATAAAGACAATGTCTTTGTGCATGTTGTTAAGAAAGGGCCTCAATGCACATGCAGCTGTGGTACCAATTACTTCACTGACCTGTCTTTAACTCTCCAGTACAAGTACTTAGTTATTCAAAGCACTTTTTATAAATTCTTATTATTATTCAATAAAATGGAAATTCCGCTCACAAGCCAACAATCATTCAATCTACCGCAGCTTAAATTTTATATGTAAGTATAAATTTTTCATGAATATTTATTATTTGTAGTCTTATTGTTTAAATATTAAGTTTAATTAAATTGCATTAAATATGTTATTTTCCAATTAAATTATTTCCTCAATAATTGCTTAAAAATTTAGGTATAAGACTTTCTCAAAAGAAATTTTTTTTTTTTTAAATATATATGGGTAAAAATTGATTTTTATAAAGCAGATAAAATTATTTTTTTAATCTCTTTTGTACAGTAAAATGATTAAGAGAAAGAAAAAAGAGCAATTAAGAAAATGTTATTAATATCCATTAGTACGAGCTTGAGATAGAAAAAGATAAATCATATTTGAATTCCAAAAATTGGAATTTTTCTTCCGTTTTTTAAATAGTTATTTACTAAGCTTTTTTATTTTATGTTTGAAACTAGTAATTTTTTCTTTTTAGATTTTTTCTGTTGAAATTATTTTTAATAGATCTTATTTAAATGAAAATTCAAATATCAAATTCTATATTTCTTCGTAGGCTTTGTTTTTGTGATAAGTTCAAACTGCAATCCTTTATGAACAAAAATGTATTAATGCGTATTTTATTGAAAATTTAATGTATTTAAAAATAGAAAAGTTTCATTTTTTTTTTTGATAAATATTTCTTTTTAGCTATTTTGTTGTATTTCTTACGTATTTAATGTTTTATATATTATTTCTTTTACTAAAGTTAACAGTTTTTCATTTGTTTAAGTTAATTATTAGTAAAAAGAAACTTAATAATTTTGTATTTATGTAAAAATTCAATTCACAGTTTTCTATTAAAAATGAAGAATAATCATTTTAGCATAAATCTTTTCATAAGTTTTTAATTGTTAAATCTATTAGCGTTGGCTGCACCAATGACAAATGAATGAACTTTCAGCAAGATGAAATTGATTAAAAACTATCTTCGAATAACAATGACTGGTGGACGCCTAAATTCACTGCTTTTACTCAAAGCAGAAAAAGATATTGTTGACACTTAAGCTTGATAAGTTGGCAAAATATTTTTCAATTTTAAAACAACGTCGAATTAAATTTACGTAGCTAATATAATTAATATAACGTAGCTTTGATAACATATTGATTTTTTATCCTTTTTATGCGAATTTATTTATTTATAATTTAAATGGCAAATATTTAAAATGTTTTTCTACATTATTTTTCTTATTTTTTAAAAATGAAAGGACAATTTACTTTGAATTTTGTTTTGAATCAATTTTTGATAGAACACTGTATTGAAATAAAAGATAAATTCTAATAACTAAGTGATTTTTCAAAAAATATTTAAATATAAAGTAAAAGTATTTCAAAGTTTCACTGAAAAACATTTAAATGTACAACTTTATTTTTTAAAAGTATTTCCACAAATAATTATTAATTACAATTGAAAACTTATTTCAATTGAATAAGTTTCAGTTTATTTAAAAATAGATTTTTTTAAAAATTTTTTGTTACCAATTTAATAATAAAATTAATGGAAATGTAAAAATTATATTTTCTTTTTATTATTTTGAATAATTACTGGTACCATTTAGTTATCAATAATACCACATTTATCACCTATGGCGGTTGCATTTTTTAGTGCTGTAAAATTTTTTTTCGATGAATAGCATTATGTTTATAACTCGTCGAAATGATTTCAAAATAAACTTTGGAAGCTCAAGTTTTGTGACACATTTGAACTCTTTTATTTGTTTTGTTTTACCTTTGATTATCAAGCTTTAGCCAAATACAAATTGTATATATATATATACATATATATATATATATATAGCATAATAAATAAATACAAAAAGACACGTAGAAAATTAAGAAACACAATAAGTTTCATTTATTGCGCATAAGCTGCAAGTAAATAGAACTCATAAAATAAACTCAAAATGAAGATAAAACAAAGGAAAATTACAGACTAATGAAAAAAAGAGAAAAAAGAAATTTAAAAAAATAAAAGTAGCAAAAACTAGAGAAAAAAAAATATCCGAAAAAAAAGAAGAAAAAAAGGATAGAATTCTTTTAAAAAAGCCGGAAAATAAAGATATAATCTTTTCATCAGCCCACACGATTATATCTGCAGAAAAGAGTGCTTTCTAATATTGTATTAATGTAGCCAAAGCAAAATATATCAATACATTTAGTGTGAGGTGCACTCAAACATTTTTTACAAAAATTACAGCAAATAAAATAGAACACAATAAGTAAAAATAACACGTAAAAACAGAAAATAAAATATAAAGAAAAAACAGAATAGAACATAAAACATAATCTATAAAGCGAGTAGCGAAATCAAATGAACTTACATGAACGGGAAATTTTTCAAGAATGATTTAAAATATTTTCGTAACAAGATTGCCAGATTGAAAATGAGATAGCGTAACTAGAGTTTTGTTTTAAGGTGCGTTCTAACTGCATTACTGAAGTGCGTTTGATTTGTTAGTTACCAAGGATGGGCCCGAAAATGGATGTGCGCAAAGTAATATTATACTGGATAATTTAAAGAAGTTGACTATAAATAATTTTAGAAAATAAATATTTATTATTATTAGTGTTTAATTTTCCTTTGTTTTATCTTCATTTTGAGCTTATTTTATGAGTTCTATTTACTTGCAGCTTATGCACAATAAATGAAACTTATTGTTTTTATGAATTTTCTTCGTTTTTTTTTGTATTTATTTATTATGTTATATATATATATATATATATATGTTACGGCCAAAGCCTGAAGTCCGGCCAATTCGCGAATTGGCCGAACCTCTTGGCCAAAGTCCGAAATAATTGAAACGATCATTGAATATTTTACATTGGCAGCCTTCTATAATTATATAAATAATTCTTATAAATCTTCTAATTTAAAAATATAAAAAATAGAAGTTTTTAAATTGTCTATTAAATAATCATTAATTTAATAATCAATATTAAATTAATGATTATATCTATTTAAATGTCTAATCATACATACACCAAAGGTCTAGTCATACTAGGTCTAGTTAAGTGTCACTGCCTGGTGTACATTTGCCCAGTATACCCTACACTGATGTTTTTTAAGGTTCAGTGCCACTGTTCGGTATACATTTGCCCGGTATATCCTACACTGAAGTTTTTTTAAGGTTCAGTGCCACTGCCCGGTATATCCTACACTGATGTTTTTTTAAGGTCAAGTGTCACTGCCCGGTTTTATCCTACACTGATGTTTTTTTAAGGTCAAGTGCCCCTGTCCGGTTTGCCAGGTATAATGATTTTTTCTTCCAACTTTGGCTGATCTTCCCATGCCGATTCGCGATTTGGGCGGCCAATTCCCGAAATCAAGAACAATTTCGGAATCTGGCCAGCCATTCGCGATCTGGCTGGCCAGATCGCGAATTGGCCGACTTCTGACTTTGGCCGTAACATATATATGTGTGTGTGTGTGTGTATGTATACGGCAGTCGGCAAAATAAGCTTCAACACCCCCCCTCTCGAATCGGTTAGCGACGGGCCTGATCCAACTGGTTATGATGTATTTTTAATTGGTCTTCACTAAAGGTTCAAAAAATTTCAATAACAATTTTGTTTTTCCATAATTTAAAATTTTTGTTTCTGGCACTCAGTGTATATTCTTTTTTACTTCATTTTTTATAAGGATTCTAAAAATGTAGATTTAAGACAAGCATTACTGAACACCCTGTGAAGTATTAAGGCATCAAATTAAATCCTTCAAAAACATTAAACGGAAATTTATTTTCTGCAGTTAACAATAAATTTTTAGTTCTGTTTAATACATGATTAAAAAATCCCCCCCCCCCCCACGAAAATTGTTTTTTTTTTTAAATGTTCTTTTTAAAGCTTTTTATAATTATAAACTATTCAAAATGTATGTCTTAATATAAGTCCTGGTAGAATTAAACACAAAATCACAGGAAATTTATAAATTTTACTCTGAAATTGAAAAGGTCCCTGTTTTGGGGGTGTAAGAGGTCTCTGGTTGCTCAGGAAAAATTCATGTGTAAAAGTCATATATTTCACCAAGGTGGTAATTAGTTACTAGGTTCAAAATTTTATTCAAATCCCATAACTCCTTATGATGTCTTCGATCTACTGTTTATTAACATAGTCCCCATTTTACGTGTTGGGTAAACTTGTGTGTATCATATATCATGGGGATCATGTAGAATGTTCTATTATTCAAGTTATCAGGTAGAGCAGAAAGAAGGCATGGTTTATTAAAACATCTTAACTATTGGTCAAGCATAAAATTGATGCGCTTGAGTTTTATTTTAGGGAAAGTCTCACAAATTTTCCCCCATCATATGTCACATACGAAAAGGGAATTGTTAGTAATTATAATAGGTCCATAAAATGTAGAGGTACCTTATTTACTCGCTGAAGCTTGTAGTGTAAGAAGGTTTTGCAACATGGTAGCTTAGCCCAATCCTTAATTTTTAAATTTCTTTGTTTACCCATCGTTAGTATTGTCAGTCATCATATATATATATATATGTGTGTGTGTGATGACTGGCCACTCTAACGATGGACTCGGTAGCTGTTTGTGTTCCAACAAAATTTTTAAAGTTTTTGTGAAACTCATGAATTTCAATAATATTTTTGCCATTTCAAACTTGCAACCGTTATCATAAATAATTTAATGCAATCATAAGGGAATAAAGTTGTTATTTTTATGTGTAAGTCTAGACTGCATGTATCATTGTTTCTCGTTTTGAGAACATGCAATCAAACACCTATGTTTTGATCATTCTAGTAATATCTACCTTTCATGATAATTTTGTGTTTGTTATCTTACTGGTGTTATTTACACATAGTTATTGTTTTTACATTTCAATTGAATTGTATGACAGTTTTGTGTTTGTTAAAGTGCAATACATTTTATTATAGATAGTCAACAAAGCATTGCAAATGCATGGTGGCTATGGTTATTTGAAAGATTATCCTGTGCAGCAATATTTGAGAGATATAAGAGTTCATCAAATATTAGAAGGTAAATTTTACTAATATAATTATTAATAAACTGTGATTAATTTTTTTAAATTAAATTTTTAATCATTTAGTGTGGTAAAATAAAAAATATTTTTGTTAGTTTTGCATTTCTTTTAAAATAATTTTGTTGCTACATTATTTTTTCGTTTAGCTTATAATTTTTCATAATATCAATGATTTCTATCAAAATGAATATGGGAATTTAAGGAAACTTGCTTTCATTAATCACACAGTGTTTATTAATTTTGCATACTCCAAGCTTTATCTTGAAATGATGTTAAAACATTATTTTAAATGAGGCAAAAGCATTTGTCAGGACAATCACATTAAAAATTATTAAAAATATGAGAGTGTTTTAAGATAGATAATGACATATTTAAAGTAAAACTAAATTTTTATTTTATTTATTGAATCTGATGAAATAGTTGAATGACTTGGATCATAATGATTTACTTGGATCATTTTTTGCAGAAAGTAATTATTTTTTTCAAAATTTTTTTTTAAGTGGGATATAGTTATGAATACTGTATTTTTTAAAATGTTTTTTAATAATATTTAAATAATCTCTCTCTCACACTTTAGTTTTTTTAAAATGTAAATTTTGCATTTTATTTTTAAAGGTACCAGTGAAGTTATGTTACTGTTGTTGTCTCGTGATTTGCTAGGGGTAACTAAATAGTGAGTATTTATGCCTTATTAACCCCACTTCAGTTCCTTTTGGTACTGTTTGCTTTGCCTATTTTTGTCCGCTTGCTTCTCACTTTTTCTAATGTTTTTTGAAGATATTTTTAGAATGTTTATTTTCCTTATAATACTATAATGTAAATAAATTATCCATTCTGTAATAAACTCTATGATAATACTTTTAATCAGTGATTCTATTTTCTCTTTTACTACGCAAAAAAATATGTGTTATAATTTCAATTTTGAATTTTATTTATTGAAGAAATTATTTTTTTCATTTTAATGTGAAACTTCTTTGCTGTAAGTGAGTTAATCATAGCTTTTCGTTAGGCATATTGCACTAAAGATCGGTAGTGCTGCTTGAATTTACTTAATAAAACAAACTTTTATAACTTTGTCAAATATTTTTTTCATATCACTTTTCTATATCAGTTACATGAATTGTTTAGGTTTTATTTTTATTTTTTTATTTATTTTTTTTGTAACTGCTTTCTACTATAATTATTACTAATAATGATAAGTGTCCCAAAATTCATGCAAAATTAGAATTTGGCACCATTTGTGTGATGGAATGCTGTCGACCAAGAAAAGAACACCTTAGTTTAGGCTTATCAAAAATTGAGCACTTCATAAAAAAATAATGTAATCTCATTGTTTGAACAATATTGAGTTATTCCATAGTTTGGTTATCTTCAGTTTTGATCAGAGGTCACCAAAGTGGTCTATATAGACCCCCAGGGATCTATTTAACAAAAGCGGGGGTCGATCTGAGCCAGGTGGTCGAATGGGGGTCGATCCGAATCGGAAGGGTCGATTAGGGATCGAAGAAAAAACAGTTCTGAAAACGCAAATCATACGTACCTAATTTAGTATGTAAAATTTTTGAATTTTTTTATAATTAACTTAATATCAGTTTCTTTATAGAACATAAATTAATAAACATATATTTATTCGGTGAAACAAGTATTTACGTACCAGCGCGTAGTGGCACAAACTCTGCACTTCTAGTTTATAAGTCATATGTGTTCTTGTCCAAATGTCACGTGTGACGAGCATTGAAGTTACAAACGCAAATATCATACACAGTTTCAGCTATCTTTGCTAACTGTGAACAGTGTTGAATGTTTGCAGTGTCATTATTAAAACTTTTATAGTTTTGGATAATTAGTTATTGTTTTTGATAAAACCATTCGTTTAGTTTAGATATCAATTTTAATTATCAATACATGTAAAAAAGAAGGTAAGCAATAATAATATGGATTAGTACAGACCACGATGAAACTATAGCACACTTTGTATTTTTTTACGAAAATTAAAAAATTTTTGAAAATACTATTACTTTAATAATTAATTTCATGTTCTAATTAACTTTAATAATTAATTAAATGTATTATTACTTTAATAAATGTTTAAAATCATAAAATAAATGTACAAATACAGTATCTAATAGAGTTTTATTTTAATTAACAGAGAATTACTTTTATGGGGGTTAATGGAGATTTCGAAAAATTATTTAGGGGTCGATGATCAAAAAAGTTTGGCGACCCCTGGTTTTGATGATTAGAATTGTAAGTTGCAGATTATGCAATTTAATGCTGTAGGATCTCTTTCTTTTTTTTTTTTTAAAAAGTTAAGGTTAAAGTTATGTCAATAAGCCCACAATCACCCATATCTTGAATTAGAAAACTGAGTTTATTTTCATCAAAATTTAGCTATATTTATTGTATTTGAGAATTTCTATTTGGTGTAAGAGTGTGTATGTTCTAGCAAAATTGTGAAGGCTATTTATGAGCAGGGCTAAAGAGAATAGAAGGACTGGTTCACTCCTTTGAAGAAACTCTCGCCGCGCCAATCTTCCGATTTTCTCTAGTGACGACACTTAGGCGCAAAGCTCGCACTTTTACTTCAAGAACAGAGCGTTCGGCCTTTCTAGCTCTAACTAATATAGGAGCATTTCTTTTTGTGACAAATTCTAAGACATTTGTTATTTTCTATAATGATTTTCCTCAGTTTTTTGCAGTGAATTTACAAAAATTTAAAACTACTAACGAAATGCCAGTTTGCGCGATTGCAACTTGCAAAAATTCTGATAGAAAAACAAAAGGAAAAAATATAATTTTCCGCTTTTCCCCTTAAGTAAATTAACAACTATGTAAAGAATGGATTCCAAAATGGCACAATTAATATAAAACAGCAATACTTTTTTTTCTATCGTTAAGAACTTTTATAAAAATTCGTTATCTAAATAGAAACCACCTCGTTACTTCAAAAAGAAAGGCAGGTGAAAAAAATTAAAAAATGGATAAAGTCAAATAAAATTAAAACGTAAGTAAAAAGTATAAATAGAATATATAGTGTATAGTTGAAATTCTCCTAATTTCATAACATATTTTTTAATGTAGTTATTCTAAATATTTATGATTTTTTTAAAAATTATATTCACTTAAATTTCTAAAATCTATAAGCAATTGTAAAATTTCTAATGTCATTATGAACCTAAATGATTATTTTGTTTCAGTAATTAGCGTTTATGGTTGATGTTTCCTTATAATTAAGTATGAACAAATTCCTATTAACGGTATATTTTAAAATCAGGGATTCTAAATTTAACTCAACTTATTGTTATAAAAGAATATGCAGATAAAAAAGTGTCGATATATGCTTTCATTTTTCTTAATAATTAAAGTTAAAACTGAACTTTTTAAAATAAAGTATTTATAGTGTCATTTTCGCCAACTAGTAAAATATTTAAGTTGAAAATGGTATTTTTTTAATATAATGGCCAAGAAAGTGTTTTTGAACTATGTTTATGAACGGAAATAATGTGTTAATTACGAAAATTTGAAAGCTAATAAACAGAAAAAAACTAACTTATTTTTACAGAGAGAAAGATGCAAAGTTATCATAATATCTTTGCTTGCGATATCCGATATCTGTGGACACAGTGACGTCATGAGGAGGGAAATCGTAGCTTCAGCTCTAAGAACTAGCCCTTCTATTCTCTTTAGCCCTGATTTCTGAGATATCTTATTCCATACGAAACCCTATACTATACACTTCACTTTATGAGTCAATAAACAAAATGTTACATTTATTTGATTAAAAATCTGTGTTTTCATTCAAATTACTTTTTTCTCGAATTTTAGTTGACTCTTTAATAAAGAATTACTGTCATTTGCATATGATAAACACACTTTTATTTCAAACTTCTTTATTATTCTTATTAGGAAAAGAAAATGCAGATTTTTGAAATGAAAAAGATTTATTTGCATTTCATGGAAAAAAATTATACTCCATTGTTTTTCGAGAGAATTACAAAATCTAAGTTTTTTGTTGCCGTCAGATCTGAAAACTGCCCTGCCCTTCTTGTATAAAAACATTTGTATTTCTTATTATTTCATGTTTTTTTAAAGTTTTAAATTAATAGTCTGTTTTTAATGAAATTTTATTTATATGTGAGTGTACTTTTATGTTACCAAGATAAATGTTAATTTTATTAATAAAAGTGTTTAGAAAAAAAAGTGTTAACAATCTCAAAATGCATAATGCAAACAAAATACACGTAGAAAAATAATAAAATTAGTTTATTTGTCATCAAGAGTTCTGAACTAAAATAATTAATTTGTTTATCATGCATAAAGTGTTCTAGCAAAGTGCCTTAGTCAATACATGTTGTAAAAACATCTAACACTTAAATCATTTAACACTTTTTGAGCTATTGAGAAAAAGAAACAGGATGCTTATATTTCTTTGAATAGTTTTGAAAAAAAATATAAAATTACTTTTTTACAATAGATTTTATCAAAATAATTTCTCTGAGTCTTTATCTACTTTTTTAAAGCCATCTAATGTCTTAAATTCTCCTTGGTGTGTTTTATTTCGTTCTTGAGTATGTCATATAAGTTTTTAAAATTTCTGTGCAGCATTTTTGTGCATTCTTTTAATTTATTTACAATAATATACTAAATAAAGATAATTTATATTGCAAATATAATTAAAATTTTTAGTAATAAAATCATAAAATTTTCGATATATTATTCAAAACTTTAATTTATATTATATATTTTGTTTGTTTAGAAAATTACAATTCATTTGATTTTATAATTCAAAATATTTTCTTATAAAATGTTGGCAGAGAAACTGATATCCGCAGTCAATGCAAACTTATGCTGTTAAAGCATGAAGCTTGAATTATTTTACTCTTAACTGTGTCTGATTGAATATATATTCTTAGCATGAAATAATGACCTTTCTTATTTCAATTATTATACCCAATTTGTGTTTTATATTATGAAAAAATGGACTAGTTTTTTTAATATATTAAAAATGTACCCAATGATAATTAATGAGAGAACTTAGAAAAATGATTTTTAATTATCGCAGTACTCACTCTATTTATTGTGTTGTTACTTAAATAAACAAGTCCATTTAAAGCTTTGAAACTATTTATACTTTTTAATAATTTTGTTTATGCTTCAGATTCAAGTACTTTTAATTGTTAAAAATTTTGTACATAGATAATTTTTGTAATTTTATTAAATGTTATATTTCTGACAAAGAAGTACAAAGGTTTAAATGAGCTTGGCAGTTGGTTCAACATGCAGCTATTGTCACAGACATAAATAGAGCTATTACTTTCATTATTTTTTCTCGAGTTCTTAATGATGTTTAAGAATATAGTTAATTTTTGGGGTAATTTGGATGAATATACATGATTTTTAAAATTTAAGGACAGAAAATGACAACTACTATTTTGATTTAAAATTCTATTTGAAATAAAAATTATAAATTATAGTATATATTTACAAGTTCAAACTTTAAATGTGAATGCAAGAAAAAATAAAATTGAAGAATCTTAAAATGATATTCTTGAAGGAAATATATATATAATTAAATAGTTATGTAGAGATGTTCAATTTCAAATAATCATGTATTGTCAACTAGTAATGATTAATGGAAAGTCTGACTAAGATAGACATGATCCAATGGGATATTTTGTTCCGCGTCAATACTATATTGAAATAATATCAGTGGAACCTAGAAGTCGCATTGATACCTAAAAGGTTAAGGTAGATTCATATTTATTTATTAATGTACAGTGATTAAAAAAAAACAAAAACCACTTTAAATAACTTTTGATCGAATGATCGGATTTTCACCTACTAAGACTTAATCTTAATTGCTCAAGGGGTAACCTCAAATATGCTAATTAGTTAGTGCAGACTATAATTTAAGTTACAAAATCAGACACAAACGCATGCTCTTTCTGAATAAATATATCTTTTTCTGATGGATTTGGATTTCTGATTCCCAAAATGCATTTAAAACATGGTCCCGATAGTTTGGTCGAGAGTGGTAAAAAAATTTGGACCCCCTAATGTTAATTTTTTTTTGTATTTCTCCATATATCAAACTTTCTAAGTGAGTTGAAACATTTTTATTCACAATTATAAAATTCATTTATCCAAAGATAATTCAATGCAAAATAATAATTTTTAGTTATTCATAATTTTTCCTTGTTTTATTTAACTGTAATCAGAGGAATAAGTTGTAAAGTATAAAAATTTTTTACATCATTTTAAAGAATGTAATTTTATATGATAAAATACAAATATGAATCGAAATTGGTTCAATAGTTCCTGAGAATTCAAGTTTTTAAGATTTGACTTTTTAAACATTCAATTTCTCAGAAACTATTTGGCTGATTTCATTCACATTTTACTTTTGTTTCCACGTTTCTGTGTCTGATTCGATAACTTCAACAATTCTCTGCACTAACTAATTAGCACAATTGAAGTCACTCGCTTGAACGATTAAGATTGAATCCTAGTAACTTTTCTTTGTGCACTGTACATTTGAAATAGATGTCTTTTAAGTGTGATTATATCAGAGATGCAAATTTAATAGATAAGACATCATTCTTTGAAAATTGTCATTTATCTACAGGTTTAACATTGTATGTGATGCATATAACACTTATCATTTGCATAATGATAATAAATAAAAATTTGTGTACAATAATAAATATAGCTTGGAAATTAAAAAAATGAGTTGTGCTTAGCTTTATATCATTTTGTCATCTAAAGCAATTGTATAATAAGCCTGACTAAAAACAAAAAATATTTTTGCTGATATTAATTGCAAATAGTTTATCAGCCTAACTCAAATAAACTTCCTTTTATCATATTTTATATATTTTGTCATTATATAAATGCAAACTATTTGCAGCTTTTTTTTGCACAAAACTTTTATTAATAAAGCACAAATATCTTAACATTAATTTTTCTTACTGTAACTACAGAAAATATCTTCTATATTTTGATGTTCTATGAAATACCATAACCCAAGCGCTATCCCTTGAATTTTGACTTTAAGTCAGAGTCATTATGTTATTCATTGTTCCTTTATTCACCACTTTATAGCAAATTTCAAAAGTATATATCTTTTAAAAATTCTTGCTTTTTTTTAATCAAAAATTTTGATTGAAAAATTTGTTTTGAAGAGTTGATAAAATAGTGTGCAATATCTATTTGTTATATAAAATGAAATTAAATTTAATTGATAATTTTGCTTTAATTTTTACTGGTATTTTTGAAAAACCAATAGATATTTATTTTGACAAACTTATATTTTTCTAAGGTGGATGTAAATATATACATTCCAGAATGATTTAATTTATTTTTGAAATTTCTAATTTTTTCGATAGTAAAAGCACTTTTAAAAAAGCAAAAAATATTATTAATTTCAATAAATGAAGTATAGACTATATTTTTTATTATGTGAATATATTATGTAAACATTAGGTATGTTTTCCCACTGATTTATATTTTTATACATATTTTAAAGTATTTTTCAATTGCTTTTATCAATTTTTCATAAGATTATTACCGTTCATTATTAATTTTCATTGCTTATTTTCTGTCTTCTTATTTCTATGTCTTATCTTTTTTTAGGATGTTACACATTCATTTTTATACTAAGTTTTGTGAATGTATGTTTTTCTATCAACATAAGTTGTTCATTTTTGTTTTACAAAATTATCCATTAATCTTTTGCCAATGAACTTTTAATATTGTTATTTTTGTTCTTTTAATGTATGTAATTAATGTAACACATTAGTTAAGTTGTCCTAACTCTGGATACCCAATAAATACTTATTTTTATTAGCTTTGTTGTTCATTATTTACAGAGAAAAGTTGCTGTAAAAATATTTAAATATTGAATTCATTTTATTTCTATGAGACTAGTCTCAAACATTTGGTATATATTTCCCCCCCTTGATTTGAAGTTAAACTAAACTTTCATAATATTGTACAAATTGGACATTTTTCAAATTGGTAAATTGCCTATAAAGCTGAGATTTTTTAAAAAAAATTTCTTGACTCTTCTTTCCCCAACTTCTTTTCTTAAACTCTAAACAGCATGGATTTCATATTCCAATTATTTCCTTAATTTTGTCAAATTTTAGCCAGAATTTGAAAAGTAAATATTAGTGAAAAGTTTATAAGTAGTAGCTCTGACTTATAAACAATCACCCTATGAAAGAAGGAAAAAGATTTACAATTTTTCCTTATTTTGATTCGATATAGTTTTCCTTTTTTAATTAAAAATTCTATGTTTCCTTTTAAGTTTTTTACTAATTTATACTAAATTTAGTGAAGAGATTTGAATAATATATTATATTTAACGAATATCAAGTTTTATAAAAACATGTTTCTGATTAAATGTGGTTATATATCTGTTTTTATTTATTTTTTTATTTTAGCTTTTAGTTGATTCATTCGGTAATTGATCAATTTCAATAATATAGATGTGTATCATAGAAATGGAATAATATATTTATAAATTTCTTCAATACATATTTTGTAATTAAGCAAGAACAATTTAAATGAAGATATAAATTTTAAAAAAAGGTATCGTTATATTTTCTTGAACCAACTCTTGTGACATCAACAATGATTATTTGAAATAGTTGATGTTTTAAAAGTCACTACAAATAGCATGAAGATACCGAACATATAGAGCTGTCGAATATGTAGCCAAAACTTTCAAGAGTCTTAAAATATTTGTATCTGCTGTATTGTCTTAACCTCATAATTTTAAAATTGAATAATCTGGCCAAGTTTGATTCACTCAACTATTCAGCCAATTATTTTATTATATTTTTACGTTTTTCAAATTTTCATTCTTTATTCTACCACATACATTTTCTTCTCCCGATAATATACTAATCTATTTGGTTTTATTTTCATTAGTATTTGAAATTTTTCTTTAAATTAACACTAGTTCTTAATAATTATCATGTTATTTGTTTTTCAAATCTCAGAACTATAGTAGTGAGAAGAATTTAAGAACATTTTGTGCTATATTAAAGTTACTCGGTGCAAATCGTCTGACTGATCGTATTAATTAAGCTCACTTTTTTTCTCGAAATTATTTATGTAGTAAAAAAATATTTATTTATTTTATTGTTTCTTATTTGTTTGATTTGTGAATTGTAAACACATAGTAATGCAACTCAAAAATCTACAACTGTTTGCTTTGTTTTTTAAATGAACAAATTTGAACCACAATTCTGTTTTGACATTTTATATTCAACCGCTAACTGTAAAAAGCTCTTCTTTAAAAACGATGATATTGAAAAAATATAATTTTAATTTAAAAATATTTACTTTTGAGAACTTGAAAAAGTTGTTAAAATTATTTATCAACTATAATACTATTCACAAGGTATTATTTTAGTATAATTTTTTATCAGGAAAATGCCTTATTTTGTTAAATAGCAAATACTAAAAATAGAAAATTGTTAAAAGATTCCAATGCTGAATTATTTTTAGCATCATTTCAAAAATCTCTAAATTTAGGTTGTTTTTTTCTATTAAAAAGGATATGTTAAGACATTTTTAGATTACAAGTATTTTTTATAGTTTTAATCGTTATTTTCAATTATTAGTTTTTAACCCTTTCATTGAGTTTCTTTGGATTTCCTCATGCAAGGTAGAAGTAGCAAAATTTACACAACCTGGCGGTTTCTGTAATGTTTGTTTAAGATAGGTACTCTGACCGCCACTAAGTCTGCGGCAGTCGGGTGCTATGGAATCAAGAAGAGGGCATTTTAGTAAGGGTAGCTTCGATGAAGAGGTCTCCTTTTCTCTCGCCGAAACCAGTCCTAAAGAGGAACCCCGCACCCTTACTTGAAATAATCATACCTCGTTACCATAGTCACCGCCACAGCTCCTGACGAATGCCTGGCAGAGTACCTATCTTAGACAAACAGTAAGGATGCCTTTTCCCAGTATATTTAATTGTGCAACCCGCTTTTTTCCCATTCATGGTTTCATTTCAACTTTTCTGTGATGTTTAATTATTTATTCAAATCTTGGATTACTGATGGCGCTAGCTGACAATGTTTCTGAAAAATAGTCACACCACTTTTTTCAAATGGTGCTGTTTGTTGCTTAGAAAAAATATTAAAACTGGCAACAAAAAAAAAATTGCAAAGAAACACTTTGGCTCTGAGAGATAGAACTTAGCCTTGTTTTGAAGTTTATCATACTAAACTTAATTTCTAATACATGTTTTATAAGTATGTTGCATAATTTTATTTGTATATAAGTTTTACCTTTGTATTTCATAAAATATATCATAATTCAATCCAGATTAGTTATCAAAATTTTGCTTTTATGGTATATATATTTTAAATTTTCCTGTGCCGACAATCTTTTTTATAACCTTATTCTATATTGAAAAGAAAAAACTTATAAATTTTTTTTTCTTCATATTTTGACTCTAAAATATATGTAGTTTTGAAGTATGTTATAAATTATATGAAATTTCAGAACCCATGTTGATTAAAAAAAATAATGCAGTGAGAGGGTTAACATACTTTTTACAGAAATTATGAATAGGAATTTTTCTTACATTTTGTCATAAGGAGATAAGAATGCTCCAAGAAACCTTCTTGATAATTTCATTCATTAAAGAATTGAAATCTGTTTGAACGAAACATTTTATTGCTTGAAAGCCAAAACGGGAAAAAATTGAACTATTATTATATATTTAAGCTTATTCCATTAATTTGTTAATAGCGGCATGAAGAATAAGGTTATGTGCTGGAAACCCAGTTTATCATAATATGGATGCATTTAATCATGTAGCTTGAATAGTTTTAAGCAAATAATAAAAAAATAAAGGGTTTAAAAATAAACTCTCTTTATCTAAAGTAAATCATGTAACTTAAATATTTGGCAGAATGAAGGGATTTTTTAAACAATGAATCAATCATAAAATATTCAACATATTATTTTTAAACACATTTATTTAAATGTTTTTAATATCTATGTTTCAGTTTGTATGTTAATGTTCTTAATATGTAAGTATGTCACTAAAAATCCCCCCCCCCTAATATTTTGCCAAAATGCAAATTTTTCCGCAATTGATTGCAGATTTAAAAAAAAAAAAAAAAAAAAAAAAGATTTTTACATCTACTAATATAATTTTGTTTTCTTGTTTATTATTATTTTTCTTTTTTACTTCATTTGGTTTATTCTAATGTGTTCATCAAAGATATAAGATTACTTTTAAAAAGGGAAAGAGATTTTAAATTATTGACCTAATAATCGTCTGTTTTAAGAAGCTATTTGAGTATTTTTGTTTAATTTATTAACTCGTGGATGCTAATAAAACAGCTGTTTGAAAAAGCAGGTGAAGTGAATATTGGTCTATATTTTTAAAAGGGTTGTTAATTACGAATTAAGACTTCGGTATTGCACCCATTTTCTGGAATGTACTCTTTCATAAGTTTGGTTTTTCAAAACAAGATCGTTTGTTTCATTTAAAATTTGAATTTTAACATTTGTAAGGAAAAGTTCTTCATAAACTTGCTCTTTTTTTCTTCCATTTTTTAAAAAAATTGCATTTCACTTCAGGTCAGTAAAATATTTTCTATTTAAGATTACAGAAATTTTTTTTATTTAAATTATATTAATGGCATTAAGGTCTAATAATAAAACGCAATTTTATTTTACAAATTTGTAGTTACTTTTTTTTAACTAGTCATTTCTACAGGTATACTTACTAATTTTATCTGGTTAAAACATTAGTTAGTAGATGTTTTTATAAAAGATGTGAAATCAAAACATTAATAATAATAATAATTGCTGAAGGAATGACCCTGCAGAAGATAGGGAAGAAATTAAAAAATAAAAATCATGTCCTTTCAATGTAACAAATATCGCCATAAAAATTATTTATATTAAATTCTTTAAAAGTTAAAGCTCCTATAAGAGAATCTCATTACCATACAATTATTTATACTTAAAGGAGAAATAAGAGGGTATAATTAACTATGAATAGTAATTCAATCCAAGCCATCACTAATCTAGCCAAATGTTTGAATTAAAATAAAGAATGGAGTGAAAAATATCTTGGTGTTCCTCGTAATTTCAATTGCGGCTTCTTTTTTTTCTTCTTATTGATTAAGGTTTTATTTATTCGACATGTTTACTTTTAATCTTTTAAAGTTTATATTTATTTATGTAGTGCGCAGCTTATATAATATGAAAGCGTAAAATTAAAAAATTTTGGGAAATACTGTTTTGTGCACGGCTCGAAAGTTAAATTGCCAGAGGTGCCTGTGATATGCATTTTTTAGTCTTATATGCCCGGTCAAGTATGTAAATATTTACCGATATCGTAAAATGCCGATTGATCTCTCCATAAATTTTGAAGAAATTCTTGGAAAGGGCGAATCAAAGTCACCGAAGGGAAAACTAATAAATAAAATCGATTATATTTGATAAGACCTAAATATTACTGAATTTAATTATCTATGTAAGAATTTATTAAACAAAGGTTTATAATTTTTAATTTCTCTAGTAAAGTGTATTTTTATTTTTTAAAAAAAATTATAGTTACATAGTTCAAAAGCAAACATTTACTTCCTTGTGTTTTTATTTGTCATATTTTTGAATAATTTGATTCTTATGTGCATAAATGTCAGCTGCCATAATTGTCTAAAAATTTAAAGTAAATAATTGTCTTCTTTTTTATATATATTTTCAAATAAATATTTTTGTTTTAAAGTACATTTTTTCTTAATGAAGAACATTTTATTTTTAAATTGTATGACTTAATCACTTACTTTACGTTCACTTCCTAATGACTGTGAAAATGTTATAAAAATTGCTATATTCTTTTAAAATCAAGTGTTCTTATGTCTTTTGTTAAACTTAAAAAATGATTATCTATCAAAAATAAAGTTTCATGCTTTTCGTAACTATAAAAATCCAATATTTCCTTATAATATGCAACAACAGTGTTTTCAAATCAATTTTTCGCTTCAAATCATGTTTTTCCTAATATCTTATTTCACTTACTTTCTATTTTTAATCCAACGAAATATGACATCCGAAACAGTCTTAAAAAAACGTTCATTTTATTTTTTCAGAGAAATATATATTCTGTTCTATTTCAAGGAAATTTAGAAGCAATTATACGTTTTTGCAAGGATATTAAAAATTTGCGAAATGCTCTCGGGTTGGTAAATTCTCTAGATCAGACCCATGTGTGATAAATTTGCAGGTAATATATGAGTACCCCCCAGCACAATAAAAATACTTTAAAAAAAAGGTAGATACTTTTACAGATGAGAATAAAAAAAATTTATTACGTTTTAACTTCCAAACTTCTTTAAAAAAAAAATTTGTAAGTTAAATTTTAGAAATTCGACAGTAAAACATATTTTTTCAATGCATTTTTACCATCTAAAATATTATTTTAGAAAGCTTTTGCTTTCCCCCATATTTTCATCTCGTTTTTAAAACAAGGTATCTCATCTGAATTACACTTAATTGAAAATTCAAATGAATTTGCTATTTAAGAGTAATTTAACTAGACGGCGTGCAAAATGATAAGAGAAAAAAAAAATGAGAATTACAAAATAAAAATAACCTAGTCCTACCACTTTATAATTATAGAGCAATTTTTATTATAGTTATGACTGAACTAAGTAATCAATTTTAGTAAGAAATAAGATTTATATCATTTTCATATTTAGATAAATTTAGTTTTCAGATTAACAAAACTATTATTTTAACACGCTAGATGTCGCCACCAAAAACTTAAAGCTTATTGCTCAGAAATTACAGGAAATGATTTTTACTATTTTAGATTCTGTCTTTCTAAAAGTGATAAAAAAAACAAAATTTCAAAAGTTTATTTTCACCAAGTTATGAACGAAATGTTTTAAAATATACGAAATAGTTAATTTAAAATTATTTAATATGCTATTTAATTTAAGGTTATTTTATAATAAAATAGAAAAAATAATAAAAATACAGTAAGGATATTTTTCAGCGGTATATTTCTCTAAGTCAAACATTTTATATATTGAATTTACGCGGTGTTTTAAGAATCACGAAAAGTTAAAAAAAATTATTTTGGTCTAAAACGTTGAAAAAAAAAATATTTACTATTCAGTATTGACATTTTAATCTGAAAAATGGAAAAATAATATAACAATTATTTTAGAAATACTGTACTGACGTGCTCAAAAATTGAATTTTTATGTAAATAAAATATTTCCGATTCTTTCTTTTAGTTTGCTTCTCCGTCTCAATTTTTCATTAACTTTTCTGAAAAATTGACATTAGTTTCATATTCATATAGTGATTTAAACGATTGTTAGCTGAAAATTTCAGTTTTGCTTTAAATGCCATAAAACGCATTATTTTGTAAAAGAGAAGTGATCCCCCCCCCAAAATAAAAACACTGCTAAATAACTAATCCTTGTGTAGATTAATATTTGCATTATGTTTACATATTTTTATGCAATTTTGTGGGATTTATTAATAAAAATTCTTTGAAATTGTCACACATTCAAAAGTAAGCCAAACAGTTTAAACATTTTCTAAGAAATTTCATATTAGTTTAAATAAGAAAGTTTACTTTTGAAAAATTAATTACTTTGATTTTCTTCTCTGCAATATTGATTTGATGTGTTCTTATAAATTCAGTTTTATCTAATATTGCAAAGCTGCTCCTCGTTTAACTACCTTTTAGATGAGATTTTTTAGGTGATATGCAAATAAATAAATTTTGGAGGAAAGATTCAGAAGTAAATTTGGATACATAATTAGAATGCAGGTTTTTATTTGTATTTACTTTCCAATTTTTGTTAAACTTTCTGTACTTTTTTATGTATTTAATTTAGTTCCTAGGATTAAGATTGGAAATTAAATTCGTTAGAACAGGAATTAAAAAAAATTTTAAATAATTTTTTTTATCTCTGATAAAAAAAAAATAATAAAAAAAAATATAAAAAAAATTGACAAGAATTAAAAAAAATAATATCCAACTCTAAAGTAATTTAGAAGAAGAAAGTTTAAAATCTGATTAACAGACTCTTAAATTTCGGAAAATGCTATTTATTTTTAAATTGATGCTAACAACATGAGATATTCTCAACAATCTGTATCTTATGCATTTCTAAATTTCTCGCGAACTTCATGTCTACCCATTAATTTTAAATAAAAGCAAATTAAAGTTTCCAAAGTATAATAAAATAAACATTAATAATACAGAAAAAAATTAAATTAGGTTTCTTTTCAAGTTCTTGTTGTCGTAGGCCATTAAGGCAAGTGTTGCGATTGTTCTTGTTTTCCAATGGCGCCATCTATGGCCAAGAATTCGACTTCTTCCACACCCATACGTCACACCCGTTAAAGTAATTTAGAAAAAGAAAGTTTAAAATATGATTAACAGACTCTTAAATTTTGGAAAATGCTATTTATTTTTAAATTGATGCTAACAACATGAGATATTCTCAACAATCTGTATCTTATGCATTTCTAAATTTCTCGCGAACTTCATGTCTACCCATTAATTTTAAATAAAAGCAAATTAAAGTTTCCAAAGTATAATAAAATAAACATTAATAATACAGAAAAAAATTAAATTAGGTTTCTTTTCAAGTTCTTGTTGTCGAGGCCATTAAGGCAAGTGTTGCGATTGTTCTTGTTTTCCAATGGCGCCATCTATGGCCAAGAATTCGACTTCTTCCACACCCATACGTCACACCCGTTAAAGTAATTTAGAAAAAGAAAGTTTAAAATATGATTAACAGACTCTTAAATTTTGGAAAATGCTATTTATTTTTAAATTGATGCTAACAACATGAGATATTCTCAACAATCTGTATCTTATGCATTTCTAAATTTCTCGCGAACTTCATGTCTACCCATTAATTTTAAATAAAAGCAAATTAAAGTTTCCAAAGTATAATAAAATAAACATTAATAATACAGAAAAAAATTAAATTAGGTTTCTTTTCAAGTTCTTGTTGTCGAGGCCATTAAGGCAAGTGTTGCGATTGTTCTTGTTTTCCAATGGCGCCATCTATGGCCAAGAATTCGACTTCTTCCACACCCATACGTCACACCCCTTTATAGGGCGGACCCATTCATACACACATCCACAGATCGTAATTTTGGTCTTTATCATATAACGATTAATCTCCAATTCAGTATCCCCAGAAGCAGGGGTTAGAGCTTTCGCCTTTCAATGAGGTGAACCGGGTTCGAATCCCAGTAATAGCTGGTTGATACGGATCCGCATGCGGCTTGCACCGACCACAGTGCTGACATGAAATATCCTCATTGTATAGACGGATCATGGGTTAGAGTCCCCTTATCGTCAGGCTAACCATGAGAGGTTTTCCTCTCCATGTAACGCAAATGCGGGTAAGTACCATCGAAAAGTCCTCCACGAAGGCAAATTTCTCCCAACATTTGTTTCAGGAGTTCCCTTGTCTTCTGGATTGGGTTCAAAATTTCAAGGCTACGGAGTTGAACATTAGTAGACGTAAACCCAAAAAATTGGGTCGGCTGTTCAATGGGGGTTATAAAAAAATAGTCTGTTATGGAAACATGGAGGACTTTGTGACCCGACAGATTTAACGTGCACCAGTCATTATTTACTACACTGGGTGCCTCCGGCCGACTGGGCTTGATTTGAACTCCCGTTCATGAGAACGAGTTCAAATCAAGCTTTCGTAAAGATCATATGTGAGTTCTAATCAATTTTGTTTGCTATCACATAGGTCTCAGAAGTGCTCTGCGAAAATACGTTACTGTGCCACTACGTTCTTACGTCAATTAGGAAAATTTAAAAAATATATATATTGAATTATTAGCTGAAAGTGATGTTAATTTCTTATTTAATTGTTACCAGATATAATTAAAGTTTGTAAATACATAAAATTACATTACAAAAAGTTAAGTCTTATAGGGAGAATTTTTTTTTCAATAATTAATTTCATAAAACTTATTCTTAGAAGTAATTATTTTGAGTTAAATCGAGTAATACAATTTCTAGCATCATTTAAAAGAATGTAATTTTATACAGAAAAATACAAGATTGTAAAAAAATCGGTCGATTAGTTTTTGAGAAATTGAATTTAAACATATGACTGTTTTAAAATTTGAAACTATTCGGGCGATTACGCTCCAATTTTGTCATATAAAATACCATTCTTCAAAATGGCATAGAAATTTTCACACCTTTAAATTCAAAATTGTTTTGACTGTTGTTAAATAAATAAGAAAAAACAATTAGTGTAAGTTATTTCTTACATAGAGTTATCCTTACATAAACTAATTTTATAATTGTGTGTAAAAATTATTCGAAATTTAAAACGTTTTCGAGCTATGGCGTAAAAGTGAAATTTAAATACATTTAGGGCTTCAAGCTTTTGATCGCTTTAACTATTGGGATTATATTTCCCAAATTGTGGCTACCAGCATGTTTTGAGGGTCAGAAATCTAAATTTAAGAGGTATCCGGTCAAAATATTTTGTCGCTTCCGGGAGTCCGGTACGCGGGGAATTTTAAAAATCTTACTCTTCCGGTTTCGGAATCCGATAAAATTGGAATTATTACACGACCGGGAGCAAAACATTTATGCAAAACGTGTAATTTTCTATCGAACAAATATTTTACTAAATTTTATTCGAATAAAGTTTATTGCCCGCATAAATAAAAACGTATGTTTATATTTTTAAATTCATTAGTTTAGATCTTTTTTAAAAAAAAGTTTCTAAAAGAAATTTGGGGTATGATTAACTTTACTATGAAGTAGAGACTTCTGTTAGTAGTAGGCTCTTTTTAATTTGATTAATATTTTATTCATTAAAGTAGCTTCTGCTAAACGCTGGATATTTTAATAAAATGACAATATATTGAATGAAAAATGTTTCAACTATCAGGTCTTAATTTTTAATAATCCAATAAAAGTAGGAATTTTATTTACGTCGCACTACAGCTGCACAATAGGCTATTGGCGAAAGTCTGGGAAAAACATTCCTGAGGATGATCCGAAGATATGCCACCACAATTTTGATCTTTGGTAGCCTGACGATCTGCACGCGAAGTCGAGCATTTTGCTGTAGAACAATTTACAAGCGACTAGGGACAGGACGATTCCATAATACAAACGGACTTAAAAAATTTAGAAAGAGAAAGAAAGGGGAAAATGAGCTCGATATCGGGAAAACGTAGCTGGTGAGAGCGTTAGCTTAGCAAAATATCACCTTATTTTAGCGCCAACATTGGAAGCCAAATTTTGGCAGGATTTTCTAAAACAAACACTTAACTAGAGTCATCAAAAGAGAAAGAAATGATTATTAGGCTTTACAGAGAAGAAACTTAGAATGGATTTCTTTTTTTTCTTTATCTTTAAAGAACGTTTTGATGCAGAGAGGTACTATTGACAATTATCGGTCGGGGTTCCAGCTATTCTGTACATGTTGGAGGAGCGTGAGGGGGGGGGGAGAGTTCGTGAAAAGAATTCCGTGCATAAACCGGGCAGTGGCACTTGACCTTAAAAAAACATCAGTGTAGGGTATACCGGGCAAATGTATACCGGGCAGTGGCACTTGACCTTAAAAAAACATCAGTGTAGGGTATACCGGGCAAATGTATGCCGGGTAGTGGCACTGAACCTTAAAAAAACATCAGTGTAGGGTATACCGGGCAGTGGCACTTAAATAGACCTAGTATATATTTTGGACATTTACCAAAGGTCTAGTCAACTAGACCTAGTATAAGTGCCACTGCCCGGTATATATTTGCCTGGTATACCCTACACTGATGTTTTTTTGAGGTTCAGTGCTACTGCCCGGTATACCCTACACTGATGTTTTTTAAGGTCAAGTGCCATTGCCCGGTATACCCTACAATGATGTTTTTTTAAGGTTTAGTGCCACTGCCCGGTATACATTTGCCCGGTATACCCTACACTGATGTTTTTTTAAGGTCAAGTGCCATTGCCCGGTATACCCTACAATGATGTTTTTTTAAGGTTTAGTGCCACTGCCCGGTATACATTTGCCCGGTATACCCTACACTGATGTTTTTTTAAGGGCAAGTGCCACTGCCCGTTTTACATTTGCCCGATACTCCAAACACTGATGTTTCGTCTAATCTATCGTCAGTAAGTATTAAAATATCGAATAAATTTAATTATATCCACGAATAAATTAATATCAAATCAGATGTAATAAATATCTCGGACATTCACCAAAGCGACAATGTGATTGTCAACATTCACCGGTGAGAGTCAACAACCACCGATTTCGGTCATTCACAGTAACATGCACATCATTTACATAATAACCGCATCAGGACGTTTATTTCATACTTTGCATAAATAGCATTTGTCATTCTATAGAATGGCTAGGCATTAAATACAATGCCGGCGTTTCATACTTTGCCGGTAATATATATATATATATATAACTAACTATATATATATATATTGATATAACTAACTTTAAAGTAAAAAAATATTAAAACAACAAAAGCAAAACAGATAACAAAAACATAACGAAAAAATTCAACAAATAAGATATTTTATATGAGTTCGAAAATGACAGCAAACGTCGACAAAAATAAACATAAACAAATGCGAACGGTGACGGCAAACCTTTGAAATTTAGCCAAAACGAAAAAATCCCCAATATTCTCAGTGTAATTTCCCTCTTTCCCTATTTTTACTCTTCCGACGAAACTCTTAAGTTTTTAACATTATGGAATCGTCCTTCCCCTAGTCGCTTGTGAACATTTTAGTGCCCGCTCCACTGCCGGACTATTATTCTCATTTCAATACTCAGTGAGAAATTTTATCTTCTTGAACAGAAGATTCATATAGTTCTTTTTCCGTATCCTAGGAAATTTTGACTCCCTAACTGAAAAACACGCTTTCTAGTAAAAATTAGGTTACCGATTGTATTCATACATGCTAATTTTCAATACAAAAAGTAAATCAACTTATACTTCCATAGTGAGTTTTTTTGCTGAGTTATATAAAAAGGCTTTAACACGTTCACGCCGGCGCGGGCCACCGGTGGCCCGTGCTAGATTGTCTCATCGGGCGGCGCGTACCACCGGTGGCGCACCGGAGTAAAAACTGGTAACAAATAAATTTCATTTTTTAGTTTTTTTCCGGGAATAATAAAAATCCATAACTGGGTGATTCTCACGAAATATGAAAATTCATTGTCCCTTGCTCCAAGATCTAACACTAAAAGAACGTTTTTTTTAAAAAAATTAATAAATAGCACTGCTGTTAGCATTTTAAAATAACTTTGCACTAGCATTGACTGTTTTGTATAGTTAAAAAATTTAATTGAACTTCAAAATGTCATTTTCCTGGGATGTCCCAAACAATGTTTCCAATAATAACTAACTTCAAAACTTCCTATAAATTTTTCAATATCTAATTTTTTTTATCTCAACCGGAGTAAGCGTTTCTATAATATACGCAGAGGGTATTATTTACAAAAACTTCGTTTAAATTAATTTTTTCTGTCAATAATTTTCGTTTGTCCCAAGAAAATCTGTCATTTTCCTGGCTACTTTTAATTAGTGGCTTATAACCAAAATAGATAGAGCCAGCAATCAAAATCTTATGTTAATAGATTGATTAGATACCCTCCTATATGAACATCTCTTGTTGCATGAATAAAGAACCAATTTTCTGGTTCAAAATCTTTTTCAAAATTTTTTTTCAAGGTGAGTAGGTTTTTGTGTTGTCATTTTCCTGGCTTCTTGAAACCATTAATAACATAAACTACATAGATTTCTCTGAGTTATTTTAAGAAATCCTGTTTTTTTCCACAGATTATAAACGTATCTTAGGTCAAAATATTTAATTAAAGTTATATGCTATAAAATGGCGAATTTGTCATTATCCTGGCTGTCATTTTCCTGGCTTATGAATGCCAGGACATTGAAGTGTTACCAAATTTTTTTTTTAACTGCAAATACTGTAAGGAAGGAAAGCAAATATTAATCCAATACCAAGTTTATGTATAATTGTAATATGCTTGGATGTAATCAACGTTATTTATTTATTTAATGATTGATCATTATACACAATTTTATTCTGTACATATCAGCAACAAATTATTTTTTTAATTCTTAGTGCAGTGGATAAAAAGAATTAATTTAAGCTATTTATGGTCCATCTAACATAAAGGCTGAAGTTGAGTTACTTACTATTAACTTAAAATGGCTGCTTTTTAAACTTCTAAGCTAATATGTCATTTTCCTAGCATTCAAGATTTGGTGAATTTCTATTTTATTTTTTCCCCCGAGCAAATGTCCATAAACTATACTGCTGTCTGTAAGATATTAATAAGTGTAACTAAAGAAGTGTACAAAAAAAAAATTTTTAGATTATTTTGACGACTTTAAATTTGAAGAAATTTTTTGGTCCGAATTGTCATATTTTGTGAGAATCACCCAACTACCAATTGTTCTTAATGGATGCAATTTTTATATTGAATTCCTTCTTCGCCGTGAAGAATTTCCTTACAGTGAATTGTTATTGTTGAGTATAGATGAATTCCTTCCGAATATTATCTAATATTGAAATAGTTCTTCTACCAGTATTTTCTCTTTTCCGTCCCGCATTCAGGCCTGGGTGTGAACAGACGGCGTGAACGTGTTAAGAAACCTTCTCTCATCAGTTTATTAATTAAATTTCGATAAATCAATATTTTCGACTTTAACATGCGTTCTTCTTTACTTGCAAATAACTCTTTAATAATGCTTAAATTATAGTAGTAACATTAGAACAATTAATGTGTTATTTGTAAGAAAATATTCATGTTTTGTTTGCAACTGTTATTTATTATGCTTCAATAAATTGCTAAGCATACAAGCAGAAATCATAAAAACGTATTATTGCGTTTACACATTTGCTAATGTAAATTTAGAATGAAAGTAATATACATACATCGGTTTCAATTTTTTTTTCCATCATAATTTTGTTAAATTTGTTCATCATTCATGAAAACGAACGTTCATGAAAACGAATCATTTTCCTTTCTCGGAAATTTGAAAACGATGAACTTTCTTCGCAAAGGCGTTTTTTTTTATTTTTAATTAAATTGAAAAAAAAAAAAAAAAAAAAAAAGCAGACGACACTCAACCAACTTGCCTGAAAGTCAAAAGCAGAAAAGTGCGACTATGCGAAGCAACAAAAGAAATTCTCATATCAATCTCTATCAGAGAGACCTGAGCGTTAGGCTTAGGTAATTTTTATAGTTTTTTCTTTTTTTGTAAAACTAAAAAAAATACCGTGATTGTGACGAATTTTCCACGAACGGTTTTCGTATATACCTGCCGCTGGCCTTTTATTGTTGTTCTTTTCTATTTTCTTTTGTATATTCATCACCCTCTAATCGCTCCATTGAGGGAAGAAATCAACTACTTAGGGGCAATCACCCCTAGATTGGGAACTACTGTTCTAACTTAAAATAAGCAAAATACATATTTTAATTTATGATATAAAGTATTAGGAATAATGCTAACGTTTCGCCATATACAGTCCCTGGCCCAGTTATTAGACGCACTATAAAAGTCTGTAAAATCTTGGATCAGTCTGCGTAGGGACCGAGGGTGTGCGGTATTTGTCCTCGTGATACTGTTCTACCGTAAAGTGTTCGAATTCGCAAGCAGGTCGTCGGGCTACCAAAACAGGGGAGCCACCCCCTCTGCAGAGGATCAAAATTGCGATGGCATATCTTGGGATCATCCTCAGGGATGTTTCCCAGGCCGTCGCCAATAGCCCATTGCACAGCTCTAGCTCGACGCAAATAAAGTAAGTATCCAACTACCATTATTACTTCCTGAAGCCACAAAACCAAACACCGTATTTTGGAAAACAAGATTAGAATTTTGAGAGTAAATTTATCTGTCACTTAATAATTTATAAAAAAAATTTTGCTTCCAATAAGCAATCAATGGGACCTGGAATATAAAAAGTATCTGCTAAATTTTTATTATCAGGAATTTGCCCTTCTACATTTAAAAATTTAATGGGAGATAAATTGGTAATTATCTCTTCAATTAACAAATTTAATCTTTTATGAAAACTACCATCTGAATTCGATATTTCCGCGTTCTCACAATTTTTTAACACACATAGAACAATCACTTGGCTAAAAACACGTGGCCAAAACATTTACTTTTTGTTTTCTTAACCGCAATCAATCTGCACATTGCCTGTTTAAAAGATGCGTCATCGATTCGACACCAAGTAAGCATATCATTTCTCGCCTTAAGCCAAACGTACCTGGAATAAAACATTTAACAGTACTAAAAAAAAAGTGTTTTATTTTTTTCACTTGGCGAAAGAAAATAGCGAAAAGCGAATTAGCCTTTTCAGAAACCACAGGCGGCAATAATGGGGTGGAGACAGGGGGGACGGAAATTGAAGGTATTAAATGCTCTGGGATGCTCTGAGCGATGACCCTGAATCTTGCGGAGTTATTCCATTACTTTCATTTTGGTAATTAATTTTTGATCTCTAAAAATAATAGTGTTTGCTTTACATCTCATCTCGAAACCAGACAATTTTCCTTTTTTAAGCACATAAAACTTAAGCGCTGTTTTTTAACTACCTCAATTCTTTCGTCAACTGCAAGTTATTTAAAATTTGCACAAAAAGAAATTTCATAGTTTTCAAAACAAAAGGACTTATACGCTCACTAACCTCAGATAAAACGCAACATTTCTTTGAACTTTTTTTTTCTCGAATCTGTTTTTAAGGAATTTATTTTGCCAAAAACCCGGATTTGTCAAATTTTTAATGATATAAACACGTTCAATTCGCTATTTAAATTTTGGTGTTGGTGTACAATCTTGTCCCTGTTTAATACTTATGTAGCTCATTAACAGTTGATCAAAAGAATTAAATGTCTGATCAGCGACAATTAATTGACATAACTCATTACTTTCATTAACGTTTCTCAATTGACTAACTTTGATTAAAGGTTCTCAATTTACAAAATTTCATTAACGTTTCTAACGGTAAATGCAATCATTAACGGTAGATGCAAATGGAACATACGGTCCCTGGCCAAATTATTAGGCTATACTATAAGATTCTATGTAAAATCTTAATTATCGGATGATATTAACAGCTTTATTGTTTTTACGCGATTGAAACCGGTTTGCACTAGTTTACTTTCGTGTTAATCACTTTGTTAAATTTAGACGATATATAAAAAAAATAGTGCGCGTGGAGTCCCTCCGCGCGGAAGAAGTGAAACTTCGTAATGTGGAAATGAAAATAGGAAGGGGTAGAAATTGATTTTTAGTGAAATCATATTATTTCTTTAAGACAAACTTTATTAACATTGCTTACAACCACCTATCTACATAACTTTATTTTAAAATGTACCGCAGAATTACATTACAATAATAATAATAAAAAAAAATTATCTTAGTTTTAAACTCTTGAATTAAAAGCGTAATAATAGCGGTACAGGAAAATAACATTAAATTAGGGATGCAAAAATATTTATAGAAAAACAATACTTTTATGACTTTTATTAATTTTATGCTAGTGAGAATCAAAACAATATGGAAATGAATGAGGGAAAACTGGATCCTACCACGTGATTTTCCGGTCAATAAAAATGTAGCGTTAAACGTTTAACGCAACCTTGTTGGAAGTCGCATTAGAAGTTTCACTTCAAAATAAATTCGACGATTGGATAACTTAGACGATATATTATATAAATATAGAATATTTATTATATCAGGTATCATATTAGTATATTATAATAATTAGACCAAATTATTAGACGCACTGTAGTTTTTTTAATAATAACATGTTTTACACGAGTTTAAATGCAAGACTTTTATATTTAAACTTACATGTAATGGGTTTTTATTTAGGAGATTTTTTATGTACTTCCTATTTGTATTTATTTTTAAAGTATGGCATTACAATGTTCACCAATTGATACACGAACGTAAACAAGTGCAAACGGGTTTCAGCCGAGTGAAAATAATAAAAATGTATAGTATCACCTGCTAATTAAAATTTTATATATGATCTTATAGTGCGTCTAATAGTTTGGCAGGGACTCTAGTTTTCAATCCTTAATTTTTATGCTTTGCGGAATTGATTCAGACTCTCCTGAGGGGTGAAATTGCTTCAATAAATTTTTAATTTTTTTCATAATTTCTCAACTCTTCCTCTTTAACGTAAATCATTAAATTTTCTACTTTCCCCCAAAAAATGTTTAACGAAATCACGGCTTCACATTTTTAGTTTTAAAAGACTTTTCTAAAGATTGAACAAACAAATTAAACGCTTCTGAAGGATTAGTAAGAGACACTTTTAAATTGAATGTTCAATACCAGAAGTATCAAAATATCTGGTTTTTTAAACCTCTTCTGGAGTAATTTACATCTAGTGTTAGTTAACTCTTTATTAAGCTGGTTTAGCTTAATTTTCTCACATTCTAATTTATCTGGCTCAGATTTAGAATTTTCCTTTTCAATTATTGAATTTTCTCGTTCAATTTTTTTTCTTCTTTAATCTAAAAATACAATTTGAAGAAATTCTTTATCAGATTTGAAAATGTTAGTTGATATCAACTCAAGCATTGATATACATGGGCCAAATCTCCGTACTACTGACGTCACGCAGTGGACTGATCGTAAAGACGCCAGTGTGCGGATGGGTGACCACTTGGATCAGTCTGCGTAGGGACCGAGGGTGTGTGGTATTGGTTCTCATTAAACTGTTCTACCGTAAAGTGCTCGACTTCGCGTGCAAGTGTTTAAACTAAAATGCCCAACCTTTGAGAATTTTCAACCTTTTTTCATTTCAAATATTTTGCTGACACTAATTAAGGTACCAAGGCTCTTTCGTCATACCGCTTATAGCAAATAATAAGCTATTTTCCATAACTGTCTTTCATTAATTTTAGGCTATGTTTATCCAGCTCCTTTCTATACTGAAAATAGTGCAAGATAACAATGTGATTAAAATATTTGTTATGACAACCACATTTCAATTTGAAAAGTTATTGCATTATTTAAGCGAGTAATATACTATTTTCATAACTGCTGTGTGATTGCATACATGGCCATGTTTTGCCTTTTATGCTAATTCCGTTGCTGCAATATAAAGAACAGTTTTGTGCAAATTAAAAAGTGATCTAATTTTTCGAAAAAGTTACAGCAGCGCTGCGTTATCATAAAGCTTTTCAAAAATAGTGAATTAATTTTAAAATTTTTCAATTAAATGGAAAAATCTCGACGATGTTTAATAGATTTCAAAATATTTAAGTTAAATTCCCAAGTAATTCGTTTTCCCACCACCTTTCGGTACAGATCTTTTTTCCTTCCAAAACATTCTTTGTCACTACATTTCAGGGAAAAATAAATCCTTGAAAATCATCACTGTTTCATTATTTGCATAATGAATAATTTTTTAAGTAAAAAAAAAAGAGAACACTAAATCAATACCAGCTTTCAAAAAGCTAATAGAAAGGTTAAATACAAGCAAAATCTAAAAATCTTATCAATAAGTATTTAAAAATGATTGCTATGCATATTTACGCATTGTCAGGCCTATAATGAACCTATGCACTTTTGGCAGACAAAAAATAATTCCCTTTGGCTAGTAATTCTAGTACATTGATTTAATTTTATAGATAATTTTCATGACTGATTGACCTTCTGCTACTATACTTACTCTTATTTGATGTAATTTTTAGTTTAAGACTACTTGAGGGCGATATACGAGTAGTATTTCTTTGAAATACACTCTCTCGATTTGATTGATTACTGTTAACTTCTGCTACATACATTCACAGTCTTGGCTGTTTTAAGTAAGCTAGGAAAGAGGTTATCTTCTTAGCGTACGCTTTCTTGCAAAAATTATGCAAGATAGTTTGACAAATATATAAATAGTTATAACTGCAGGAAGTTTCCGCAGTAGTTTTACCATTTTTTTGATCTAAGAACTCTGATTAATTTCTAAACGAAACAATAGAAGAGGGAATTGGTTTTTATATATTATCCGAAAAATCGTTTATCATTATTCATTTAAACTAATTTTATAATAAAACAAGAAAATTGGTTGAAATAAATAAAGATATCTGTTCCGCAACAATCCTCCATTCCAAATGGAAATGTATTCCTTTGGTCACTGTTTCTCCCCTATGCTACCGCTGTTTTTTTTTACATGTTTTTATCTTAAGCGTTATTATTTTTCCACTTTTTCAGTCAGCAAAGCGTTTCTTTTCGAAATTTGTTTGTAGATTTTTATTTAGAGTGCTCAAAACATGTCGATATTTTCCAACCTAATTTTTGAAGCTAATGAAGTTTTCCCGTTGACAAATAAATAAAATTGTTTTTTTGTATCATATAATCGATCAAATTGGTACAAACTTCATAAGGTGTTGACCTGTACTATGCTTTTCTAAAAGTTGCGCCACATTATTGTATTGTAGTGGTTACGCCTAGTAAATTTGTACGATATTAAGGTTCAACAAATTCCACAATTTTTAACAGTGCATTGATTGGTTGAGAAATTATCAGAGCGCTAAGAGTTTTTGAACCCACAGTAAATTTGAACGGTTCTAAACGTTATGGTTATCGCCCCCCCCCCCCAGTCTTTATTTGAACATCTAAAATTAATAATCTAGGAAATATTTGTATGGTATAAATACCAGAAATAAAAAATAAATAAAATATAGGCTCTCCCTCAATATAATATTAATATTGATAATTATTAGTCACTGTTGTGCGTTGGGCAGTTAATCCCTAATTTAAAACTTTGATTTCCCTATAGAAATCCCTCAACTGCTTTAGTGTCTCTTCTTTTCGTCTTCTTTTCACTCACCTTAACCTCAGATAGAACCTCACATAACCTCAGAAAGTGGTTTTGATTGATGTTAAATAGTCGGATTAATCATGGTAAGTGAGTGACCATACATTGATATTTTTAAGGTTAAATGAAACTGCCTGTACACTTTTGCGCATTATACCATGTCCATATCTTCCATAATATTTAAGCTAGGCTTACCAAATTTTGTGCAATCATTTTATATAAAAACCAAAATCATTCTTACAAGTTAAAAATGTATTACTACATTTAAATTTTTTGATGAAGGATAATTGCTACAATCAATCTAAATGTATTGCTTCATTTTTTGAAAAAAAAAAAGAAAAAACACTATTTTCCTTTTGTAATTTATTGTTGGTCCCTCAAGCCTCTAAACGCTTTAAACTTCATTGATAAGTGTGAGAAATCGCATAATATAAACACTTCTGAAGTCATAAAATGATTATATATATATATATATATATATATATATATAGTATAGCGGGGTTTAAGTGTATCCTTAAGTGTGTTAAGTACCTACGGTCCCGTGACCGGTCCCATGCCTTACTATGCACATATAATATTATTTTTTATGGATATAATGAACCAAAAGAAGAGAGGAAATTGGATATTATGAACTTTTTTCTGTTTTCGACTGATTTTTTTTCTTAATTTTTAGGTAATTTTAAAATTTCTGGATAAAATTCATATACCGATTTTTAAAACCATCTATTAAGTGGAATGTAGCCATAAGCATTTTTTCTTGTTTGTTTCTTCTATCTCAGTTTCCCATCCCTAAATATAGTCCATCCCTATATTTTTTGTACGCAAGACGAAGAGAATAAAAAGTAAAAGTTAACACATTTTTTTATGCTACATATTGTTTTTAATCATTTTTGTATTTTTTTTTTATTGGTCATTTATTTAAATAATGTGTAATAAAAGGGAGCAGTTCTGAAAAAGTAGTTAAAATTGTTTTCTGTACAGATATAGCGAACTCCTAGTTATAGTGAACCTAAATTTCGATCCCGTGACGGTTCACTATAGCAGGATTTGACTGTATATATATCGTATGAAAATGAAAGCTGATTTAAGAGATTTTTTTTCCTCATAACTCTTGTTCGTGTGTTTGTTTAAAAAAAAAAAACAGTTCTGCATTTTTCAATTTTTTTTAAAAATAATAATTAGGCTTGAAACTAAAATAAATTGAATAATTCATTCCACGAAATTTAATTTCGCTTGTGATGATATTTTGCGCAGAATTTTTCTGATCCTTCTGTTTAAAATTGCCTTATCATTTTCCTGCTACAGAAAAGTGAAAATGCGTAAAAAAAAAAAAAAAAAAAAAAAAAAAACAAGATTGCTAAACAAAAAAAGTTCTCCTCGCCCCCATTTTTCACTCATCTGTAGAGATAAGAACGATAAGGCTACATGTAATTAAAAGAATGAAATAAAATTTTATAAAATTATTCCTCTAAGGGATTGATTTAAAATTTCTAAAGTAATTATATACACTAAAAACTTCCTGGTAAACAATATGAGAGTAAGCAAGTGATGTAATTGAAATAATTGACAGATCATGTCTTAGAAGCGATCTAATTCATTGTTCATGTAAATTTAACTAACTAAGCCTGCTATGCATACAGCAATAACCAGAACTTTTAATATTCAGGTAGTGTTTTATGAAGAAAACAGGTTATTGATTAACAAAATGGAAAAGAACTTAATATCGCTCTTACTCTTATCTCAATCCTATCAATTTTATCTTATTTTGCTTATCACTGATGTAGCATCTCAGTTATTAATAAAGATATTAATAAAATGTGCCATTAAATGCCTGTGTGCTTATAGACGCTAAAACTAATTAATGTGTAGAAAAAAAATATTAAATGTAAAAATATGTTAATATGCAAAAAAAAAAAAAAAAAAAAAAAAAAAATTATCTTAATTTCATGTAAAAAAATATGTTGCTATTAGATGTAAAACTATGGAAACTTTTCGTGCTACGCAAACTATTGCTTATGGAGAAAAGTTTAAAAGCATAAAAGAAAGAATGCAGTATTTTAAAATATAATTGAGATAAGAATATGAAATTAGAATTATATGGCATGTGAAATAGTCTAAAATACAAAATAATAATTTATTAATTTTTTTTTCTTCAAAAAATTAGCATTGCATTTCATTTATCAAAATAAAAAAAAATTTCCTTTTTTCAATTGTTAACCAAAAAAAAAATCCCAATGATTTTCTTATATTCAAATATATCTATCTATCTATCTATCTATCTATCTATCTATCTATATATATATATATATATATATATATATATATATATATATATATATATATATATATATATATATATATATATATATATATATATATATATATATATATATATATATATATATATATATATATATATATATATATATATATATATATATATATATATATATATATATATATATATATATATATATATATATATATATATATATATATATATATATATATATATATATATAAAATAAACTTTTTGTTGTTGTGCTTAAAATGAATAAGAAAATCAGAATGAAAAACGTATTAAAAAAATCTGCGTTGTTATGATTGTTAGAAATAAAAACTTCTCAAGATACAAAATAATTAAGGAGAAGCTATTAAACTTAAGTTGTTCAGAAGCAGTAGTAAGATAATGAACGAAAAATAAAAAATTTTAAAAGATAAAAGTGAAGCCTTTGATGAAATTATCTGTTTAAAAGAATTGTAGAATCTTGCCTTAGAGTTGAGTTTTCAGTAAAACAACGAATAGCAAGATGATTTAATAACAAATTGTTTCACAGTAAATTGTTTGAGAACTGTGCAGACTTTTAACTCGTATTTTTAAAAAAAGTGTAAATACCGAATTTTCCTATTTTTTTCCGAAAAATTATATTAAGTTTCACAAACTGAAATGTTCTATGAATAGAAAATGTTTTAGCTTAGAAACAACCAATGTTAATAAGCGAAATCAATTTAACTTACAATAAATTGTTCACATATTCAAATGATATTGGAAACTTAAGTGAAATAAATATTAAGTATTGTATACAGTAAAAAATTGGACAAAAACCAAATATTTTTAATGCAGCATATAACAAATTTATTTGAGCTGCTTCATTGGACATAAAAGTTCTTTGGAAACCTAAAATGAAAATTCCAACACAATTATGCTTCAGCACAAGCTCTCAAGTCCAAAATGGTGCCAGGAACATTTTACTTTCTTTATTACAACTCTAGAATAGTTAGTTATATGATTCACTAATATATTTTTTTCTTCTTTTGATCAATCTTCGAGGTAAGGGTGTGTATTAAACCTCATAAGACATTGGCATTCATAAAAAATAAAAATAAAAAATGCAATGAATGGGAGAAAATATCAATCGTTGAGCTGCTGTTCGTAACTTAAGTTTATATATACACGGGTTGTACAAAATAATGGAAACACCCCGATACACACTCATTTTTTTTATATTTCTTAAGACGTACTTCGAAAACTATTTTAATACTTTAGAAGTATTTAAGACATATGATTTCTCAAACATATCAATAAATTTAAAAGCTTTTTGAGGTTTGAGGGACCGGCAATAAATTACGAACAAAAAATAATGTTCTTGAACTCTCTATGCCAAGCAATATAGCGATAAGTTTGTAACTTATGTCAATTACGTTCGTTATTATATGCAATAAATTTACAAAATTTCGTAAGCTTTACTTAAATATTCAGGAAGATATGGACATTTTTATAAAAAACTAATTTACTACTGAAATATTCAATAAAATGCAAAAAATTTTTTAGAGTAATTTATAATTAATAACAAAAATATCATTTAAAAAAAGTTTGTAAAAACTGCGCAAGATATGAGTTTTTAAAGTAATCTTTTTATACTGTTCCTGCACTGAAAACAGTGAGAAAAATTTTTCTTCATAAATTTGTTTTAAATTTTAGTAACTTATAAAAAAAAGTCCGATTCGAATTTCTAGAAATTTAAAAAGTTTTCTAAGTAGTGTTTATTAATTTGGAAAGAAAGCTTTAAGGGTTTATAAAGCATAAAGGTAAGGGTTTTTCCAGAAATTTAAGTTTGTACTAGTATTAAAAAAGATTTATTGAAAATGACATCGTCATTATATAGGACTACAACCTATTGAATTATGTTTTACTTCGCATATTTTATTTCTCATTATCATCACATCTTTTAGTCCGGACTATAATTTTATGGTATTATTATTTGCTATTAAATTTTGTTCTGTATTGTAAATTGGTATTTGTGAAAAATCCCTTATTTTGAAATTTCATTAAAAAAAGTACAAAAGCTACGTGGAAATTTGCTAGACACATTTTACATATTCAAACTATTCAAACCGGATTTTTATCATAATTTACCAAATACGATTCTAAACCAATTAGGAAATTTTTTTTAGATGTTTTCGGCGTATGCGCACTATGAAAGGATTACTTTAAATACTCATATCTTTTGCAATTTTTAGCTATTCTTTTTTTCAAATTTAAAAATGAAATTTTTTATTATTAATAAAAAATTACCCAGAAAACTTCGTTTAATTTTATTTCATATTTTAGCTGCTGTAAAAAAGATTAGTTTTTTTTTAATAAAAATCTCTTCATGAACATATAACAAGGTCTATGAAATTTTGTGCAGTTATTACATATAATAACGTAATTGACATATGTTATTAGCTTATCACTATAATGTTTGGTATAGGGTGTTCAAAAACATTATTTTTCGTTTGTAATTTATAGCCGGCTCTCAAACCTCCAAAAACTTTTAATTGATATGTATCAGAAATCACATGACCTAAGCACTTCTGAAGATTTAAAATATTTCTGTAAGTATTTCTAGAGAAATATGAACAAAAAAAATGAGTTAGAGAAGAGTTTCCATTATTTTGTTCAACACCTGTGTGTGTATATATATATATATATATATATATATATATATATATATATATATATATATATATATATATATATATATATATATATATATATATATATATATATATATATATATATACATATATATATATATGTGCAGAATATATATATATATATACAATTTCAACACTGTCACTCACAATATATTTACTATTGTTATCAAATTTACAAATTTATTTTTTGGTTTTCTTTCACAAATAAATATTGTTTCAGAGTTTTACGCTCTGAAATTCTGGGTCAGTTCCGGGTATACCCTCCTATACCTTTTTGCTCTTCTTCATTTTCATCACTATCATCGGGAGCAGGCATTAAATCAGATATCGAAGGAATTGTGAAAAGGAATGGGATGTGTGTTGTAGTCGATAAACTCGTCATCTATGCAGTCGATAAACAATTCGGAAGATATTCAGACATGCAATGAGGAACCTGCTTGTTATTTTTTTTATTTTTATTTTTTAAAACAAAACTTCTTGCCATTTCATGACGATAGGCACCAATTCCAGTTCAGTGAGTTTTCTAGTTATTTTGTAATTAATATTTAAAATCACGCGATTAGCCACGCCCCCTAAAAAGTGGCCAGCTTTCTCATCTTAGCCGATAACGTCATAGTATAGGACCAATACGAATCCCATCACCTTGCGAAACTGTGAAAGCGCGTGCCGTACATAGTAGAACTTTTATAAAAATTCTCAAAAATAGCTCCAAGCACTTACAACAAGTATTGTTTTGTACCACGATGCAATACCTTAATATTTAACGCACCATAGGACAGGACTGATGCAAAGTTATATTTAAACGTGAAAAACCATAAAGGAAAAAAAAAATAATCGTGAACTTTCTTAAACTATACTATTTTGTTACAAAGACTATTATAGAGTATTTAGTAATATTTTATTTTTATGAGATTGTTTTGCCTTTGATGAAGCTTCTCTGAAAAAATAAGTCATTATGCTGAATTAAAATGTTCCTGGCCAAATTATTAGACGCACTATAAGATTCTTTGCAAAATCCTAATTATCAGGTGATACTATACAGCTTTATTGTTTTTACGCTGCTGAAACCGGTTTAGACTTGTGTAAGTTCGTGTATCAATTGGTCAACATTGTAATGTAATACGTTAAAAATAAAGCCAAGTAGGAAGTACATAAAAAATCTCCTGAATAAAAACCCATTACATATATGTTTAAATATAAAAGTATTGCATATAAACTCGTGCAAAACATTTAATTATTAAGAAGCTACAGTGTGTCTAATAATTTGGTCTAATTATTATAATATACTAATATAAAAACTGATGTAATAAATATTCTATATTTATATAATATATCATCGAATTTATGTTATATATCGTCTACTTTAACCAATTGATACATGAACGTAAACATGTGCAAACAGGTATATTATATATATATATATATATATATATATATTATTAAGCAACGTTTCGTTTTGCTTTAACTTTTCCATCTAAAAAAAATATGTACTTTTGTTTTTTACTTTATTGAAATCGAAATTTTAGAGTTAAAAATAATTCATTTTATTTTCGTGTAGTTGGGGGGAGGAAAAAGTTAAAAAGAATTTTAAAAAAAATGGAAGGGGCTTAAAATTGATTGCATCTCTACTACTAATAATAAAATAAAATATCTTAGAAGTGAATAATAAAAAAATAAGAAAGACATTTTTTTGGGAGAAAATTATTTCCTTGAAAACTTTTTAATTTAAAATCTTATACATTTCCATTTCCTCTGACTGCAATCAAACCAGTATGGAATTTTTAAAACAATTCATACTTTAATGTATCTTAGGAAAAATAAACCAGCATTATTTAAAAAATATTATTTACTTCAAAAAATTATTAAAAAAATGTCAAGTTAGGAAAATAATTTTTTTTTGGCATTTATCAATTTATTTTATTTTGTCAAGAGCACCTACAGAAATTTTCTCAGAAGAAGGGTAAGGGGAATCTAATAATAAATAAAAAAAATTCAACAATATATTTCAAAAACCTTGTTTAAATTTTTTTTTATGTAATTTTTGCAATTTTAAAAAAACAGTTTCCATAATTTATTCATTGTCACTAAATCAACAAATTTCGAAACACAATTTGAAATTTTAACAATATTTAAATTTTAAAAAGAACTCATGCTTCATTTTAATTCTTTAAGAAAAAGTAGCGTTTTAATTACTTCACGCTTTAAATTCCTTAAACTTTCTTTGGTATGAACCCACAAAAAAAACTTTCTATTGTATTTTTATAGTTTTTTTTTTTTTTTTTTTTGCAAATTTTGTATTGATTTTATTTTGTGAAATGTATTTTGTGAACAGATTTTAGCTAGTGGGGCATACAATTTTCAAATACAACTTTCGAGTCCAGTCTTGTCCACACACAAGAAAAATTAGTACAAATGAATAATTATTTATTTTTTGTTGTTTTTCAGGAGAGACGATTTCAAGGATAAAAAAGTTATAAATAAAAATAAATAAGGGGTTAAGAATTATTTACATCTCTTGTTACTAACTAGTAATTTAAAATTCTAAATATGTATTAAATATTTTCCTGGGATCAAACAATTAGGTGAAAAATTTCGTAACAGTTCTTATTTCTATGTATAGACCACTTTACTTATAACACTTTAGAATGACAAAATTGATATTTTTGAATAAAACATATCAGTTCTCAAATCAAATATCCTTCTCTGCCTGCATTCTATCAAAAAATTTGCACATTTTATCAACCAAACGAAGAAAAAAAAAAAAAAAAAGATTAAAATAAAACTCCATTGTAAACAACATCACTTCACCCTATGACAAGTTATGGTTCGGCTTATTCCGTTAAACCGGGATGCGGATTCTGACGTCATAAGCAATCCCCGCCTCTTTTGAGTCACGTGAAGTTATTTTCGTTTCAAGCTAATTTTAAGTTATGATTTTTTAAAAAATCAGGTCAATTTTGAACATACAGAGTTGGTTTTTGAGAGTTATAAGTTATAGACTATTCAAAATAATCAAGATTATGATTATCTAACCAGTTGTTTAGTGTAAAGTTTTAAAATGACTGGATAATTCCAAGGTTCAAAGGTTGCTTTCTTTAACCACCCTTTCCGTGACACTACCCTTCTCATTTTTACTAAAGGTTGGAATCCCTATCACACTAATCGAAATAATGTCAGAGAAGCTACAAATCGCTAATAAACAGATCTCCTTATAATTAAAAAAAAAAAAAAATGAAAAATCAGAAGAAGTTTGTGCGATTTATAAATATGTACCACGCAGTAATTGTGTCCATGTGCATTTGAATTTTTCCTCTCTTTCTTCTTGAAAATTTGGCTTACTTGGTTTGGTTAAAATTTTAATAAGCATTAGGGTCTTGTTAAAAGTTTGTTAAAATTTTGTAAATTATTTGTGTGAATTTTGCAATAAATTTTGTGCAGAATTTTATTTTGTATCCCTGTAAAAAACTTAAATATTGCAGTTGAGTTTTGAAGGTCTATATGTAAATATGAAAAATAATTATGGTAGTTAAATTGTTGACTCATAAAAATACCTACAGTTTACGTGCACAAAGATTTAAATAAACTAGTAAAATTTAACACGTTAATTTTAAATAACACGTAAAAGTAACGTGCTATTTAAATTAGCGTATTAGAGTTTACCTGCGTATTTATTAAATAAAAATATCATTCCTCATCAAAGTTTTAAGCAGCAGAAGAACCCCCCCTCCAAATTCCATATAAAAGCTATTCTAAATTATATTATTCGATAATAAGTTTTATTTTATTCAGGCTTTAAATAAGTTACTATAATATCGTGGAAAGTTTTTTAAAACACAAGTACAGTGTTAGAAATATTGGATTGTGCTGAACCATGATATCGTACAAATTGTCTGCAAATTTTCTAAAATCCTAACAATGAACCAAGTTGAACAATATTATAGTGTAATTCAATCCTTCTTACACATGATTGTGCGAAATCACGTAATCACTTTTAAATCTAACAATATGTGGTTCAACCTCAAAGGAAACAGTAACAAATTTGAACGATATTATGGTTTCTAAATTATAGATTGAACCAATTTTTCAAAGAGATGTCAAGTCGAACAGTTGAATCCTTTTTACACTTAATTACTCAGTCCATCTTGAATGGAAACAATGTTAAATTTAACAATGTTGCGGCAAATTTACACTGCATACCGGAAAATATTATGGTTCATTTTTGAACTGCCATTTATTTGAAGTGTCATCTGTATAAAACAAATTACGAACAATACTAGTCATCAATTCCAAAAGAATATCCTTGATTATAGATATTTGTATTTTTGACATTCAAATTGTAATGCAGATGCATCAACACATAAGTTTTAATATTAGTATAGCTGTCAGGTTTCCAAAAACTATATGTCAGTGATATTGATGCAAATGAATGTATGACGATAGATTATATGTACTTGTCAATATATGATTCAATGTATTATATTATGGTTTACGGTTCCAATATTATGGTTCTACGATTAACCGTTTATTTCAGAGTTATACTTGAATAAAAAATAGGTCCTTTTTACTCATTTTTTGTGGCTGCGGCAAATTTACACTATATACTGGTTTAAAACACTAGTTCAATCTTAAACCGATTTTTTGAAAGCGAGTAATTCATCTTAAAAAAATACGATCTGTCTTAAACAAAATGCCTATCAATGCAAGTCGACAATTCCAAGAGAACAGAAAATAACATAATATTCTTGAAAAGTTGATATTTGTGTTTATATTTCAAGTCATAATGCAGATACCTCAACACATATGTTTTATCATTAGTATAGTTTTTTCAGTAATTCACCTTAAAAGTGTGAGTAATTCATCTTTAAAAAATACAATCTGTCTTAAACAAATTACCTATCAATGCAAGTCGACAATTCCAAGAGAGCAGAAAATAACATGATATTCTTGAATAACTGATATTTATATTTATACTTCTAGTCATAATGCATATTCCTCAGCATATATGTTTTTTAATTAGTATAGTTTTTTCAGTAATTCATCTTAAAAAAATACGATCTGTCTTAAACGAAATATCTATCAATGCAAGTCGACAATTCCAAGAGAACAGAAAATAACATATAATATTCTTGAAAAGTTGATATTTGTATTTATATTTCAAGTCATAATGCAGATACCTCAACATATATGTTTTATCATTAGTGTAGTTTTTTCAGTTATTCATCTTAAAAAAGTGAGTAATTCATCTTTAAAAAATACAATCTGTCTTAAACAAAATACCTATCAATGCAAGTCGACAATTCCAAGAGAGCAGAAAATAACATGATATTCTTGAATAACTGATATTTATATTTATACTTCTAGTCATAATGCATATTCCTCAGCATATATGTTTTTTAATTAGTATAGTTTTTTCAGTAATTCATCTTAAAAAAATACGATCTGTCTTAAACGAAATATCTATCAATGCAAGTCGACAATTCCAAGAGAACAGAAAATAACATATAATATTCTTGAAAAGTTGATATTTGTATTTATATTTCAAGTCATAATGCAGATACCTCAACATATATGTTTTATCATTAGTGTAGTTTTTTCAGTTATTCATCTTAAAAAAGTGAGTAATTCATCTTTAAAAAATACAATCTGTCTTAAACAAAATACCTATCAATGCAAGTCGACAATTCCAAGAGAGCAGAAAATAACATGATATTCTTGAATAACTGATATTTATATTTATACTTCTAGTCATAATGCATATTCCTCAGCATATATGTTTTTTAATTAGTATAGTTTTTTCAGTAATTCATCTTAAAAAAATACGATCTGTCTTAAACGAAATATCTATCAATGCAAGTCGACAATTCCAAGAGAACAGAAAATAACATATAATATTCTTGAAAAGTTGATATTTGTATTTATATTTCAAGTCATAATGCAGATACCTCAACATATATGTTTTATCATTAGTGTAGTTTTTTCAGTTATTCATCTTAAAAAAGTGAGTAATTCATCTTTAAAAAATACAATCTGTCTTAAACAAAATACCTATCAATGCAAGTCGACAATTCCAAGAGAGCAGAAAATAACATGATATTCTTGAATAACTGATATTTATATTTATACTTCTAGTCATAATGCATATTCCTCAGCATATATGTTTTTTAATTAGTATAGTTTTTTCAGTAATTCATCTTAAAAAAATACGATCTGTCTTAAACGAAATATCTATCAATGCAAGTCGACAATTCCAAGAGAACAGAAAATAACATATAATATTCTTGAAAAGTTGATATTTGTATTTATATTTCAAGTCATAATGCAGATACCTCAACATATATGTTTTATCATTAGTGTAGTTTTTTCAGTTATTCATCTTAAAAAAGTGAGTAATTCATCTTTAAAAAATACAATCTGTCTTAAACAAAATACCTATCAATGCAAGTCGACAATTCCAAGAGAGCAGAAAATAACATGATATTCTTGAATAACTGATATTTATATTTATACTTCTAGTCATAATGCATATTCCTCAGCATATATGTTTTTTAATTAGTATAGTTTTTTCAGTAATTCATCTTAAAAAAATACGATCTGTCTTAAACGAAATATCTATCAATGCAAGTCGACAATTCCAAGAGAACAGAAAATAACATATAATATTCTTGAAAAGTTGATATTTGTATTTATATTTCAAGTCATAATGCAGATACCTCAACATATATGTTTTATCATTAGTGTAGTTTTTTCAGTTATTCATCTTAAAAAAGTGAGTAATTCATCTTTAAAAAATACAATCTGTCTTAAACAAAATACCTATCAATGCAAGTCGACAATTCCAAGAGAGCAGAAAATAACATGATATTCTTGAATAACTGATATTTATATTTATACTTCTAGTCATAATGCATATTCCTCAGCATATATGTTTTTTAATTAGTATAGTTTTTTCAGTAATTCATCTTAAAAAAATACGATCTGTCTTAAACGAAATATCTATCAATGCAAGTCGACAATTCCAAGAGAACAGAAAATAACATATAATATTCTTGAAAAGTTGATATTTGTATTTATATTTCAAGTCATAATGCAGATACCTCAACATATATGTTTTATCATTAGTGTAGTTTTTTCAGTTATTCATCTTAAAAAAGTGAGTAATTCATCTTTAAAAAATACAATCTGTCTTAAACAAAATACCTATCAATGCAAGTCGACAATTCCAAGAGAGCAGAAAATAACATGATATTCTTGAATAACTGATATTTATATTTATACTTCTAGTCATAATGCATATTCCTCAGCATATATGTTTTTTAATTAGTATAGTTTTTTCAGTAATTCATCTTAAAAAAATACGATCTGTCTTAAACGAAATATCTATCAATGCAAGTCGACAATTCCAAGAGAACAGAAAATAACATATAATATTCTTGAAAAGTTGATATTTGTATTTATATTTCAAGTCATAATGCAGATACCTCAACATATATGTTTTATCATTAGTGTAGTTTTTTCAGTTATTCATCTTAAAAAAGTGAGTAATTCATCTTTAAAAAATACAATCTGTCTTAAACAAAATACCTATCAATGCAAGTCGACAATTCCAAGAGAGCAGAAAATAACATGATATTCTTGAATAACTGATATTTATATTTATACTTCTAGTCATAATGCATATTCCTCAGCATATATGTTTTTTAATTAGTATAGTTTTTTCAGTAATTCATCTTAAAAAAATACGATCTGTCTTAAACGAAATATCTATCAATGCAAGTCGACAATTCCAAGAGAACAGAAAATAACATATAATATTCTTGAAAAGTTGATATTTGTATTTATATTTCAAGTCATAATGCAGATACCTCAACATATATGTTTTATCATTAGTGTAGTTTTTTCAGTTATTCATCTTAAAAAAGTGAGTAATTCATCTTTAAAAAATACAATCTGTCTTAAACAAAATACCTATCAATGCAAGTCGACAATTCCAAGAGAGCAGAAAATAACATGATATTCTTGAATAACTGATATTTATATTTATACTTCTAGTCATAATGCATATTCCTCAGCATATATGTTTTTTAATTAGTATAGTTTTTTCAGTAATTCATCTTAAAAAAATACGATCTGTCTTAAACGAAATATCTATCAATGCAAGTCGACAATTCCAAGAGAACAGAAAATAACATATAATATTCTTGAAAAGTTGATATTTGTATTTATATTTCAAGTCATAATGCAGATACCTCAACATATATGTTTTATCATTAGTGTAGTTTTTTCAGTTATTCATCTTAAAAAAGTGAGTAATTCATCTTTAAAAAATACAATCTGTCTTAAACAAAATACCTATCAATGCAAGTCGACAATTCCAAGAGAGCAGAAAATAACATGATATTCTTGAATAACTGATATTTATATTTATACTTCTAGTCATAATGCATATTCCTCAGCATATATGTTTTTTAATTAGTATAGTTTTTTCAGTAATTCATCTTAAAAAAATACGATCTGTCTTAAACGAAATATCTATCAATGCAAGTCGACAATTCCAAGAGAACAGAAAATAACATATAATATTCTTGAAAAGTTGATATTTGTATTTATATTTCAAGTCATAATGCAGATACCTCAACATATATGTTTTATCATTAGTGTAGTTTTTTCAGTTATTCATCTTAAAAAAGTGAGTAATTCATCTTTAAAAAATACAATCTGTCTTAAACAAAATACCTATCAATGCAAGTCGACAATTCCAAGAGAGCAGAAAATAACATGATATTCTTGAATAACTGATATTTATATTTATACTTCTAGTCATAATGCATATTCCTCAGCATATATGTTTTTTAATTAGTATAGTTTTTTCAGTAATTCATCTTAAAAAAATACGATCTGTCTTAAACGAAATATCTATCAATGCAAGTCGACAATTCCAAGAGAACAGAAAATAACATATAATATTCTTGAAAAGTTGATATTTGTATTTATATTTCAAGTCATAATGCAGATACCTCAACATATATGTTTTATCATTAGTGTAGTTTTTTCAGTTATTCATCTTAAAAAAGTGAGTAATTCATCTTTAAAAAATACAATCTGTCTTAAACAAAATACCTATCAATGCAAGTCGACAATTCCAAGAGAGCAGAAAATAACATGATATTCTTGAATAACTGATATTTATATTTATACTTCTAGTCATAATGCATATTCCTCAGCATATATGTTTTTTAATTAGTATAGTTTTTTCAGTAATTCATCTTAAAAAAATACGATCTGTCTTAAACGAAATATCTATCAATGCAAGTCGACAATTCCAAGAGAACAGAAAATAACATATAATATTCTTGAAAAGTTGATATTTGTATTTATATTTCAAGTCATAATGCAGATACCTCAACATATATGTTTTATCATTAGTGTAGTTTTTTCAGTTATTCATCTTAAAAAAGTGAGTAATTCATCTTTAAAAAATACAATCTGTCTTAAACAAAATACCTATCAATGCAAGTCGACAATTCCAAGAGAGCAGAAAATAACATGATATTCTTGAATAACTGATATTTATATTTATACTTCTAGTCATAATGCATATTCCTCAGCATATATGTTTTTTAATTAGTATAGTTTTTTCAGTAATTCATCTTAAAAAAATACGATCTGTCTTAAACGAAATATCTATCAATGCAAGTCGACAATTCCAAGAGAACAGAAAATAACATATAATATTCTTGAAAAGTTGATATTTGTATTTATATTTCAAGTCATAATGCAGATACCTCAACATATATGTTTTATCATTAGTGTAGTTTTTTCAGTTATTCATCTTAAAAAAGTGAGTAATTCATCTTTAAAAAATACAATCTGTCTTAAACAAAATACCTATCAATGCAAGTCGACAATTCCAAGAGAGCAGAAAATAACATGATATTCTTGAATAACTGATATTTATATTTATACTTCTAGTCATAATGCATATTCCTCAGCATATATGTTTTTTAATTAGTATAGTTTTTTCAGTAATTCATCTTAAAAAAATACGATCTGTCTTAAACGAAATATCTATCAATGCAAGTCGACAATTCCAAGAGAACAGAAAATAACATATAATATTCTTGAAAAGTTGATATTTGTATTTATATTTCAAGTCATAATGCAGATACCTCAACATATATGTTTTATCATTAGTGTAGTTTTTTCAGTTATTCATCTTAAAAAAGTGAGTAATTCATCTTTAAAAAATACAATCTGTCTTAAACAAATTACCTATCAATGCAAGTCGACAATTCCAAGAGAGCAGAAAATAACATGATATTCTTGAATAACTGATATTTATATTTATACTTCTAGTCATAATGCATATTCCTCAGCATATATGTTTTTTAATTAGTATAGTTTTTTCAGTAATTCATCTTAAAAAAATACGATCTGTCTTAAACGAAATATCTATCAATGCAAGTCGACAATTCCAAGAGAACAGAAAATAACATATAATATTCTTGAAAAGTTGATATTTGTATTTATATTTCAAGTCATAATGCAGATACCTCAACATATATGTTTTATCATTAGTGTAGTTTTTTCAGTTATTCATCTTAAAAAAGTGAGTAATTCATCTTTAAAAAATACAATCTGTCTTAAACAAAATACCTATCAATGCAAGTCGACAATTCCAAGAGAGCAGAAAATAACATGATATTCTTGAATAACTGATATTTATATTTATACTTCTAGTCATAATGCATATTCCTCAGCATATATGTTTTTTAATTAGTATAGTTTTTTCAGTAATTCATCTTAAAAAAATACGATCTGTCTTAAACGAAATATCTATCAATGCAAGTCGACAATTCCAAGAGAACAGAAAATAACATATAATATTCTTGAAAAGTTGATATTTGTATTTATATTTCAAGTCATAATGCAGATACCTCAACATATATGTTTTATCATTAGTGTAGTTTTTTCAGTTATTCATCTTAAAAAAGTGAGTAATTCATCTTTAAAAAAATACAATCTGTCTTAAACAAAATACCTATCAATGCAAGTCAACAATTTCAAGAGAACAGAAAAATAGCATGATATTCTTAAATTACTGATGTTTATATTTATACTTCAAGTAATTATGCAGATATCTCAACATATATGTTTTATCATAGTTTTTTCATAAATCTCTCTAAGAACTATCAGTGAGTGATATTAATTTAATGAACGTCTGACAGCAGACGGGGAAAACATGCACTGGTCAATGCCCTTGATCAAAAGTATGGGTGGGACACAAGTTCTTGACTTGCATCTTAAGCAGAATCGCCTCTGGTCACACAATTCATACCTCATATTAAAAGAGTTCCGATATTGTAACCACCTGTCTTATAGTCTCCCTGTACAATTATCCCCTTACACTTTTTAAATCCATATTTGTGTGGCTATATAATTTTTCTCTTCCTTAGGTATCTTTACTGAATAATATTCACTCTTAGTAGATTAATAACAGTTGATTATACCATTCTTTTTAAGATGGATTACTATTAAATTGCAAGATTTTGCATAGTAGTTTAAATTTATGTGTTCTCTAGTAAATCATTTCTTAGCTAAATTTTAAAATAATTTCAAATTTAAATCTCAAAAATAATCTCAAAGCTAAATCTCAATCTGCTACATTCATGAAAAAAGATTCATAGACTACATAAACTTTTACATTAAGTTAATCTATGTATATTTGATGATAAAATCAGAAATTTAAACGAAATTTGAGTTGAAAAATTAAAAATTCAGCATTTTCAAACAGGAGAATGTAAAAATATGAGCCTGATTTTGTAACATAAAATATCACGTATTAATAATTTAAATGTATCAATTTCTAGAAATTTTACCTTATTTAAAAACGCAATTCAATTTAACACCTTGTTTAGGTCGCAGTTAATTTGCAAGGACTATGGTTCAAAGATACCGATTTTATGGTTCAACTTTGATAACTGGATAGTCTGATTTTGTGACTTAAAATATCATGTGTTCTAAATAATTAGCATATTTAGGAACTCTTTTTTACAGATTGCATCTTAGTACGTGAAAATCCGATAATTAGATTATAAGAGATTTCAGAATATTTCGTTTTGTAAAATTTTTTTTTCCGCACTGTCATTCTGCATGAATTTGAGAAATATCACACATCATGCTCTTCTATTAAATTTATCAATTCCTATAAATTTTACCTTATTTAAAAACGCAATACAACTTAAAACCTTGTTTAGGTTGCAGTAAATTTGCAAGGACTATGGTTCAAGATACCGATTTTATGGTTTAACTTTGAACCAATATTTCTGAGAGTGTATGAAAGATTAAATTTTATTATTTCAAGACTTCTTTTATAAAGTTTTTCTCCCTCATTGACTTTTAGAAAAATCTGCTCAACGTTGAACCATAAAATTGGCACCCTGAACTATAATTAATGCAATTTTGAAGAAACTATAATAGGATGCCAAGTTAAAATATATTCTTATGCAATTTAATAATTTCTAAACTTTAGAACTAGTTTAACATGATCGGAAAAACAATTCTACTTAAGGCCTTATACAGTAAGCTTTCAAGAATTATGGTTCAAGGTATCGTTTTTATGGTTCAACTTTGAACCAATTTTTCTGAGAGAGTATAAAAGAGTTAACTTTATTATTTCCACTTATATAAAGTATTTCTATTTCGTTGACTCTGAAAATAATTATATTTTGAAGCATAAAATTTGACATTTTGAACCATTATTCATAAGCATTTGCGGCAAACTTTATAACCATGTTCAATCAATTCCTTCTGCAATTAATAATCTTAAAACTTGATCAATAGTTAAACATGAATGTAAACACAATTAATTTAACACCCTATTAAGGTAACTTTATTAAGTTTCAATTTTACATAGATTTTTCTGAGAGTTAATGAAAATTAAATATTGCCGTTTAAAAAATACACACGTCACTTTAAAAGTATGTTAGAAAAAAAAGTATTTCATTTTGTCGTATTCGACAGGCAATGGATGAACAAACAATAAAAATCGATTCTCACATTTTGTAGTAATATTCCACCGTATTACTCTTTTCTGAAAGAATTCAATTTAGTTCATAATTAAATTGTTTCGTATTTCATTTATGTCGTGTATGTTCATCTTAAATATTTGCCGAATTTGATTCTTAATTAAAATTAATTTTAATAAGCATTTTGAAACATTTTAATTTTTCGCAGTTTATTTAATGTTTTGCTCTTTGCTAATGTTATAATGCTCTTTGTTTTACATATTTTGACCTGATATTTGTTTTCTTAAATTTAATTAGTAACTTTAATTTATAATTATATTTCAGAAAACTTTTCAATGTACATTTTTGAAATTGTTTCAATACGTGAATTAGATCAAACTCATCTTGACCATTAAGCATTATCAGGTCAATACTTCAAAATAAAAGTGAGTAAAAATTAGTTAAAATGCTCCAAACTTTAGGAACCAAAAGATAGGCATTTATTGAAATTTTGCGTTCTACAAGAGTTTTCTTAAAAAAAATTTTTTTTTTAATTTGCTGAAAAAATTTGTTTTCATAATAATTGAAAAATTTGATCTTACACATTAAAATGTTTTAAGCAAAAAATGACTTCAGTTGGAAGGAAAGGCTTTTTATTAAAATAAATATTGAGTATAATCATTTCATGGGCACCTGCTGTTCGCTGTGAATATTTTCCATTTCAGTTACAAAAACTATTGCTAAGATATGAATAATTAAATTTCAGCCAAAACTATCAGAACATGCCGACTCAATAAGAACACCAAAAAGCTCAGTAGTTTTTTACCGTAGAGCTTTGGAAATGGTTTTGGTAAAATTAGTAATAAGATCTGGTTTTATATTATGCGATAAAATTTGATAAATGTTCTAAAATTTGGTAATTTTATCATGATACTTTAGAGCATGGTATAAAAACCAATTATACGGATAAATTTACTTTTCGTTTTCTTATTTTTTACTTATGTGTGGTAATAAGAACTATAATTTTGAAAACCAGAATTTTTGGTATACCGTTACTATAAAAATGAAAAAATTATCAAATGAATGGTTTAAATACCGTATATTTTGATTACATTAACCAGAATTATGTTCTTTTTTTTTTTTTACCAGAAATGAATACAGAATATTTTTTTCAATACAGTACAGTAATTTTACCAGAATTTTTTTCTCCATGTAGAAACGATTTTATAATTGCATCATAAGCACACAGGAAATATTTTTTACCTAAATTAGACATAAATTATTTTTAAATATTTACTTCTTTTTTATTTTGTCAATAACAGTCATTGCATAGTGAAGCTTCCCATTTTAATTCTTAAGTTTTTTTTTTTCTCTTTTACCAAAAGGGCAAGTCAGTTTTGTTTATTTATTGATATTTTAGTTAATACAGTTAAAAACTCTCGGAATTTTAATTGATCCATATTTGGTATTTTTAATTGCACCCTAAATTGGAAAAGTTTGTAAACAGACAAAATTTTGTGTTAAATTTTGCGGTTAATCACGACATGCAATAGTAATATAAGAAATATCATTGAAAATTGTTTGGTATTAATTGTTTTAAAAATTATATTGTAACATGTATTTGAAATTTTTGATAGATATATGGCATTTTAAATCGCCCTTTAATAAGCAAATGGTTTCTGACAGAAAGTTTTATGCAATTATTCACTAATTAATTTTAACCATATTAGAATGAAAAATATTGCTGAAAATTGCGATTTTGGCATAAATGGGCAAAAGAAAAATATTTCGTAAAATATCTAGACATTTTGATTGATATTTGGCATTTTGAAGTTTCTTGCTTGTAATTTCTTTCTGATAAAACAAAGTATTTTAATATAATGATTAAAGAAAAGTTCTATAAGTATAAAGCGGAAATTGTTTTGTAATTTTTTTCCAGTTAATTTAAGGACTCCTCCTATTAGTATGCGAAATATTACCCAGGAATTGCAATTTTTAGCAATAATGGATAAAAGGAAAGATTTCGTAAAATTTCTATAAACTTAGATTGTTGTTTGTTGCTTGTAAATTTTAGAAATCAAGCTTCTAAATAAGCGGTTCCTATTTTTTTCGGAACCCTGTTTTGGTGGAACTTTTTAATTATTTGAAATTGTTAACAAATAAAACATTTATTTGAAATTATGAATCTTAGCCTATCAACATATATAAACAAAGCAAATACAAGATTAGATATTGTGAAATTATAAATCAAAGAAAGACTGATTAATTTTAAAATATTTATAGTGAAGAATGAAATTTTTTCATCAATTTACCAATATTTAGCTATCATGTGAGAATTCACAGATTTGGAGTGGAATCTAGTTTACTTCGGAATCTATTTCTGGTGTATTTGATAAACCATATCAATGAGTCATGACAAAGATAGCTACTTCAAGATATTCCAAAAGATGCTCATTTTTGTTCCAGTTTGTGAATTGATTCTCAACCCAGTCGAAATCTTTTGGAAAATCAAAGTACACTAATGTTCATTTATATTATTCTCTACATCATTTTCTTTCAAGAATAAGAGCATTCGTCATTTTTTCCGTTCCCCGCATTTAATACAGAAATTAGTTTTGCAGTGAGGAATCTCTCACTCTGAGCGTAACTTTTTGCATTATTTCATTTTTTTTTTTTTTTTTTGATAAAAAAAATTTGAAAAATATTGAAATGTTTGAAAATAACTAAAAGAAATAAAAATGTATTGAATTATTAATTTTCACCTAAATTAAAGCAACTCCTAGTCGTTCGAGCACTGCGAAAAACAATGGTATTATGGCATCAATGCAGTCGGCATTCATCGTCTATAATCATAGCCACCGGGAAATGACATTCGGTGGCTATGCTATAATTCCCAGATACTCATCAAATGGCTGAGCTTCAAGCCGCCACCGGGATATGCTTTTTTTTTTTTTTTTAAATCGGCCGTCATTCTACGGTATAAACCGCAATTAAATTTCGCCAGTAAACAATATCTCCGGCAACCCTTTTTTCGTGTGATTCTGACCTTGTTCGTTTTCTTGAGTTTCGATTGAAATTAAAATGAGAGAAGCAGAAAATAATAAATAAATAAAAATCGCAAATGGAAAATGTTTTTCAGTTTTTAATAAACAATAGCGGTTAAAACAAAACGAGTTTTGAATTTGAAATAATTTAACCGCAGTTATACAAACATCGTTTTGTAAGAGACTTATTCTCCTTAGAAACATATAGAATGGATTTCTTTACTACTTGAATGAAATTAGAAATTGAATTTTAGTACTCAGAGCCATACGGAATGTGGGCATCTGCCCAGACCTCTAAGAAGCTTCACGCTGCCAACATTCAAGACACTTTCTTTATAAATTTCAATTCTTTAAAATTGCTCTGTATTGATAATTCGAAACTATGAAAAGGGAATGTCTAAGGAAGAAACTTTTTATAAATCAAAATTAGATAATTAGAAAATAAGATTTATTTAAATATTTTTAGTTGGTTATTTGATCCGGCCCTTAAATGCAAAATTTTTCTAACAGACGCACATGACACAAGATATAAAAATTAAATGCTAGCATATAAAATTTTAAAGGACAGAAAAAAATTTACAATTTAAACTTTAGATTTTTATTCTTTAAATAAAGGCAGAAATCCTAAGTGATTTTCGCCTAGGTAAAACGCAGAAGAAAAATATATTTTTGTTAAAAGTTTTTTTGTTAGTACTGATTTAACTCAGACCGGGTTTTTACTAAAATGCATAATGTTTTTAATTTCAAAATTTTCATACGGGGATTATTTCTGCGTTGACTTAAGTTTTTTTACAACTATTTTAAAATATTTTTTAATGACCTCAACTGACTCTGAAAATGGCTTTCAGAGCAGGTAAAAACCACTTTTTTATTATATTGATATTTTTATAAACTATTTTTATTAATTTGAAAATTCCCGTTTAAAGTAATCAATTCTGAAATTAACATGAATCACTTTTTGCAGATAAAAATGCGAATTGAAATATTGCTATTTAAGAGAACAAAAACTAATTTTATAACTAAATTACCAAATTTATTAAAAACGTTTCTTTTATTCTTTCAGTTTTTATAAAATTACTGTCCGATCTGTGAAGACGAAATTTTGTAGTCAACAGTTTAACCACTTTCCAATTTTTAAACTGTGACTTCAATATATTTATTATGTCAATATTTGTTCAAAACACACAGAAGAGTTTCAGCTATATTAGTGAGATGAGTGTGTCGATTTTAAAACTGTATTTTGTCATAAAAAACATCGAATTTTCACATGCATAAGAAAAAAAATTTCTATAAATTTTCTAAAATTTCAATTAAAAAGTTGGCATACATAATTCTTATCATAAATAAATGTCGTTCCTTGCCCGTTATTTCTTTCTCTTGTTCCACGAACAAATCATGTGGTATTTGAATTTTTTTAAAAATATTTCCAGCCGCAATAAATAAATATATATATATATATATATATATATATATATATATATATATATGTGTGTGTGTGTGTGTGTGTGTGTGTAACATCAAAAGCTTCTATTAATCTTTTTGTGTTAGTTCTTCACTATAAAACTTAATCCTAGTTAAATATTCCAATCGAAATGCTTTTTCACATTTTTAAAAGCCGCATCCTGTTCTTATATCTATTTTTGGCCCAAGTATGCATAAATTTAAAAATTATTTATAGTCAACTTCTTTAAATTATCCAGTATAATATTACCTTGCGCACATCCATTTTCGGGCCCATCCTTGGTAACTAACAAATCAAACACACTTCAGTAATGCAGTAAGAACGCATTTTAAAAAAACTCCTCTAGTTACGCTATATCAATTTGCGCTTTTGTTTTCTTATTTTGCAATCTGGCAATCTTGTTACGAAAATATTTTAAATCATTCTTGAAAAATTTCCCGTTCATGTAAGTTCATTTGATTTCGCTACTCGCTTTATAGATTATGTTTTATGTTCTATTCTGTAAAGATTATATCTTTATTTTCCGGATTTTTTTTAAAAGAATTCTATCCTTTTTTTTCTTCCAGTTTTTTGTTATTTTTATTTTTTTAATTTTCTCTTTTTTTCCCCTTTTTTCATTAGTCTGTAATTTTTCTTTGTTTTATCTTCATTTTGAACTTATTTTATGAGTTCTATTTACTTGCAGCTTATGCGCAATAAATGAAACTTATTGTTTTTCTTAATATCCTTAGTGTTTTTTTGTATTTATTTATGATGCTATATATATATATATATATATATATATATATATATATATATATATATATATATATATATATATATATACAGGTTTACTCAATTTATTGTATTATATTATTATATTATATTACTAGTATTTTGTAATTATTGAGTATCAATATGTGATACATCCTGTTGGATGAATTTTCAAAATCGGATTCATGTGAAATAAAAGATGTAGTATTTTAAGAACATTTAAAAAAATAAAGAAAATTGAAGGGATTGATGTAATTGCAAGATAAGTCCAGATTCAGAAAATGTTTGTGGGAATGAAACGAAATAAAAAAATTCAAATTTGCCGTGTTGGCGTAATTGTGTTAAGGATTAATTAATATCATTTCGAGGACAAATGGTAGTCTTTTTTTTATGTTTCTTTTTCATCATTGGATTCATTTGAACATTATATGATTTTATAGAATGGGTGTTTCCAAAAATACCCATATATTTCTAGAACATTTAAAAAAAATAATAAATATTATTATTTCAAAGCACGCAAATTCAAGAGCAAAGAGAGGCTAATTTTTAAAATATGTTTCAAATTTTGAATAAAATGCTTTGCAGTCGTTCAGATTTAAACTACCATATACAGATTTTAATTCGCTCGAAACTCCAATTAAAATTTGAACACAGTAGCTACAGCGGTTGAATAAAAAATATAAAATATTAACTCTATGCAAACAATCTTTCTTTTAGCAGCAAATGTTTTGGAAGATGGTAAAAATCTTAGCATGCTTGAACATTTTTAGAAATCATGTCAAGCGAAATAAACCAAAATGAGAAGTTAATAATTTCTTTCTAATTTTAGCAATTTTCTATAGAATTGTTGTTGAAAAACATAGCGTCCTATGCTCATTCAAATTTTGCATGGGTAAAATTTCTAAAAGCTTCTAACATAAAAACTGTGTCTACTGTTTCGCCACCTAAAATTTTCCCCCAAAAAATTCTTTGTATAGAGTTAGTATAGATGGATTTTTTTGTCCAACTCCTGCAGTTAAAAAATTAAGTAATTGTCATTCGAATTACACAAACAGACACGAAAGTAAGTTATGTAAATTAAATTGTGACGCATGTAGAAATTTACGCTGATTGAACACGTATCAATAATTAAAACATTGTATAAAGGTTTTGCAAAATTATTTTATAACATCTATTTTGTTTGCATATTTGTTTTAATTAGTAAATTTGACAGATTGTAAAATTTTAGGATTTATTCCAGCAAAAACCTTATTTGTTACTTCTGTACCCAATGATCTTACACCCTATATATATTTACAACATGCCATGCATACATATTTACATATATGTATATAATAATTTGTATATTTATACTTACATATTTACATACATATTTGCATACGTATTTATCTCTGTCATACATACTATAAGTTTAATATAGAGTTGGGAACAACGATAGTATTTTAAGAAAATAATAGAAATGAATTTTAAATATGCTAATTATTAGATGCAACAACACAATATTATTCTTACTCAACAATCTTGCATTTATATATTTATTCTATCAAAAATAAAATTTTTAATTTGGTGAAAAAAATTCAAGTACATATTGAAATTATAAAATGAAAAAGAAAAGGCGGAAAAATTATTCAAATGCGTTAAAATTGTTCGTTTTAAGATATTTTATTATGTGAAAATTTTATTTTAATTGATATTCAAGGTGATTAATGACCACTGATTAAATTAAGAAAGTATGGAACTTGAATTGACCTTGTTTGCCTCTAAACACCTTCTTTTGCATAGATCTACCTTTTTCAAGAAAAGAAAATTGTTTGTTAGTAGTAAATGTAGGTCTCTATATTAATTTTCTAGAATTACTTAATGGAAACCCAATGATTTCTAAATTTTTCTTTTAACTTCGTATATATATATTAAATTGAACGTCATTTTTAAGGCTTGTTTGTATGCCTGATATCTAATTTTTAAGAATTAAATGTTTGCAACGTAAATTTATTTAAAGAATATCCCTTTAAAATAAAATTTAAATAAACCCATTGATATTATTACATAGCATTCCATTATGCTTAAATTATTGCTCAAAAAGATAAGTTAAGATGGATTATTTAATCAAATTTAAACTTAAATGGTTGATAAACGTCACTTAAGGAATTTAAATGGTTCTAATGAAGCAACTATATGATTAAAAAATATTTCTCTGTAAGATATTTTCGAATGAAGTGTATCTATTATTAAGGAAATGTAAATATTTTTAGAAAATATTTAACGATAAATACACAATATAATAATTTATGTAGCATAAATATGCGAATAAGACATTAATTTTCCAATAAGATACTTTTATTTTAGTTTGAGCTGATACTAGTACATAACAGGACTGGATTATTGACTAGGGCTGCAATCACAGTCCTCGCCAGTGTTGAGAACTAGTCTTTTTCGAATCACAAAAAACAACATTACAAATTATGTAACATAAGTTTGTTATTAACTGGTCATTGTTTGAAAAACAGAAATAATAGTAATTATATTTGATTATTTAACTGAAATAAAATTGCAATCTAGATTATAGCTTTGTATTAATAGACTTGGACTGTAATCTCAGTCCTCGTCAGTGTTGAGAACTAGTCTTTTTTCGAATCACAAAAAATAATATTACAAATAATGGAGTATAAATTTGTTATTAACTGTCATTGTTTGAAAAAAAGAAATAATAGTAATTTTATTTGATTATTTAACTGAAATAAAATTGTAATCCAGATTATAGCTTTGTTTTTAGCTAACTTTCAGTAAATGCAATTTCTACGAATTTCTTCATTAACTGCTTGGCTGTTGACACTTCTTTGAGAAACCAAAATTTTCAGGATTTTGAAGAATATGATTTAAAAAAATAGCATGATAGAAATCACGCATTGCCTGTGGGGGGTGAGGTCTTCAAACCTTGAAATATGTTTTCATCAGAAAACACCGATAATTTTAATTTCCTTTCACACGACTCATCTTTTTCTGTAGACATGCGGTGATAAAACGATTTCATTAAATCCTCCACGGAAATTACAGCAAAATGTTATTAAAAGCATTGAAAAAAAAAATCATGCAAGTCTTAAAAAAGGGCGGTGCGTGAAAATCACTTAGAATTTATAATTTGTTTCTTGTTTTTTGAAATTTCCCGGATTACGAGTCACACGCCCTTTACCGGTTTCTAAAAACTTATTCGCTGAATACAGGTATTTTTATTAAATTTAATTTTAATGAGCATTTTTTTTTGTACTGCATCCTGTAAAATAATTTTCTTAAATACTAAAATGAAAATCGTAATGTGTTCACAAAGAAACTTAACTTTAGATAATTTATTTTTCTTTAAACACTTGAGTATTTGATAAGCATACAACACAATGGAGAATCTTGAAGAAAATTTTAAAATTTATGATATTTTATCGCCAAATAATGAAAGTTTATTATCAATTGTGAACTATAAATACATAGAATTAAATGCATTTATAAAGACCTAACAAAGTTTTAAAAAATTTTTCCGCTTAGCCAGGATGGGGAGTCTATGATACAATTTGGTTAAAAAAAAGCGAAAGAAACTTTAATGTTTGACTGCAAAACTTATTTCAGACTTTTGGAAAAATAAATATGTAATGAAACAAACTTAATGTAGAGTAATAAATTTCAATATATAGCTCCATAATGCTATTTCCCTCTCACTTAATAAATGTTATCAAAAAACAAGATCTATGTATTCCTTTTTTGAACTCTTTTTTTCCCTACTATTTTTATTCATTTTATGTATTTATTCAATGAACATTCATCTCTATAAATGTGGTGAACAATTTACTGGAACTGTAAACTAAGTGATACATTAAAAAACTAAGTGATAAATTTTTACCTATATATAGTCTTTGTAAAAAGTCTTAGAGTTGGTATGTGATTTACAAAAGAAAATATTGTTCAAGAAAACAAACAACAGAACTTTACGGCTCTATCAGATTCATTTTAAATCAAAATTTTCAAGAACAAATGTTAGTAATATTTTGAGTTGCATACAAAAATAGTACTTTCTTTTAAGCAGTATAAATATTTTTAAAGGTATATGAACCAACTTTTAGGTGAAATTCATAATAAAGAGCTGAAATAAAAAAAGAACACTTGTAAGTGATTTGTTAAAGCATCAATGCAATTCTTAAATAAAGTAAAATTTAAGGTTTCGGAAAAAACAAAAATTGATTTTTACTTAACACAATCAAAAATTAAAAACAGAATAAGAAATAAAATTAAAAACGGAACTGTTAAGCAAGAGCAACCGATGCTGCCAATATTTAAAAAAAATGATCAAAAAATATTTTTTCCGAATCTATGTAATGACACAAAATTACTTGCCATTTTTTTTGTTTAAAGAAGCATTTGTGTTTCTAGAATTTTGACAAAAGCTGTTTTTTCATTATATTACAGATAAGAAAATATAAGCATTATGATTAACACACATTGTGTTGGTTTGACAAGATTCTGATTTAGTGTCAGAAAATAATACACAGGATGTGTAATGCATTAGATTGCTTGTTAAAAATAAAATTACATGAATATATAAACATTATGATTAGCAGTTATTGTGTTGGTTTTATTAGATGCTGATTTAGGGGCATAAAATAATACACAGGATCTTTAATGAATAGATTGCTTGTTAAAAAACGAATACTGAAATTAAAAATCAGTTTTAAAATCTGACGAATTACTATTGAGGAAATCGAAAAAAATCATATCATCATCATCGTGTAATTTTACGTTAAAAATAAAATTACACGAAAATATAAACATTATGATTAGCAAATATTGTGTTGGTTTTACTAGATGCTGATTTAATGGCATAAAAAATTAATGAATAGATTCCTTGTTAAAAAACGAATATTAAAATTAAAAATCAGTTTCGAAATCTGATGAAGTATATTGAAGAAATCGAGAGAAATACACCAAAACTTATTTTATTGATAGAGAAAATTAAGAGGATATGAAAGATGATTATCCTTTTATATTTTATTTAGAAGTTAACTGATTTTAAAATTTTCAAACCTCTATAATCATTCACCAGAAACTGATATCTTTTCATCCTTTAAATATTAATTTGTGACTGGTATTTAATACTGACTTTTTTCTGAAAAAGGATAGGATTATGAAAATGCATATTTCAATCTGTGTTTGCAGAACTTGATTAATTATTTTCGTATATAATTTTCATAAAAGTTTAAGAAGAATCTGTTTTTGCATTACTAGAAGGAATAAGTTGTGATTCCTGTATATCTTGCACAGTTTTAAAATTATATGTAAGAAAATTAAGATATACATTTGGCCAACAATATATTTAATTCTCATATTATTTTGTTACTAACATAAGCTTAACTAGTAAATTAATGTATACATTGAAGTATGTCTATATAATTATGATAAAAAAAAAAAAAAAAAAAAAAAAAAAAAAGAAACATTTGTTTCAAAAATAGACGTACAATTTGATTTTGCAGTTTATAAAAGTGCAACTTGCAATAATTTTCTTTAGTAAAGTGCAGTGTTTAAAAACTTTATTTAAGTCATAAAAGTTGTTTTATTGGTAGAATATATTTTGTGATTAATCTTACAATAACCTTATTCTTAAATAAAGCGTTCGCCCTTGATAAGTTTTGGTAGAATAGGTTAAGAAAGTTTAAATGGTATCAATTTTATTGCTACTTTCTTTAACAAATACGTTGGCCACAACGAAAAAAAAAAGTTCTTAAAACATAACAGACGACCACTCCCATCGAACAAAACTGGGATGGTGAAAGATTTTTTTTCTCCACCTTCTCCTCAGGGTATAAAATTTGCATTTCTAAATGAATGTCAACTTAAAGTTATAAAAAGTATATTTGTATTCCTTGGGCGAAGTCTAGTATTCATAATAGTTAAACAACACTATAAAATCAGTAGTTAATATTAACTCAATAAATATTTTAAAATATGACGCGGAAAAAGCATTTTAAACACTTGTAAAGCATTATTTTTCATTTATAAAGCTTTATAAAGCATTATTTCATTATTTATTAGCACTTACAAGCGTTTTAAACACTTATAAATTATAGTCCTATAACAACTTCTTATGAATGAACACGCTCTGTTATGCAAAAAACCGACTATTGTGAGAGGTGGTCACTGCATAAGTTGTTAAAATTGGATTTTAAATATACATAAGTTATCCAAAAATATGCACAGACCGATTACATTTTGTATTCATAAAAAACATATTAGTTAAATACTGCTCCCAATATGAGTTGCACCACAAGTACATTGTTAAAATTTTCATTCTAAAATTATGGTAAAATGACTGGCAGCTATCTGTCCATCCGATTGACCGTAAAGTTTCCTTTATGGTTTTGAAACCATTTACAAATAGTATGGTTATAAAACCATGAATAAAAAAACTATTTTCCTTTTTTTTACGGTTTTGCTACTATGGTTTCAAATACGTAAGCAAAAATAAATAGTTTAACGAAACATAGGAGCTCGGCTTTTCGTAAGGTAATGGGCATTGGAGAGTGCCGGACACTGGAAATTCTTCATGTGTTGAAGGGAACGGAGGAAATATCATGGTGTCAACACTAGGACTCGAACACCAGTTCTGCCGGTCAAGAGATTGACAGATAAACCCGCTCGGCTATGATATGTACGCAGTTGCAAAGAACTAAGTAGTGTCATTAGGTGGTTCTAGTTGGTGCGATAAAATTCTGGTTGTTTAGCCGTATTAGATGAAAGCAGTCAATAAACAGTTTTTCTCAGACTTAAGTTTGATTACCATTTTATTTATGGTTATTTGACTGTTTTGATTAAATATGGTAAAATAGCCATTCAATAAATTGTTGTTGAACCATTTTTTTCCGATAAATCTCTAATAGTGTAAATTTTTTTAAAATTCAAACATTCTTAAAATCTAAAGAAGTTTGAAATCCTTTTTTATTTATTTTATTCTTTAGACCATTTTGGCATTTTTCTCTTCATTTTGCTTCTTAAAACTGTAATTCTTTCCTAATTAGCCAACAAATGTTTTTACACATTTAATTTCCAACTTTTTCATTCTAAATTTTAAAGATTAATTTTTAGAGAGCGTACTTAATTTGAGAAATGATAAATGGCAGTTTCTATTCTTTCCATTATGAACTAAAATGAGTTTTTGATTACTTTATTGAAAAGAAATGTTTTTTTATCATCTTCCACAAAGTAAAAAAAAAACATGAAAAAAATCGGTGAAATAATCCTTCAAAAAGTCTTCGTTAAAAGAGGTGGTCGCTATAAGCGGAATTGGTCTCTCATATTAATTTTGATGAATTTCAAACAAACTAAGGACTGTTTTTTGTTGCTTATAATTTGCATTTGTTAATTTGGATAACTTAAAATCGTTTGAATCATGTAACTGATCTTGTTATTGTTTTGGCTAATTTATATATTTTTTATTTAAAAATTACAGAGTTTAATAAAAAAAGTTTTATATCGATATTTTTTGACGACAATAAATATTATTATTAACGTATTTAATTTTTGATCTTGTCTGTAAAATTGCCTTCCAATGACGATCCAAAAGAATAAACAAATCAATAAAATAAAATAAAGTAAATAACGAATGCATCTAGTATAAGAATTTTCAACATAAAAAAAACTCTTGTGACCTTGAATCCTACTTTGAATTCCAACTTTGCAAATAAAATTGATAATTAAAAATCAATTAGCCATAGGTGAAATTTAAAATTGAGTGTCCGATTCTGAGTTGATGCCTCTAAAAAGAAGGAGCTTAAAAAATATTGTAAATATTTATAAAAATCTATATTTATTTAAAAGCAAAACTAACTCTAAGGTAAATTAAAATTGATAATTAATTTTTTTTAATTAAACTTTCCATATGTAAGCGAATATTTGCAGGTAATGACATTGTTTTTAATAATTTTTTATTTTTCATAAAATGCCTGAACCAAATGAAAAGTGGTAAAAATAATGAACTGTATCGAACTTTCTTAGAATATCTTTGAGAACATTTCTGAAAAGCCTTTTTCTTCATTTTTAACAACACGTCTCAAAAACTGCAACTTTTTTGATAACTTAAAAAATAAAATAAAAACATTTAATACTGCTAGCGATTTAATGTTACTGCTAGCTGCTTTTGTTAATACCATGTGTAAAAAAATAAAATTGTTCGAAACAATTTCAAGTGAATTAAGTGCCCTGGTTCATTAACTATCGTGTCAACAAGCTTGAAAAAGTGATTTAAAGGTATTCACGTTCAATCGTGTATATCATTCAAATATCCAGAATATAATGCTTTGATTGCTTGTATGTTTAATTAATGCATTTTTAGATATGCTTGTTTTTAAAGCATGCCAATTAGTATATATCCATCGATTTTTAATTTTATGCAAATAAATACAAATTAAAATAGAATAAAAATTTTCAAGAATATTATTGAACTGTTTATTTATTATAGAGTTAGATAAGTTAAACAGAATAATTTTTAAATGTATTGGATATAAGGAAAACTATATTTAGTATATAAACTTTAAAATAGTGTGGCCAAACCTCGTCCTGAACTATGTGAATATATTGTACTGAAATCGATATGTTTCAATCCATAATGAAATTTAATGTATAATCTTATATTGTCATTGATTAATATTTCATTTTCTATATTGCATTAAAATGTGAGAGAAATATTATAGGTGAGCGGATTAAAACTTCAATTAATCGTATCTTTCCTTAAAATGTTTTTTTAATTTTTTGTCTTTAAATATGTTTTCTAACGATATCTCTATTCACATTTACAATAGGACAAAAACTGAAAATCAATATAATGCGCTATTGTATCAAATTGATGACTGTATAGATCTTTTATGATTTAACTCTATTTTTAACACATTTCAGCTAAGTTGTTCAGTTTCCAAAATTCGCCTTTACTGTATAATAATTTTTTTTCAGTTGTATTTTTATGAAATTTTTGGTTAGACAAAACAAAACTACTTCTACATTCTTAATACCATATTTGAGTTTGAAATGCTATTATCTTTTTTAAAATAGCTATCGAGTAATTTCAAGACGAATAAAAAAAATGACGAGTAATAAGAATAATAAGATGAATTTCAAGCGAAACTTAATTAAAAAAGGAGTTTTTATGAAATTGATTCGTTTAGGTGAAAGATAATTTCCAATGTTGTTCACAAGGTTAATTACGATTTGCATTTAAATTAAATGCGTTTGCATGCCGAAGATCTCTATTTAATTATTTCACAGGAAGAGGTCGTAATATATGGGAGGATTCGTTTTAATGGATAATTTTAGAATAAGAAATTTAATTATAGGCTATTGATATGGATAGTTACCATTCAAAAGATCTAACGGAATTATTAAAATTTTAATATATTCTGATCCGTAGGTTGTTTCGGAATATTTTAACGTTTAGAAGGAAAGTTATGCTAATTTTTTTTTGAGGTCATTAATAATATTTAAATGAAGAAAAGCGTCAAATTAAAATCAAAGTTTTACAATTAAACTTATGATGCATTTTTAAAACAAAAAGAAATTTTAAATGAAAATATTTGTTATTTAAACTTGTTATTTTTTAAGATAAATACAATGTCATCTTTAAATTGTTAAAAATACAATTTTAAGATTAATTATACTAACTGTAAATGAATTGACTTATTTTTATATACGAGAGAATGTCATTATAAAATAAATTAATTGAAAAGAAACTTCATTTTAAACATAGGCCTTTAAAAATATTTTTGATTTCGACACAAAAATAAATAAATAATTTGTATATCATGAAAGTCCTAAATCATGTAGAATATTAATTTAATCCTTCGGAATTAATGTTTCAATATTTTGCATTTACATTCTTTACATTCACAATAATCATTGCCGAAACATTCTTTTGTCTTTCATTGTGTTTGGATCAACAGTGGGCCAGAAATTGATTTTTGAACGAAAATTATTCAAAAAAAAAAGAAAAAAAGAAACAATAAAGAAATATTGTTAGGGTTAATTAAACATCTTATTTAGCATAATATTTTTAGAGTTAAATAGCAGAGAATGGTAAAACATTTTAAATATTCTAGATATTTTATGTTCTAAAATATTCTAGAAATTAAATTCAGTTTAAGCTTTTAAAGTAATTTGAGATATGTTTGTCGTCTTTTTTATTGTACTAGAATAAATTAGTTATATTAAAATAAATTTTATGCGCCATGAGAGTAACATAAAATTTTCTAAACTCAATATTTGGGAATTCAATTTAAATAATTGATCACACAAAACAGATAAATCACTTTTTTTTTTTACATGTATGTTACACTGTTAAAAATAAGGTGCATCGTTTCACAAAATAATTGGTGCCAATTTAGCTGCAACCAATACAATAAAAAGCTTAGCGCGAAGTTCTATCAATGTCATGGTGGTGTAAGAGGTATTACTTTTTGCAGTTAAACGAGCCAAGGCTTTACTTTATACCCGTTTTTCAGAAAGATATCGAACCAGGTTCAAGGCTTGGCATTTATTGAAATTTTAAAAGATTGATTAGGTGAAAGATTGAACAATGCTTAAAGTTTTTGTTCACGCTAATTTCACGGTGAAAGTTTGAACTACGTTTCAAATCATACTTTTTTAACAGTTTTAAAGAAATATTGGTCTAAAAGAAAACTAATGATTTAATTCAACATGTAATACAATAGCGCTTTTGGGAATACCACAACAGAAGTATAATTTCTTACCAAAATTTTTATATCGGTTTTAAGTTGAATTCATTTAGTTAAACGTTGAACCATGTTTTCTAGTGTATATATCCTATTTTTCTTAACACATAATCCTGTAGCTTAACGTTAGAGAACGTCAAATGAGAAAGGACTTTTAAAATTCATAAAGTAGTTCGAGTTTATTATGTGTCTATAAATATAAGATGCACTTAATTTAGCTATGCAAAGATATCTATGTACAAAGATAAATATTATTTGAAACTTCATGCTCTTTTTTTCAAAACCAAAATAAATAAATAAATAAACAAAACAAAAAAATTTTATGAATACAAAAAACGGGCCTATTTAAAATCAGCAAGGACTTTTAAAAGTCATAAAGTATTTCGAGTTTATTATTTGTTTAAATATAAGATAAACTTATTTTAGCTACACAAAGATATTTATATATGCTACCGGCAAAGAATGCCAAGGCATTGTATATAATGCCGGATAATTTAAGGCACGATATGAAATATGAGAAATATTACATACTTTCCCTAGGCATTGTATTTAATACCTATGCATTCTATAGAATGACAAATGCTATTTAGGTAAATCATGAGAAAAACATCCTGATGAGGTTATGTAAATGATGTGCATTTCCCAGAAATAAAAATGTTATTCTGAAAAAATAATGAGAGTGCTATTAATAAAAATTATTCAAAATGCGTAAAGAAAAATAAAAGTGGTACAAAACATAATTTATGCCTTTCTTATTAAGGGAAACAAAATTTTCACGTTAAAACCGCAACTGACAAAAAGTGCAACTGATAAATTCTGAGCTTGAGGGGCGCGTTAAAAGCCACGTGATATTTGAAACGAATCAGATATGTATTTTATACTTTGCCGGTTTCTCATTTGGTATTCTATAGAATGCCTAGGAAAGGTGTGAAATAAATATCGTTTCATGCATTGCCGGCTAGTTTTAGGAATTATATACAATGCTTAGGCATGGTATGGAATGCCGGATTTCAAACTTTGTCGGTAACATATACAAAGACAAATATTTTTTGAAACTGTATATTTTTTTTTCAAGAAAAAAAAAAAACTATATGAATGCTAAAAAAAGCCTATTTCAAATGATCAAGGACATTTAGAAGTCAAAGTAGTTCGAGTTTATTATTTGCCTAAACATAAGATACACTTATTTTTCCAACAGAATTTCCTTCTGGAAAGTTTTAAAGAAAAATATTTTTAAAGTCTAGATGAAGGAAAATAAATTTTAAAAAATAATTCAAACCGCGAAATAAATTAAATTTTCGTGACTAAATATATAATGGGAACAGGCTGCGATTAAGTGGGTGTTTCAGCCGCCGTCTGCTCTTCGCCCTCTCCTCATCAACCTCATTCCAGAAAGATCCATGTCACGAAAAAGGTATACAGAAAAAATCAAATTCAAAAATAAAATTTTTTGATTAAAATAAAAAATCTTCTTTAATAAATAACGGTAGCATCTTTCTCCGAGACTGGTTTGAGTGAATTTGCATTAGATTTTTCGTATTCTTAATACAGCACATAAATTACGTATTTGCTTAGAATATAGAATTAAAATATTTGAATATATAATTACAATCGAGGTTTCATTAAGTTGATCGTATTTTGCCTGAAGGCCTTGGTTTAATACAAGGATTTAAAAGCTTATGTTTTTTCCCTTTAAAACAATACAAATCAACGTTATATCGAAAGACTCATACCTTCCAATAACTGAGAAATTTCCATTGTTTCAAAACTTCTTTTTCCTAGGTGTAGAAAAAGTAATGTACTAATATTTTAAAAAATTAAAATTTAAGAAAAAAATTTCATTTGAAGAAAAATACTAAAAGATTAGAAAGTTGAAACAATCATTCTTTCAAACATTAACTTGTTCTATTCACATTACAGGAAAATTTTTTGACAGGAATACTAGTTTCTTACATGTGCTAGAGGTTGAGCTTATTTTCAAAATAAAATCAGGGGTCCATAGATATGTATCAAATTGGCAGAGAACACTTTTCTGGCTCTTCATCGCATAGTTCTTTCAAGTGATCCATTACCATTCATGAGAAGTCCCTGCTTCACTACTGTTATTAACTAGACACAATAGCTATTTGTAAGTTCATGCAATAACTATCCAATAAGCTGATAGGGGTTAGTCGATGGTAGGCAAATTCAAATATATCTTGGATATATCTGATCTACACATTCTCTTATAAGCTGAGAGGCAAAAATAAAATTAAGTTTCTGTTAAAATGAACAATATTTTAACTTTAGAGAGACAAACCACAAAAATACCCTTATAACTTCAGAAAGAAAAGTTGTGAAATAGTTTTTTATGTGACTTATACAAGGGGTCAAAGTTGCCAGAAAGTTTCTCAAGGACCTTACTCTCAGTAAAGTATATTTGCGACTACGAAGTGACAAACTTCACAAATGGTCATGGAGACTTTTATGTGATTTCACACGACAGAGTAACATCAGTCACCGTATGTCCTCCTTGGAACGATTAGAAAGGGTTACTGTAATTCAACACTTGCAATACTTAGAGAATTGTTTTAATGTTTTAAGCTCAACGTAGATACCATAAAAATTTGAACCGTCAAGAATGATTGATTCTAAACGGGATCGAGAAAAGAATTCATGGAGTCAAAACTTAGACTCCTTTCTGCGGACATCTAGTGTGTATGTTTGTTTGCTGATCCTCAAGAGGTAAAATTATAGTTCAGACTGCTTCAATAAGCCGAATAAAAGTTGTCAGGGGCAGCAAGAGGATTCCCTCTGGGTTTCCAACAGTTAATTAGAAACAACAAGAAAAAACTAAAAAGAAATTTTTCTAAAAATATTCGAAAAAGTCAAGGAAACTCAAAATTGTTTTAGATAAATAATTATAATGAATAATAATAAATAATTATTATAAATAATAATAAATAATAAATAATTATAATAATAAATAATAAATAATTATAATAAATAATAATAAATAATTATAATAAATAATAATAAATAATTATAATAAATAATAATTAATTATAATAAATAATTATAATAAATAATTTAGATAAATAATTATTTCCACTACGAATCATTATATTAATTTTCTTCTTTAAGTATTTGATACTTGTTTTAGTTAACAGTATTTCAGTTAATGCTGGATGGGCCGTACTGCTATAAATGCCCTTTGATGAAGAATTTTCTTAAAACTCAGGAAGTCAATAAGTAAATATATCAAAACCAGATAGGTGTTGCTAATAATCGCTTTTATAGCTCTTTTACGTCAATTGGGTTTCAATGTTTTTAATATAGTCTACCTCAATAGTGATTTACCAGATTTCACCAGTATTTTTGTTTCTTCTCATTTGAAATTTATTCAAAATCCTAATAATAATAATAAATAATAATAAATAATTATAATAAATAATAATAAATAATTATAATAAATAATAATAAATAATTATAATAATAAATAATAAATAATTATAATAAATAATAATAAATAATTATAATAAATAATAATAAATAATTATAATAAATAATTATAATAAATAATAATTAATTATAATAAATAATAAATAATTATAATAAATAATAAATAGTTTAGATAAATAATTATTTCCACTACGAATCATTATATTAATTTTCTTCTTTAAGTATTTGATACTTGTTTTAGTTAACAGTATTTCAGTTAATGCTGGATGGGCCGTACTGCTATAAATGCCCTTTGATGAAGAATTTTCTTAAAACTCAGGAAGTCAATAAGTAAATATATCAAAACCAGATAGGTGTTGCTAATAATCGCTTTTATAGCTCTTTTACGTCAATTGGGTTTCAATGTTTTTAATATAGTCTACCTCAATAGTGATTTACCAGATTTCATCAGTATTTTTGTTTCTTCTCATTTGAAATTTATCCAAAATCCTAATAATAATAATAAATAATAATAAATAATTATAATAAATAATAATAAATAATTATAATAATAAATAATAAATAATTATAATAAATAATTATAATAAATAATAAATAATTATAATAAATAATAAATAATTTAGATAAATAATTATTTCCACTACGAATCATTATATTAATTTTCTTCTTTAAGTATTTGATACTTGTTTTAGTTAACAGTATTTCAGTTAATGCTGGATGGGCCGTACTGCTATAAATGCCCTTTGATGAAGAATTTTCTTAAAACTCAGGAAGTCAATAAGTAAATATATCAAAACCAGATAGGTGTTGCTAATAATCGCTTTTATAGCTCTTTTACGTCAATTGGGTTTCAATGTTTTTAATATAGTCTACCTCAATAGTGATTTACCAGATTTCACCAGTATTTTTGTTTCTTCTCATTTGAAATTTATTCAAAATCCTTAATATTTATTTATTTAATTTTTGTTAAGAATCGATAATTAAATATTATATGCCATCTTTACGGAAAACTCTGTGTGCAATATGTGTAAATAAAAAATATTTTTAAATGGTGCATTATCTATTTATTGCATTTGTTATTCTACTATTGAGAGAATCAAGATATCTATGACCTCCATAATAAATGAAGTATTTACGGACTTTTATCTCTATAAAATATAAAGGAATTAAACCAATTTTTAATAAAGGTTATGTTAACATCTCTCATTGCAAAAAAAGCAATTCAATAAATATTGTTTTACAATAAAGGTTTCTAGTAATGAAATAAATGCTTTCAAACTTAAACTTTTTACACAGTTAAATATTTCAAACATATTATAAGATTCAGGTTAACTCCAGGTTCTCTATCTGAACTGATAAAAGTCAAATAATTTTTAATCGTTTTGCCAATTTCCTTTTAATCAATTCTCATTGAATCAGATAAAATTAGATATTTATATAAAATCTGATACTTTTATAGATTCTATTTCAAGTGAATATATATATATATAGATTAGATTTTAAAACTAGTGATATAAGTCCAACTCCAGGTTCTCTGTCTGAACTGATAAAAGTCAAATAATTTTTAATCGTTTTGCCAATTTCCTTTTAATCAATTCTCATTGAATCAGATAAAATTAGATACTTATATAAAATCTGATACTTTTATAGATTCTATTTCAAGTGGATATATATATAGATTAGATTTTAAAACTAGTGATATAAGTCCAACTCCAGGTTCTCTGTCTGAACTGATAAAAGTCAAATAATTTTTAATCGTTTTGCCAATTTCCTTTTAATCAATTCTCATTGAATCAGATAAAATTAGATACTTATATAAAATCTGATACTTTTATAGATTCTATTTCAAGTGGATATATATATAGATTAGATTTTAAAACTAGTGATATAAGTCCAACTCCAGGTTCTCTGTCTGAACTGATAAAAGTCAAATAATTTTTAATCGTTTTGCCAATTTCCTTTTAATCAACTCTCATTGAATCAGATAAAATTAGATATTTATATAAAATCTGATACTTTTATAGATTCTATTTCAAGTGGATATATATATTGATTAGATTTTAAAACTAGTGATATAAGTCATTAAAGACAAGTCCCTTCATTATGCATTTTTTTTTTCTAGATCGATTGCAAACATTGTTTTTTGGCACTGAAGAATTTTCGATAACTTTAAAATTTTAAAAATATCAATTAATTTATTTGTAAGAAATTATTACTTCAAAAAGATATAACATCTTTAGAATACTTATTGTTTTTGAAGTAAATAGTATGTTTTTGTTAATTTCTTAAAAAATCTTTATAAAAATATTTATATTATTCTTTTAGGAAGATTGATTAAATAAAGAACATCTGCAAACTAAAGCGTTTTTTCCTTTTTTTACAATAAAAGTTTAATAGAATTAATTGTTCAAAATATTGTTCCAATAAAACATGCTATGTTACGTTATTTTTGTTATTTTATTAATGGCATATATTTATTTCTTAGCAAATATTTTCTGTAAAAATATTTTTTTATAAAACATCCTCACTATATTAAGAAATAATTGCAGCTTGATTCAATTTAAAAGCATAGCAAAATCATCTTTTCTCCAATTTTTTAACTTTCAGAAGAACAACGAGAGTTTACAGAATAACGCAAGTTAGATGAACTAAGTTTTTTCATACATTCAGGTAAAAAAAATTTTTATATATTCCTGAAAACACTATGCTATTTATTTCATATAATTTCTGAAAGAGGGCGAATAACTTATTTTTATTAACTTATTTCATTTTGTTGAAGAAGTACACAGATGCGTAAGCGTTTTTTAATTTATTTTATTTATCAAAGATAGCCGATGAGAAGAAAACTAATAGCGAATTGCGGTTTGGGTTTATGTAATTACGTTCTTCCACCGCTTTCACGCGCAATCATCGCCAACTGCGAAAGCGATATCGTCTACATAGGGCAATGGTTGGACTGACTTTACTAAAGATTTTTTTTTCCTGGTGTTTATGTTCGAATCTTTGATAACCTTTCGCGAATTAAATTAGAGACCAGCGTCTCCTTGATGTACACCGATATTTAAATACAACAGTTCTGTCAGGTCACCTTCCGGGATACGGGATTTTTTCTTTAAAGGTAAGAGATTTGGTCTACTATTGTTTTTTTGGTTTATTAAATGAAAACTTTCACGCATAGAATTACATACAAACATACGTACATGAATACACTGCACGTACATAAATACATACACATATTGCATTTACGTTCTTAAATGGGTAAGCACATTGTATGTACGTGCGTACATACATGCGAAAGTACTCTGTATGTAAATGATGTAGTATGTTGTATGTACAGTGCTAAAAAAAGATATCACCCTGAATAGCTTCTCCTCTAATCATCGAATTTTCACGTACTAACTGTCAATCTTAATTAATAATTAATTACAAATAATTAGTATATTTGAGGTCACCCCCAGAAACCATTAAGTTATGAAATCAGAAGCAAAAACTTACTTTCTCTAAATAAACATATGCTTTTTTTTTTTTTTTTGCATATTTGGATTTTTGACCTTCAAAATATAGGGGGTAGCCGCAATCTCGAAATTGTAGCCCTAATACTTTTGTCAGAGGAGCGGATAAGAGTTTGGTCGTCTTAATGTTAATTTCACTTTTTGGGTTTAAGTCATATCTTAAAAAAAAAATTGAGCAATTCGAAATAAATTGCAACCACTCGTGAAACCCATTTACCCAAAAATAATTTCATGCAATCAATAATTTTTAATAATTATTAATTATTATTTAACTATGACTGAAAAAATTTTGAATTATGAGGCATACATTTTTTATACCATAAACTGTGTATTTTATACCATAATTATTTTTTTACCATAAACTGTGTATGCATTTTTTTTTTATTAAAAAACCTAAATTTCAACAGTTTTTATTTAATAGAAGCCGAGAAAAATTGAAATTATTTATTTAAAAAAAATTAACTTGGGCACAATGTAGAAATCTTGAAATGGGGCGTGGTTAATTTACTAGGAACATGACTTACGCAAGCGTAGCGTAAAATTTCATTGATATTTTTTCCGCTGATAGCCGAATGTTAATCTTTTTTTTTTAAAAATTATGAAATGCGACATTTCTTTGTGAGACAGCTGAAAACTAATTCGTGATTTAGCAAAGAGCTTTGAATTAAACACTATATTCAACAAATGTTGATTTTATATAAGCATATTTCTGATAGAATTTGATTATACATCTGTTTTTTTTAAAATTTTAAGTAGGTTCATTGAATAATTAATACAATTTTAATAAGATGCAGTCATATTCATTGATTATGAATAATATATTTATGAATTTCTTCATTGTATATTTTATAATTATCAAGCAATTGCAACTTAGATGAAGATGTAAGTTTTAAACAATGGATTGTTACATCGAATAAAATCGAAATATCATTCATGATAATGTGAAATCATATTTTGATATTCCATGTCACTACAAAGGGAATGGAGTTGCCGAAAACGTAGTCAACATTTTTAAACATCTTAAAATTTCTCAACTTGTTATAAATCGTCTTAAACGTCTTATCTTAAAATAAATTTTTTTATTACCTTTGCGCGTGTCTCAAGACTTTTAAAGACTATTTAATAATATTTGCCCACTTTTCCAAATTTTATTCTTTACGCTATCGCTTATATTATTTTTTCAATAATATACTAATCAATTTGTTTAGTATTTTAATTTAGGTTTTCCTTTAAATTATGTGCTCGTTTTTAAATTATTATCAAGCTTTTTATAAAAGAAAATTTAGAATTGTTGGTATATATCAACTTTTTATGAAACTAGAAAACATTCTGATGCTTTAAAATTATTCGATGCAAAACAGTTGACTTTTTACTTAGAATGCTATTTTTTTAGAAAAATGAAGATAAATTGTTTTTTTTTATTGTTTCTTATTTATTCGTTTGATGAAAAGTAAATGCATCTATGTGCAACTCAAAATATACAATAGGGGGTGTTGTTTTTTCAATGTAAAAAAAAAAAAAAATTCTAGAATTACTCTTTCATTTTGACGTTCAAACTTATTTAACCGCCCCTCTAATTTTAAGAAAGTTGCCCTGTTAAAAAATATAATGTTGAAAAAAATTTGCTTGAAAAAGTTGTTGATATGTTTTCTTAACTTTAGTACAATTCGCAAAATAGTGTTATATCAAAAAAAAGTTTCGGTATGCCTTTTTTTGTTAAATAACAAACATGAAAAATAGAATATTGTAAAAAGATTCCTAAACCGTGCTGCTTTTAGAATTATCATCTCAAAATATTGTTCTTTTTCTAACTCAAGATTTTTCTTAACAGTAAACATACCAACACTTAAAATATATCTATTTCTACCATAGCCGATCAAATGACCGGACTTTATGTTTCTTGATTGAGTGTATGAAATATGGATGATAGGAAGGAGATAAATTAAAAAAACTTCATTATAATTAAACAAAATTGTATATTGCCAATTTTTATATATTACAAACGCAAAGAATAAGAATATTTAATTCATTGCTAGACGCATTTTTTACATATAGGGTGTTTCCATTGTTTACTTTCCGCAAACATATTTCTTTAATTCTTATAATTATAAGAATAAAAAAGAATTGTTATTATTTTTATAATTAATATTATTTCTTCTAAGAACTTGTGCTATCTTGATTTTTTCGGTTTTTTTCAGTTAGTTTGAAATGAAGTAAAGCTATCAAAATAAAATATTAGCTACTTACCAAAACATTTAATTTTTGTCACTTTTTTTTACACAAAAATGGCAATCTAAAATTTTAGGTACTTTCTCGAAATTTCAATTCACAGTCATTCTGATTGAACTATCTACGCAACAGTCTTTGCAGAAATGTGCAACTAATCGAATGCAATACGTTGAACACGCATTACATCGTAATTTCTGATCCAATAACTTCAGAAAGCAATAAATTGTTCCCTCGGTCAAATGACCGGATACGACAAGTATTATTAGAAACAAACAAAATACAAAAAAATAATAATAGAATATTAACTGTATTTAATTGTTAGCAAAAGTCATGAAGTCTAATGTGCGAAAACGATAAGATGTTAAGCGCATTTTCGATGCAAAAGTTCTTAAACGGTCATTTGACCGGTTATGGTATGTTTAGTGTCAATACTAAAATAAGGTATATTAGGACATTTTTTAATTACAGCTTATTTTGGAGCTGTAATTTGCATGTTCGTCAAATAGTTATAGCATATTTTTTTTATCTTTCCAGAAATTATAAATAGATATTTCTCTTATATTTTGCTGTAAGGGGACAATAATGTTTATCTTTCATTGATGCTCAATAGAACCGAGTCATTGATTTAACTAACTCCAGAATTGAAATCTGTTTTCACGAAACATTTTATTGCTTAAACAGTTAGTAACAATTAAACTACTATTTATTTAAACTGATTCCTTTATTTTGTTGGGGTGGCTGGAAGGGTGAAGAAAAGCGTGAAAAAAGTTTCGTTAACAATCACGTTAATTTGTTCGAAATTGTTGACCTTGTAACTATTTAACTTTGATTCCAGAGGAGAGCGGTCATGACTTTTGATTCCTGAGGAGAGGGGTTATTCTATTGACTCAATCAAACTTTTGAAATTTCAGAAAGAGATGGAAATGTTTGACATCGTAAAAAAAAATTGTTTTTAAGATTAGCAGTAAAAGAAATGTGTTGCATTGATTTTTAAATAATTATCACTAATCTAATATTATTATTATTTTTCAATCTAAAAGTCATAACCATTATGTTACGTATAACTTATTTTAATACCGAGCTCAGTAATTTTAATTTAATATAATGTGTTACTAGCTCTCAAAAATTAACGTCATGAAGCATGCCTGGCAAGTCTTGAGAATGGGTTTATTTTTAAGCTCTCGAAACATGCAAACTTTTATGATCATCTTTGTTGTTTTTTTTTTTTTTAAGTAAATGTTTCATGCGCTCAAAAATAAGAAACCATTCTCAAGATTTGCCGGACGTGTATGAGGAAAACAAAAGTGAGGAGAGTAGATATCGACAACGTCAACCTTCATCTATGAATAGGTGTGCTAATGATTTCTATTACAATGGGTGGGTTAAGTGGTATTATTTAACGTGGTAAGTGGCGTCACCCCATCAAAATGGGGGTTGCTGTTTAATAATTATTTTTATTGTTAAAAAAATTCTCATGATAGATTGCGATATTTTTCATTTAAATAATTAACATTATTTTCACAAACGTCAATTTTTTCGGCTTTCAATGGAAATAGTCAATACACTCGATATAATATCGTGTCCAATAATTATCGTTTTTAATAATGTGTGTGATATTACCACCTTCACTATTTATCGAAGTCGAAAATAAACACGATATTATCGTTATCGGTTAAACTCTTGACATTGTATTCAATCGTTCATAATGTCGTTGTCCATATGACATCCATATTATATTCATTGTCTATAATAATATTCATATTATCGCTTTCGATAATTATCGTATATTTGAATTCATCGTAAGACCGATATTTACGATGTACGGTGATAATACTTTAAGCAACATCGTTTTCGCAGTGCTTAATAAATATCGTGTCCAATAATTATCGTTTTTAGTAATGCGTGTGATATTATTGCATTCGCTATTTAACAAAGACAAAAATAAACACGATATTATCGTATTCGATTATTATAGTTATCGATTAAACTCTTGACATAGTATTCAATCGTTCATAATGTCGTTGTCCATATGACGTCCATATTATATTCATTGTCAATAATAATATTCATATTATCGCTTACGATAATTAACGTATATTCGAATTCATCATGAGACCGGTATTCACGATGTATGGTGATACTTTAAATAATAACGTTTTCGTAATGTTTAATAAATATCTATATATAACAGTACGTTAATGCATCACACAGCTTTATTCTAAACTACTAAAAACTTGAACCCTCTTCCTGAAATTAAACAACTATTCTATCGAAGGAATAAAAAAAAAAAAATTTTTTTTTTTGTAACAAAATACTGAAAGTTCTTTGACCGAGATTCAAAACAAGGAAATAGTCTTTTTGACGCAAATGTTTGAAAACTAATCTTCATTTACTTTTTTGAGGATGACTATCTCTAAAAGTTCAAAAGGGATTTTTTTTAAAGATTTATTTCCACTAATTGAAGCGAAAAAGTGCAAAGAGACAAAGAGCCGCTAACTTTTGTCCTTGCCGCTAACTTTTATTTCTATTTCTAAATTCTGAGGTCTAAAGGTTGAAATTTTATTTGCAACTTCCTTCTTCAAGATTTATAACATCTCTAAGGTTTATGAATATTAATTTGAAAAATGGATGTTAAACGTTATCGGAAGCAAATTTCATATTTCTTCCTAACATTGTTTAATATTTTTAAAATTCCTCTTATTAAACAAATGAACAGCGAAAATTTTTCACATACATGAGTTTAAAGACTTGCGTTTTTCATTAAATGTTTGATGTGTGACCCTTTTGCTACATTATTTAATCTGATATCAAGTTCGCTAGTTTTACATTATCAATTACTTCTATGCATTAAAAATATTTTCTTCGAATTCTTATAGTGTGTTCGATATGGATAGTTTATCATAAGCAGCGTCTTAAGATTCGGAGGTATTGGTTAGTCATAAAAGGTACATCACTGTCACTCAATTGCTAAAAAAATTTATGAACCAAAAATATCGACACTTTGAAAGAACTTAAAGAAGGTATTTATGTAGCATTATGTACGATTTGTGCAGCATAAATGTAAGCATTTGTGCAGCATTATGAAACATTTGTGCATGATAAAAGTATGGTCAAAAATTACTAGAATTTACCATTTTTCTGTCTCTTTGGGAACACCGAGCAGTGCTTTGATAAGGTTCAGCTACCTACTTCAAAAATTCAGCTACCCACATTTTGGTACAATTAACAATAAAATATAGTTTTTATTATGTGTGATAAAATTAAGTAAATGTGGTAAAATTTATTTTTTTTATTATGATAATTTGGAGCATGGCATCAAAGTGATTTATTCGGTTAAATTAATTTTTAAGTTTTGCAATTTTTACTAAATGCGTGGTAAAAAGAATTCTAATTTCGAGAACCGAAATTTCCGGTAAACCATTACCATATGGAGGGAAAATTATCAAATAAATTGTTAAAATATGTATATTTTAGTTTTTATTACCAGAATTCTGTTGTTTTTTTAAAACTAGAAATGCCATTACCATACAGTACGATAAATTTATCAGAATTCTTTTCTCCGTGTGTAACATTATTTAACACATTTGTACAGCGAGCGTTATGACAACATAATGTGTGAGACGAACTTGATTACATAATATTAGATGTTTGTCGTGAAACAAATGGATCCAAACATTTGGGATAAAAAAAAAAGAAATCTTGTATTTTTCTTTAAAAAAGTGTATTTACCTTATAAAATATGTATTTTTAAAATACAAATGTTTAAAATTCAGTCTTTTGCTTGTCCAAACTCTGCATATTATGAATCTATAGCGGTAAATACAGTTTTAATCTTTCAATTTGCTTTTCCTGTGAGAGAATATCGAGCAATATTGAAAACATTTTTTTAAAAAATATTTTTGAATTATCATAAATTAAAATCATTTGTAATTTAATATTTTATTTTTCGTTATCATAATAACAAATTAATATTTTTGGGTTAAAAAATATGGTGAAAAAAATTATCTCTAATAACAGTTATTTTTCCTGTTATCTCTAATAACAGTTTTTTATAATTCCTGGGCCACCACGACCCAAAGAAGTTCGTTGATTGATTGATTAATAAAGAATAAAGAATCTTCAAATTCTTCTTAAAACGACTTGCGAACATTCGAAAAGTTGAAAAACCGATAGCACATATAACACAAGGACTACTTCCAGAGTAAGAGTAACGGTGTCCCATATTGGACTGATCGTTAAGACACGGTTCCCAGCAGATCACCGAAGTCAAGCATCACTGGCAGCGGTCAGTGTGCGAGTGGGTGACCACTTGGATCAGTCTGCGTAGGGACCGAGGGTGTGCGGTATTGGTCTTCGTTAAACTGTGCTACCGTAAAGTGCTCGACTTCGCGTGCAGGTCGTCGGGCTACCGAAGCGGGGGTGCCATCCCCTCTGCAGAGGATCAAAATTGTGATGGCATGTCTTCGGATCATCCTCAGGGATGTTTTTCAGACCGTCGCCAATAGCCCATTGTGCAGCTCTAATGTGACGTAAATGAACTACAACAACAACAACAACAGCTATATACGTAGACGGATAAAAGTTTTGCTTCCATTGGCGACGGAAACTCCATAATTTTTTTGTTTTAAAAACACAATTTGGTGTAAATTTTCGGACTCGGTGGAAGCATGTTGAATTTGAAGAAGAGCCTCAGAGCTCATATAAATCTTGATAGGCTAAATTAAGCCTTACCTATTGAAACGCAGAGCTATAAGCGAAAGCAGAGAGCTCGCAGCACTTTACTATACTCAATACTCAAAACACAACTTTTCTGCGATAAATAAACATCATTAAATAAATAGCTCAAGTGTGAAGATTTATGTATACAATAAAAAATGTAAGTAAACAATTATAAAATACTTTTATCAAAAATGAATTAAGTCTTGCTTAAGTATTCAAACAGTGAATTTATATATGAGTTAATAAATAATATGAACTAAATCTTTCTTTTTCATTAACTGTATATAGACTAAAGATGTTTATAACGATTAAAAACAATTAATAAATAAAATAAAACATATTCTAGCGTCTTGTATATTAGGGAAATCCATCGTGGTTTGTCGATTTTTTTTAAACGATTTGCCAAATAAAAGAATGCGTGAAATAATCAAATTCATAAGACGGCATTTATGCCAAGATTTCAATATAAAAACGAAATTTCGCATTTTAGTATACTTGGAAACATTTTACTAAACGTAGTGTTAGAACGCAAATTATTATTTTTTTTTATGAATATATTGACCTGCTTTGAGTTCTTTTTCTTAATTCCTTTTATAATTCTCTTCGAAATGCAGTATGATTTGAAACCTATTCATCCGAATGTATGTTTTGTTAATTTAGATTACTTTAGCCAACAGATTCTTTGTGATTAAAGTAGCACATTCAAACAGTTTCCAATTTGAAAAAAAAATAGTTAAAGTTTGTATTACATTTTATTATTTTAATCGGATAACATATACATTTCAGAATTTGTACTTTGTTTTTTATTAATGACCCTAGAAAAATCGTTATAATTAACAGCAGTTTTTGATCCGGTTTGTATCGATTAAGCCTACTGAAATTGGATTAACTCAAATTCGTAAACTATTCTAAAATATTGTCGAACAAAATACTTAGTAACATTTTGAAAACACAAAATTTGCAGGTTTTGAAAATATTTTAAGACAGGCGACAATATGAAACACGATATTTTAAATATTTAAATTAGGATGTCTTAAGGAAAATATGTTTTATATAATATTCTTGTTCATTCCAAAGTTTTATTTTTAAATCAATAATTCGTAAAATTCTAATTAAACAAGTGATAACCATCTGAACGATTCAGCATCTCACATATAAAATTAACATATTTGTTAAAAGAAACATTGTAAATATTAATATTTGCCTAAAATATCGAAAATGAATAAGTATATTCAAATAATTTTATTCATATTCATAAAATAACTGTAAAATTAAAATTTTTTAATCTCCCTCTGACATAGAATTACCTTATTATGAATAGTGAAAAAAATATTTGTGTTTTGGTTGAAAATTATACATTTTAAGATGCTATCAATTATGAACAATCTGTGTATGAAAGTTAAATAATCAAAAAATATTTATTTTTGATTTTTTAACTTATTAAGTGTTTGAATTCTGCATTTTAACAAAATGCATATTATGTAAATTTCTCAATTTATCCTGGTTTTTAGAAAAATGATTTTCTGTGTAAGTTTACAAGACGATTTCTTACACGAACCTTGTATTTTCGGTATTATTTGCAATATCTTACAGTTTTATAAAATACATAGCTATGTTAATATTTCATATGCCAAAATATATTGTTCCTCTTTTTCAAAACTATTTTACATGCTTATTTTTTAATTTTTGACTCTCAAAATATGATGGTGCTATATATCTCTGGATTTAATAAAGTATATCAAAAAAGTTTTACACTAAATTGAAAGACAATAATAAAGTATATCAAAAAGGTTTTACATTGAATTGTAAAACAATAATAAAGTATATCAAAAAATTTTTGCACTAAATTGTAAAACACTAATAAAGTATATCAAAAAAGTTTTACACTAAATTTTAAAGCAGCAATAAAGTATATCAAAAAAGTTTTACACTAAATTGAAAGACAATAATAAAGTATATCAAAAAGGTTTTACACTAAATTGTAAAACAATAATAAAGTATATCAAAAAAGTTTTACACTAAATTTTAAAACAACAATAAAGTATATCAAAAAAGTTTTACACTAAATTTTAAAACAACAATAAAGTATATCAAAAAAGTTTTACACTAAATTTTAAAACAACAATAAAGTATATCAAAAAAGTTTTACACTAAATTGTAAAGCAAAAAAATTTCTAGCAAAGTATAAAAGATAGAAAATTGTTTGAACAATGACGTAGTAAAGTCTACATTCTAAACTACGCAATTTTTAATGACAAAATACAAAACTTGAGCTATGGCATCTAAATAGTTTCACACTCCACTTCAATTACATCATGTTTATAAATTTTCATTTCTCAAGAACTCTTTAACCGATTCTGTTCAAACTTTCAAATAAAAAATCAAGGTGTTCCACTTATTATCATACGAATTATAGAATAAAATAACACAGTTTATTTGCTGCGAAATGTTATTTACCAAATATTATTTGTGAAAAATTTCTATTAAAAAATATGGTAAAAATCATTATAATTTGAAACTTGAAGTAATATGCTTTATAAAACTTGCTAAAATTATTTGCCTTGAAAATAACGTTTTCGATTCTTTTATTTTGTAAGATTCTGAAGGACACTTTTAAGAAGTAATTGAATTTGTTTCACGAACAAAGCCATCAAAACAAGTTATTTTCGCTCTGTTAAAACCCAAACTCAATGCAATTTTTTTACGCATCAAAAAAAAGAGAGAGAAAAAAAAGAACATACGACTATTGTAGGAGATAATCAATTTGTTTAGTGTGTATTTTCAAAAAAGAGAAATTTAATGCGAAACAGTTGAAAAGCGAGGTTCTTTTTTTGGCGACTGTTTCAAGACAATTCAAAAGGAAAAGAGTCTTATTTTAAAGAAAACTGATAATAAATATTATTAAATGTTATATCCAACTAAGCAGTGATTGGAAAATTTTCAATCAAAATATTTGTAAATAGAAGTAATTCGTTCTATATTCAAGACACGAAAAAATATTTTTGATAAAATATTGCGATATTTATAACGGTATATACCTTATTTTTTAAATGATAAGAAATAGTTTTATAAAGTTTTTAGTTCAAATATTTATGCGTCTTTTAAGTTTATAACGGTATAAACCTTATTTTTTTAAATGATAAGAAATAGTTTTATAAAGTTTTTAGTTCAAATATTTATGCGTCTTTTAAGTTTATAACGGTATAAACCTTATTTTTTGAATGATAAAAAATAGTTTTATAAAGTTTTTAGTTCAAATAATTATGCATCTTTTAAGTTTACCGTTTAACCGATTTAAAACAATATTGTTGTTCATTTATGAATTTAAGACTAATAAAAAGTTTCATAACTCAAAAATTCTTTTTTTCATACTTTGTATTGGCATTATAAGAATCCAAATTTTTAGAAAAATCTATCCAACGTTGAATCATAACATCAACATCCATAATTAGTTGAAACCTTAATAATAATTAAACAATAATCAAATTCAAGTTAATACAGATTTGAAATGGTTCAACTTTCAGCAAGAAATTAACCAGTTAAATTAAAATTTATGATATATAAATGAAATACTATATAAATCACAATTATTACTTTATAAATCACAATTAGTAATCACAATTATGCTTTTCAAATGGCATAAAAAAGAAATTCTGAAAAGGAAAAAAGAAAATTTTAGAAATTCTAAATACAATTTATGACATTTCAAATAAGCATTCATTCCTGCATTAATTTTTAGAAACAGGTATTTCATTTTAAGTTGTCGTTGAAAAAGCGATTTATGTTAACACGTTGAATACCACGCTAATTTTGTATGACTTACCCGTCTGGCCAAAATGATTTTCTCACTATGTATTGCATTAATTTCTTCAAATTACTTTAGTTTTAGTCAAATTATTAGTAATTAGTCAAATTACTTTAGTAATAATATGAAAAAATTAAAAGCAAAGAAAATTTACTCGAATTATGTGTTTCTAATAATCTTGGTTTTGCCGGTCACCGGTGACTCCCATGACATTCAACGTGTTAAATTTGCTGTTATTCAAGTACTTGTAACCAAGCAAAACCCAGGATAAGGCAATAGGGATTTTCTGGAAACAGCATTTGCACCACCTGAAACTCTATAAGTTCGTGTAACATCATTTTAGATCTGCACTGCGGTCCATACTTTGTGTACTTTAAAGTATTTTAACCAACACTCATTAAGAAACTAGATTGATTTAAATTATATCTAAGTATATCTAAGTGAAGAAAAAATCCGTTGAATCATGGAGGAATGAGATGAGGTAAAATATAAACATCAAACCTCGTTTGATTGCCTATTTTTGAAAACTGAAAGGATTAAGATAATAATTAAAGCAAATTTTACATTTTACCGGACATACAAACTAGTTTTTTTTTAAATATTTTTTATCCCATTTACTTGAGTAGTATTCTTTCTGTTTTCGACTGTGTTCTTTCTTTAAACTATTTTAATTAAGGGTAGTTATTGTGAAACACCTTCTATTCACAATCTGGAAGGTATATTGAAAGAAAAAAATATTGAAAGGAAATGTCTGTTCGAGCGTTTTTCATACTACAAATATCATTTTAAATCCAATTTACAGTGTAGATCACACTTAGGTGAACTAACAGCGTGCGCATTCTTTCAAATAACACCCAATAATTAAATTTGATTAGTTAATGATAAGCTGCTAAGGGTTAATAAACTGGGAAAGTTTTTTTCATGGCCACATTTTTTTTTTTTTTTTTTTTTTACTAAAGAAACAATAAGAATTATAGTTTTGAGAAATACTCACCCGTTCTGCTTTAGCCAGATTAAGCAAAGTTTAAAATAATAAACATGTAAAAACAAGTAATAATTTTGGGCGTATAAAAGAGTCCTTACCGACAATTTTTCACACTTATTTTCGAGATGCTTTTATAAACCACTAACTTTTATTTAATTTTTTAAAATATAGGTGGTTTTACAACTAGTAATAGGTCTATTTAATCTTTTTATATTAACCATCAAGTCTTAAACATTTCTTAGTAGTGTTTCAAGAACACCTTTTTTGTCAACTTTCTTAGGAATGCCTTTTTATGCAGATTTACATGTTTTTTCTTAACCTTCATTGTTGTCCGGGTAAATTACATTTACATGGGGTTATAAATTAAGTAAAATATTCAGGTACTACCTTATGTATACATATTATGCATAAAATACTGCACTTTTTTGCATTTATTATTCTAAATTTAAATACTAAAGTTTTTTTTTTTAATCAAATAACGTAAGAAAATAATCATTGAAATTTGTATAAAGACTCTTGTCATATTATACTATTGCTGCTGAACATTCTTATGACTATGAATCTAAAATATTGGCAAAAAAATATTAGATTGTACAATCAGCAAACCACCCTGAGAATAACTCGGATTTTCAAGTACTAGGAACCAATCTTATTGACTCGAGAGGTTAAGTATACTAATTAATTAATGCAAGCGATGTTATAAAATTAGACGTACTTTCTCTAGATGAACATACCTATTTTTTGATTTGAATTCCTCAAAATGTGAGTAATTTTGTTATAGTCCATTAATGAAATTTTTGCTTTTTTTTCATATTTCGCCATAACTAGAGAATTTTTTGCAAAAAATTTTAAAATTTATTTATCAAAAGATAATTCCATACAAAAAATAAATTTTAATAATAGTCGAAATAATTGTAAGGCAGACAAATTTTAACAGTATTTTAAGGAATGCAATTTTATGTACCTAAATACGAAATGGGTTGAATAGTTCCTGATAAATGGAATTTTAAAACAGTTATGTTTAAAATTCAATTTCGCACGAAATGTTTCACAATTTTGTATATTGAAATATAAAATTACATTCTTTAGTGTAATGTTAAAATTTGCATAATTTACAATAAAATTCTTTTACTATTATTAAATAAAAAAATAAAATAATAAATATTCATTTAAAATTACTTTTTAAATGCGATTTTATTTGAATATATGAATTTTATAATTGTGTGTAAAAAGTTTCAGTTCCCTTAATCCACAAAAAGTAAAATTAACATTAAGGAATCCAAACGTTCAACCTCTTCTAAACAAACTATTGAAACCATATTTCCCAGATTTAGGCTGTTTTTTTTCTCTAGAGAATCAGACTGTATTTTAAAACTTAATAAAACTCTATTTTTCAGCTAAGAGAAATAGGAATATGTCCTCCTCATCTGCGCTTAATCCTAACAAAAATCAAACTGAAAATTTTTAGTTGGCGAGCGCCAAGACGCCGTAGCATTGGTTCTATTAAGTAGTAATGAAAATGATGTTGAAATGTTCACATAGCAATACAAACATAATACAAACATACTGAGCCGCGATGGCTCAGGGGATAAGAGCGTTCGCCTTCCAATGAGGTGAACTGGGTTCGAATCCCGGTGATGGCTGGTCGATTCGAATTCCGCATCCGGCTGACACCGACCACAGTGCTGACGTGAAATATCTTCAGTGGTATCATGGGTTAGAGTCCCCTTGATGTCATGCTAACCGTGAGAGGTTCTCGTGGTCTTCTTCTCCATGTAACACAAATGCGGGTTAGTTCCATCGAAAAGTCCTCCTCGAAGGCAAAATTTCTCCAAATATTTGATCCAGGATTTCCTTTGTTTTCTGGATTGGGTCCAAAATTACAAGACTACGGAGTAGTCGTAAACCCACATTAGTAGCCTTTCATTAGTAGCCGTAAACCCAAAAATTGGGTCGGCTGTTCAACTACGGTTATAAAATAAAATAAAATATAAACATACTTTAAATTGGTAAAACACATTATGGACCTATAGTCAAAATACCTGCCTTTTACAGACCGAAATGAGTATCACAGAGTTATTCCTAAGGTACAGATACTACTGAAATATAATTTTGAGATTCAAAATTTTATAAAAAAAAAACCTCTAATTAAAGAATTTTGACATAATATGGGATTTCAACAATGAAACTTACTACAGAGCCTATTTGAAAAGCATCAAACTCTTACCCGAGTAGCAAGTCCTCTTTTTAGTCCTCTTGGTTTCTTTCGAGATCGATGATTTTCCTTCTTTTTACAAAACCTGAAAATATAACTAACAATATGAATTAATTCCCATAGTTATTTTTTTGTTTAAATAGATTATTTAAAAAATTATCGGAATCCTGTTTTAAAGTAAAATATGCTCGAAATGTTTTCGGTTATATATTCATCACTGGAAAAAGAAGAATATTTGTATGTCATAAAAATATAGAAGCTCCATTCCACCAGAGTTTGAATTTTTACCCACACTAAGTAATGGGATCTGTTGGATTATCTTCGGAGGGCACCATTTGAAGGCTCTTGACTCATTCTGTTTAATACGAAGATTTTCAGCAAGCACATATTTGTATAAATCCATGCTAAAGTTAATAGTTGAATCATACCACAAATATACATCTTCTATATTAAATTTTAGAGCTTTCAGCAATTTCCTTTATAGTCTAGGTAACAGTTCTACAATTCTAAGTTAGGAATATTTGTTTTGTGGGAACTATTCTCGATTTGAAGCTCAGCAGATAGATACTTTATACCATCTGAATCATTCACACATCGCAAATACACTGCAGCACTGTCACCAGGTGCATCACAAAATCCACGAATCTCCAACAAAGTAACAGTTCCAACCAGCAAGCAGCGTTTCATCAAATTGAAGTGAGGTGACATATTTCCCCTTTCTGTAGCGTCAGGCAATGGTGATCCCAATCCAGTTTTAAGAGTTTTTGTACATAAATTTTCGCCTTCACAATTATTAGTCCCAACAGTGGATTTAATAGCTTAGCAATTCATGACAAAACTGATCTTTTAGTATAGTGCAATGGCATCGTAATTCGTAATATTTGACACCAAAATTTGTCGCTTTTTAGATTCCATATCAGACCAAGAGTCTATCTTTATTTTTGTCAAAATTATATTCGTGGCATTGCACTGGCACCTACATAAGGTACGTTTTTCAAGATACAAAGTTCATTTGATGACTACCCGTGAAGGCTGCCTCTTTGAAGACGGTTAATCAAGTGAATCAATCCCGATTACACACCATCAACGTCCTTATGGACGACTATAGAGGCTGCTGGTCACCAGTCTCCATTCACCGCGTATTAGCGTACGAAAAGTATTTGATGCATTACAGTATTTGATGCCAGTACACAACCTACTAACGGGCGAGTCATTGAACTCAATACAGTTGAATAGTGGCATCATACAAAATGACTTGTTCACTATCATGAGCAGATTTAGAAAACACATTATTGCGGACATTAAAAAATGTACCATATGAGTCCTATTAATCAATTTCTTAATTTTTAGAACTCGAATCGGCTGCTGAGGATCCATACCGAAAGAGTGATGAGAAAAATTATCGCTAAAACTTTTTTTTCGGTATGGATCCTCAGTAATCGATTCTAATTCCTCAAAATTCATTAATCGAAATTATACGGTACAATTTTTGAATGCCCGCAGTAATGGCTATATTTTGTATTATTTATATTTTATAAGCGTCGTTGAGAACAGCCGACCCAATTTTTTTGGTTTACGACTACTAATGTTCACCTCCGTAGCCTTGTAATTTTCAACCCAATCTAGAAGACAAAGGAACAACTGGTTCAAGTAAAGGGAGAAATGTGTCTTCATGGACGACTTTTCGATGGAATTAACCTGCATTTGCGTTACAGGGAGAGGAAAATCACGCAAGCCTCCCATGCTTAGCCTGACGGCAAGACGACTCTAACCCATGATCCGTCTACCACCGAGGATATTTTACGTCAGCACCATACAACCAGCCATCTCTGGAATTCGAACCCGGTTCACCCAATTGGAAGGCGAACGCTCTATCCCCTGAGCCACCACGGAGCAGTAAATATCTATAGTGTGTTTCCTAACTTTGCTCATGACGGTAAGCAAATCATTTAGTATGATACCGCCATTCATCTGTATTAAATGTAGCAATTCGCCATTAGTGAATTTTGTACAGGCATGATTTACAACTCTAAGTTTTGTCAAACTTTTTAAGGGCGAAAAACATTTAAGTGCGGGATATACTTCTCAGTTTTCATCATTTTAAAGAAAGTTAGTGCAAATGACTCATTTTAAACAGTGTTATTTTAATTCTAATTAAAAGTCATAAGCATATCACATAAAATAAAAATTTTTTAACACTCATGCCTGTAAAAAAGGAGTTCACTATTAACAAATTCTTAGCTGTTAACTGTAAGCGCATAAAATAGCATTAAAGTTAAATAGCAGTTCAGACGGGACCACTAAAAACGTTCACTACAAGCGGGTGTTTCCTGAATTCAATATTGCGTGGTTCGACTGTATAATGTTTATTTATCTCATTATTAAATCTCCGAGAATTTTTTTTAAATATGTTCTTTTTCGAGATAGTGTTGATTTTCTGACTTTCTTAAAACTGGTTTTTATAAAAAAAAATAAGATTGTCATTTTCTTTACGAAAAATTTTTTTATTCTCCCACCAACAATTAGAAAAATATTTTTATTTTAAAATTGCTCATATTTGGCGCCTTTTCACCGGCTAATTTTTCTCATCAATATAATTCAGGAGTTGCCCAATAATTAGGTTTTAAATTCATTTTTTACCGATTGAAAAAATAAGAAGTGATTTCGGGATGATTTAAGGCGTGTTCTTTAATACTTTAACCATGTATGCTTAAATCAGAATTTTTTTCAATATAATTTTTCATTACCAAATGCCAATCATTAATTGAAAAATTTTTTTACAAAAAACTTAGTTGAAATTTTTTATTTTATTTTACTTTTTTAATAAGGTCAACAAAATCGCCCTGTAGATGCCTGAATTGACGGATGTTAACACAGGCGGGCATTAGAAAAAAAAAAACTTTTTTAACAAACATTTTAACTTACTGACGTAATTTATAATGCAAAGAAAGAAAAATATTAAAAAAATATTTGATTTTTATGATTGGATACATTGTATACAAGTAACTTATCGTTAAAAAAATGATGCCGTCAAATCCCGCAGTGGACTGATCGTTAAGACACGGTTCCCAGCAGATCACCGAAGTCAAGCCTCACTAGCTGCGGTCAGTGTGTGGCTGGGTGACCACTTGGATCAGTCTGCATAGGGACCGAGGGTGTGCGGTATTGGTCCTCGTTAAACTGTTCTACCGTAAAGTGCAGGTCGTCGGGCTACAAAAGCGGGGGTGCCATCCCCACTGCAGAGGATCAAAATTGTGATGGCATGTCTTCGGATCATCCTCAGGGATGTTTCCCAGACCGTCGCCAATAGCCCATTGTGCAGCTCTAGTGTGACGTAAATGAACCACAACAACAACAATCGAACCTGCTACCATGCATTTAATGTCGTGTAATTGTAGATTATAATTATGTGTAATTATAATTCCTTAAAATCCCGGCTACAATTGCAGGTAATCATAATTTATGATTACTTATGGTCACGTTCACAATCGTAAAAGCTAATTATGATCCTTTCTAATTCTAATTACAAGTAGTTCATTACTTGGAATCATTTATTAAGTTTTTAAATTCTTGATCATTATGGTGATTCAAAATTGAGGGAATGTCCAAAAGTTACAAGGTAGAGTATCATTATACAATCAGAAGCTAACATTTTGGAAAACAATTATCGTGTGTTTTAGAATCAATAAAATTTGATTTGTACGATAATTAAATCAATAGAAACAATAGATAATTGAATAGAAAACAATATTTTTTAATGTTTTCAATTCAATAAATATTATATTTTTTATAACAGCTTTAAATTAAGAAATTCTTTACGGCATTTTTATATAATTTTAAGAGACAAATTCTTAAATTTGGGAATATTTAATCTAATTTCAAGTTTGAATGGTTCTTAAAATATTGTTGATACTGTTAGGAATAAAATTGTCAAAATAATTCGCTGCCTTTAAATATAAAAAGATTTTTTATACTAGCTCAAAATATTTAAAATATATAATTATATATTAATAATAATATATAAAAGTGACCCGACAAACTTTCAAAATTTTTGAATTACCTTTTTGATCATCTTCAGACGTTGACATGATTTGTTTTTCATTTTTCATAAGTATTTTCATGATTGTGAATGCGTTCTTCAAAAATTACATCAAATTTTTTCTTTCTTTTAAATAATGTATTAGAATTATGTTAATATAAGCATGTATAATTATAGCTCTATGCAGTAACAATGCATTTCCTACGTTTTTTTCTCAAAACGAAAAGGGTAAAAAATTGATAAAAACTATAGTTAGTAAGGAGATTTATGGGCAGTTAGTACATTTTGCATTTTTTCTCTGTTCTTTGTTTCGATATTTATTCTTTCTTTTTTGTTTTATGCAAGTACAGTGGAAAATTTATTGGTTTATAGATATAGATTATTCATGTTTCATATTCGAGCTCTTAAACTACTGTTCTCTTTAATAATATCTATTTCACAGTCAATGATTTAAACAAAATCTATCAGTTTAAAAATTACGTTGTTTTAAACAAATTTTAAAACTTGCGTTACCAAAAATCTTTTATTTCTTTGAATAATTTATTTCTGTTTCTGTAATTATTTTTTCTTTTGGTTTAACAATCTCTGTAAAATCTCTCAGGTTAAATATTGTGTAATTCTAAACAAATTTTAAAAACTAATTTTTTTAAAACTGAATTTTCTTGCCCCCTTCCTTGATATAACATTGCATGAAGATACGAAAATCAAGTTGGTTTCTCTTAGGTCATCCCCCTAAAAAAGCCTTTCTTTTCTACCCACAGTGTCAAGATTTTGGATTTTCTTGGAGATGGTAACGCCACCTACAGGTCCCATACGTTTTCTAACAACCTGTTCGATCTCATAACTTCACAGGTGTTCAAACTGTCGGTTGGGTTTTTGAAGTGGTTTGGTTGCGCGAGTCAAATTGACCTTAGGAAAAAAAATGTTTTGAACAGAAATGCAATGGTTCTAAATACTGGATACAATAAATGCTGATTTTAAGATGGTGGATGTTCTTTTTAATAGTCTACTGTAAGTATCAAATGTTAATTCTTTTTTTTTTTTTACCTATTTTTAAATTTTGAAAACAAAATAATTAATTTAAGATTATATGATGTCTGGGACTCTCTTCCTTTTTCTCCAAAAAAAAAAAAAAAAAAAAAAAAAAACACAAAATTTTTTTTGTTTTATAATTATGTTTCTTTTCTCTCCATCTGCCAGTATTTTCCGCTAAATATATTTTTTAAGAGTTTTTATGAAAAAATGCATCAGCCTATACATTTTAAGAAAGAAAAATCCTTAGAAAATTAATTGCGAGATGATGCATCAGTAAAATATATATATTGCATAAATTTTTATATTCTTTAAAAAATAAATATTAATTAACAGAGCATTTCTTCTATTATCAAAATGATTTTCTTATAATTGTCTTTTGCAAGCATCAACTATTTTTTTTATTAACATTCATAAATTGTGCCTTAATCTTATATTAAAAAAGAAATTCTCCAGTAAGTTTATTTCAAAATGATGTGTTGGTAAACTTATCTTAAACTTAAATTTTTGTTCTTATTTAAGTACATTCCTTATTTAACGGTGTACGTCTTTTCATGTCAAAAGTGCACTTTTTTTAATTCTCCTCAGTAAATTCTGTTTATAAAATATTTCTTCAAATGTTTTTATGCAATATATCTCAACTGACGAATAAAAAACAATTTCTGAAAAGTAGAGAGCAAAAATATCTTTAGAGATTTTAAATTATCTTTAGGGATATCCCTAAAATATCTTTAGGGATGTTACGTTCGTTCACTATGCATAAATCTTTTTATTAACATAAACACGTTTTTTTTTTCCTTCTTCTTTTTAACAGTGCAGGTTTTTTGATATTAAATTTGTACTTTTAAATGTTTCTTTGTTTCTTTTGCTAAAACATTATAAAAATAAATTCTCTAACTTTTTAAGTTAAAAAATTCGTTAAAATATGTAACTTTAAATTATGTATGTGAGTAAAATGTATAACATACATTAATTTTTGTTTATATTTAAAAACATTCTTATTTTATGGTCTTCTAATATCATAAGTGCCTTAAATCTAAATTGTTGCAATAAATTTCAGTAACAATTCATAATTTTTTTTATAAATATATTTTAAGAAAGTTATATACACTGCTCTTAGAAGTTCTATCATGACTTTAATGAAATTTAGATTAATTTTTAACAATATTTTCTTAAATTGTTTCAAAATTATAAAAGGTAAAAGTTTAGGCGTTAACCAAGTTGGAATCTTAGACATTAATTAACTGGGCAGTGTTTAGTGGAGTTTGATTTTGGTAGAAATAGGCATCTAGATTCTGCCAATTAATTGAATTTTATTTTATTAGCGTTCCGACAAAATAGCATTCATTTGTTATAGATGCAGATTTCAATTTCAAATCGGTCTGATCAAACTAAACCAAATCGCTCCCTCTTTCTAGGTTGTTGAATTAAAATTCTATAATAATAATATAAAATAATTGCAATAAATTTATCATAATAAGAGTAAAAAATTTTATTTATTTAAAATAAAACATTGGTAAATTTCTAGTTTTAATTGCCTAAAATGGTGAGACTCAAGTTATAGTCATGAAAATTGTTTATTTTAAGGTAATTATCCTTCTTGTATATTAGAATCAGAGGAATAATAATCATTCAAATAGACTGTACGAGATAGAAACGACGTAACACCAAACACGAAAAAAATTTGTATTAAACTATGAATTAGGAGAAAAATTTACACATTTATTTCATTACCGCTTATGATATTGTATAGAGGAGAAATCTTCATTTAAAATATTTAAGGTAATTATCCTTCTTGTATATTAGAATCAGAGGAATAATAATCATTCAAATAGACTGTACGAGATAGAAACGACGTAACACCAAACACGAAAAAAATTTGTATTAAACTATGAATTAGGAGAGAAATTTACACATTTATTTCATTACCGCTTATGATATTGTATAGAGGAGAAATCTTCATTTAAAATATTTAAGGTAATTATCCTTCTTGTATATTAGAATCAGAGGAATAATAATCATTCAAATAGACTGTACGAGATAGAAACGACGTAACACCAAACACGAAAAAAATTTGTATTAAACTATGAATTAGGAGAGAAATTTACACATTTATTTCATTACCGCTTATGATATTGTATAGAGGAGAAATCTTCATTTAAAATATTTAAGGTAATTATCCTTCTTGTATATTAGAATCAGAGGAATAATAATCATTCAAATAGACTGTACGAGATAGAAACGACGTAACACCAAACACGAAAAAAATTTGTATTAAACTATGAATTAGGAGAGAAATTTACACATTTATTTTATTACCGCTTATGATATTGTATAGAGGAGAAATCTTCATTTAAAATATTTAAGGTAATTATCCTTCTTGTATATTAGAATCAGAGGAATAATAATCATTCAAATAGACTGTACGAGATAGAAACGACGTAACACCAAACACGAAAAAAATTTGTATTAAACTATGAATTAGGAGAGAAATTTACACATTTATTTCATTACCGCTTATGATATTGTATAGAGGAGAAATCTTCATTTAAAATATTTAAGGTAATTATCCTTCTTGTATATTAGAATCAGAGGAATAATAATCATTCAAATAGACTGTACGAGATAGAAACGACGTAACACCAAACACGAAAAAAATTTGTATTAAACTATGAATTAGGAGAGAAATTTACACATTTATTTCATTACCTCTTATGATATTGTATAGAGGATAAATCTTCATTTAAAATATTAACAATAATTAAATTCAGTTTATTTTAATGGCGGATATACTAGTATATTTTAAGAAATTCTTTTAGCTAAAAACGAAGTGAAATTAAAGTTCTGAAGAAAATTCTTTATATTACAAATATTATAAGTATAAAATTTAATTTTTTGAAAGCAATGCTGAAGTAAAAATTAAATTCTCTGCGAGGAAGACATTTTGAAGGGTTTATTATTTATTTATTTATTCATTTTATTTTTGATTCCCCAATTTTAGCAAAAATGATACCAGAATAAATAAATAAATCAGAATCACCCAAACAATCAAAAACAATCACCCAAAAGATTTTTTTTTCACAAAAAAAAAAAAAACCTATGCAATATAATAAAATAATCTTACGTATATCTGTAAAAAATAAAAATTATAAAGTTGATTTTAAAGTCAGCGGGAAAAATTCAAATACTTCCATATTTTTTTTACTACTGAAACTTTGATCTAAAATTTTTAAGGCATTCAAGTACTTTCTTGTGAAGAAAAAAAGTTTTTTTTCCAAAGTTCTAGTGTGACCTAACCTTTAAATCAATTAGTTTTTTAGCATATTTTAGTTGCTATAAAACTAGTTAAAACCTTAAACTTTAGTTTTAGTTAAATGAGTAGCTATTAAACCTTTCAGTTAAAACTACTTTGTTTATTTTGTACTACCATAATTAAAAGTAAGCAAAAAAAGGCCATATATTATTTAAGAAGACAATTATTTAACATCTGCATCTGATATCGTAAAATACCTCAAAATCGCGTTCCACAATCATTATTTAAAAAATAAATTATTTATAAACGCTTTTGGGCTCTAACTATTCAGAAAAATAAATATATAAATAAATAGTTTAATGAAACTTTGCAAGAGAAATTGATAAAAACAAATAAGATGAATTAAATAAAGTGTATTTTTGATTAAATTCAACGCACAGAAAAACAATTTGATAAAATTACCCTACAGTATGATAATAATATTTCTGGTAATGCAGACCAAAATATACGGCGCTTGAACCAGCCATTTGGTAATTTTCCGCTCTTATGATAACAGTTTCCGGGAAATTCTAGTTTTCAAAATTATAGCTCTTATTACCACACAATTAGTAAAAAAAATACAAAATTTAAAAGTAGATTTAACCGAATAAAGGGTTTTTATGCCATGCCTTATGATTTTATGATAAAATTACCGAGTTACACCATATTTACCAAATTTTATCACACATTACAAAATCATATTGTATTGTAAATTTTATCCAATTCATTACCAAAGCGTTTCGGTAAAAATTACCGAGGAGATTGGTGCTCCCATACAGCCAGAAACACTAAATCTTACCATATTCTAGTAGTTTGGACCATATTTTTTTCTGAGTGAAGTTATTCAGTTATTTATTTACTCAGAACAATAAACAATTCAAGCTATTTGAAAAATTAGATGAAAAATTGATAATGCAATCTTTTGATTAAATTTTCAACGGGTTTTAGTAGGTTGAAAGAGTCATAATTTTATATGTAAAATGTCATATTTCATGCTTTTCTTTTTTTTCTTTCAAAACCATATTACTTTGTTTTGAATGTGTTACTTTTTAAGTATTATGATTGTTTGAATACAAAACGTAAATAGAAACATAGACTCGTGGAAAATGAAGATGCAAACAATATACCAGAAATAAAGTTTTTTTAAAAAAAAATAATTAATTTAAGAAACAATTTACAAATAGAATCTATTTTTATCCGACTTTTGTGAACTACATATTAAAAAAATGTTTAATTTTGGACATATTTAATATATTCCAGGAAATTCGGAAGTTTTTTTCAGAGTTTCGGCTTAAAAGGGATTCATACAATCACGTAATTTCTTCTAAAAAATTTGGAAACACTTATTTCTCTTTTATTGATCTCTTCGCTCTCTCTTTTATGTTCTACGTGAACATCAAGAGGATATAAATTTTCTCATCTTTATAGATTTCAGCATGTTTTTATGGAAACATTTTTCTAAATCACCCTGTAAAATATTTTTAACAGTGTCGCATGAAAACTAATTGAAACAAAAGAAACGTTGTATTCAACAACTTAAGTAGTTTTTATTCTCACTTTTAAAACAGCCACATTAATTTTAACCGTTTTCTGTTTGATTCTTTTTATGTGGCGTCCTTGACTTTCAATTTAATTTTAAAGCATAGTTTTTCGTAAAACTGATTCTTAAGTTTCATATTTCGATTTCGAAAATAAAACTATAAATATTTTAAAGCATCTTTTAGCAAAAAATCAGAAAAATAGAGGATTTTCATAGAAAAAAAAAAGATCTTAAAAATCGATTCGGTAATTTTTAAAAAAAGATACATTTAAGTTGGCAAAATTTTCATAGACTAATGTAATCGAAACTTGAATGTTTATACAAGTTTTGGAATTATTTCCGTTTGGACAAAAAGCGTCATTTTTGAAAATCGAGGTATTTCTGAACAAAATTATGCGTGATATTCTAACTTTATCGCGAATTTTTTTGTTGTTCTTATCTGCGCCAGTTTTAATGCTTTTTAAATAAATTCTTAATGTAAAATTCTAATTAATAATGAAACTTACTTCATTTTATTTCTATGAATTTCTCATTCCTTAATCAATTACATCCTTAGTTGCGTTCAAAGAGGGAGTGAAGAAAGCACTTAGCCCAATCGACAACCTTAAACTTTACATTTATTTCAATTTTTGTGAGGAAATTTAACTTTTTTATTAACAAGTGAATATTTGACTCAAGCGAAATATTTTTTGAAAATTAATCATAAATATAGTAATTGAAGATAATATGAGAAATTTATTTAAAAAGTTTTGGATTATAAAAATTTACGAAATTTTTGTGCAGTTAAGAAAAAAAATCGATTATTTTATTAACAATAGTAAGCTTTTTACCTCATAATAATTAATATTTTCATAGTAATAAGATACCTATAAATATATGCCTTTTTTGTTAAAAGTTAGTCTATATTTTAAAGCCATATATTTATAAAGCCATTTTAAACGTAATTAACACTACATCGATTTCCAAAATCATTAAAAGGCAATTTAATCTGAATGTTAATTAGGAAAATGTAATTATAAAAAAATGAAAATATACAATTGTGCGAGACTAGTTGAAATTTTAGCTAGACTAACACAGTTTCAAGAACACCATTCTTTAATTTCTTTTATAGAAAATCTAAATTTAACTAGGAAGTAGAGAAAAGAAGTCTTTATCATTTTTTTCAGCATCAATTATTTCTTCATTCTCCTCACGCTACCAAAGCATAGGTGGATTTTGACCCCCTCAATGACGACAACTCTGTTGCAATCAGTGCAGCGGAATGTTCTGCCCCTGAGATATTTGAGCAGGAAAGCCCTTGAATGTTCATCCCTATCTTTAAACCTTTCTGTTGTAACTGTCACTTTCTCTTACTAGGCAGATAAGTTGTTATCGTTTGCAGAACGACTGTAATTTCACTAAAGTTTTTTTCTTTCTTTAAAAGAGTGAACAAAAAGTAAATTTATTTTACTAATTATTTAAGTAGTTAAAAAAAGATTCAGAATTTATATTCAGAATTTTTTTATTCAGAATTTTCCATGTTCCGAAAATGGAAGTTCGAACAATGTTATTTTTCATAAAGTATTTTTTGCATTTATCGTTTTCATAATAATTTAGAATTTTGATATTCTGCTTTTAATATAATTAATGAAATAATATTATTTTTTCATAAAGCATATTTTGCATTTATCGTTTTCATAAAAATTTAGAATTTTGATATTCTGCTTGTAATATAATTTACCGAATAATATTATTTTTTCATAAAGCATTTTTTGCATTTATCGTTTTCATAAAAATTTAGAATTTTGATATTCTGCTTGTAATATAATTTACCGATTAATATTATTTTTCATAAAGCATTTTTTGCATTTATCGTTTTCATAATAATTTAGAATTTTGATATTCTGCTTGTAATATAATTTACCGAATAATATTATTTTTTCATGAAGCATTTTTTGCATTTATCGTTTTCATAAAAATTTCTGTTCGTTTTCATAAAAATTAACCAAATAATATTATTTTTTCATAAAGCATTTTTTGCATTTATCGTTTTTATAATAATTTAGAATTTTGATATTCTGCTTGTAATATAGTTTACCGAATAATATTATTTTTCATAAAGCATTTTTTGCATTTATCGTTTTCATAATAATTTAGAATTTTGATATTCTGCTTGTAATATAATTTACCGAATAATATTATTTTTCATAAAGCCTTTTTTGCATTTATCGTTGCCATAATTATTTTAGAATTTTGATATTCTGCTTGTAATATAATTTACCGAATAATATTATTTTTCATACAGCATTTTTTGCATTTATCGTTTTTATAATATTTTACAATTTTGATATTCTGCTTATAATATAATTAGCAAAAATCCAATTTCTCTAATGCGACTAAAATAATTTCAAGTTTTTAAAGGGGTGTTAGGAACTTTATTTTGAGATATTAGTTTAAAACCTAATTCTGAAACATTGGTGTCTCAAGGATTTTATTTTCAAGTAACGCATCGGTTTATGTTGGGTACATTTCGTTTAACTGTTATGATGACACTTATTCAAGATAAATAATGATGTTTGAACGAAAAAATGCGTAATGTACAGTGCACAAATAAAAAACGGACAACCCAAAATAACTTTTGATCTAATGGTAGGAATTTCACGGATCCAATATAAAGGTTCAAAGAAATTACCTTAAACATGATAATTTATAATAGCAGACTATATTTTAAGTCACAATTCTCACATAAAAAATTACTTTTCTGAATAAACATACCTTTTTTTCGACGGATTTCTGACCCCTAAAAAAAGCTATAATCTGGAAAATATGGCTCTAATAGTTTGGTCAGGAGAGAGTTCTAAAGTTTGGATCCCTTAATGTCAATTTTACTTTTTTCGTATTTCACCATATCTCGAAAACTTTTCAAAAGAGTTGAAAAATTTGTGCTAACAATTATAAAATTCGTGCATGCAAGAATAATTCCAAGCAATATGTAACTTTTAGTAAATATTTATTATTTTTTGTTATTTAATTTAATAATAGACAAAAACTTATAATTGTATTAAGGTATAAAATTTTTTACATAATTTTAAAGAATGTAATTTTAAATGGCAAAATACAAAATTTGAGCGAAATCTGTCCAAAAGTTCCGGTGAAATCGAATTTTGAAAAAGTCTTATTTTGTCAAAAATTGAGTTAATGTTTTTTGGAAATATTAGACTGACTTCTCTAAAATTGTGTATTTTATCATTTAAAATTGCTTTCTTTAAAATGATGTAGGAAATTGTATGTCTAACAGTTAGAAGTTTTTTTTTAACTATTATTTAATAACATGATAAATATTAACTAAAAGTTGTATTTTCCATGGAATTATCTTTGGATAAACGAATTTTTAGCACAAATTTTTCAACAAGTTTAAAAAGGTTTTTTGAAATATGGTAAGGATTACATAATAGGGATTACATGTTTCCTAGCTTTTAAAATTTCTTCATTTTCTTAAATTTATTTTTTCAAATCATTCTTAATAAAATTTCAATTAAATTAAACCAATTATTTAATTTTTATTACATTTTATATTAAAGAAAACAAATATAAATATTTTTTTTTAACAATCAATGTAACGGCTAACTTTTTATTTCAATATAAATGTAAAACTCATTAGTTCACTGTCGCAACTAAATTGAAAATAAAATCTATGTATTCTAATCTAACTCTTTATTCTTTATTTCATACCACAAATTGTTTCAGTTAAATGGTTAAACTAATTCTGACAGTCTTTTTAGCGATTAGCTTTCGCCAAATTATTTTGAAATTTAATATTGATTAAGGGGGATTGGCTTTATTTTTGGCTATGATAAATCGCCAACCGTGAATCTCTTCCCATGCTGCTAACTGTCCGTTGGGAACAATTCACCTTCGAATTCTCGGCTAACGGACTGGGGGGGGGGGGGAGCTTCGGCCTCTCAGTCTCAACCGTTGAATTTATATCTTTGCAAAATTCTTGATGAAGGAACAAGACTGATTCCTTCTTTTATTTATTTTATTATTTTGGAATGTGACCATGTTCATTATAACATTTACAAGATAAATAAGTTTTTCCTAAACGATTTTACTTATTTTTCTGGGATAAATATCCCCACTTCATTTAGATGTATCTCACATGACCAAAAATTATACTTAAATTCTGCAAAGAAACTACATCCATTAATACAAAACCATTTGGACTTAACTGCCATAAAAGGGTCCAAACCTAAGACAGCTCTCCTGACCAAACTATCGGAACTATGTTTCCCAGATTGCGGTAAGCTTTTGATTTAACCACTGACTACAGAAAAACTCCAGTATGTTAACAGACAGTCAGTCCCCTTATGAAGTGCTGTTTTTGCCAGCATACATGTCTTTAAAATTTCTTTTTGCTTATTTTTGGTTTCTAACTTTTTATTTAAATAATTTTTTAATGTCATCCAAATTGGTTTTTCTCACTTAAGGAAATTAGATTTTACCGAAAATTACTAACTAAAATCCACAACATTTTATTGAAGTAAAATTAATAGAAGCGCTATATCTAATAAAGCAACTTTATTTTTGACGTTATTTGAAAAATCTAATAATACTGTTTTATTATAAAAAGTGTATAGAGAAAACAAAAAAAATTTTACTTAAAAACTCTCTTACGTTTTTCCGGAAAAAAAACTCTGTGGTAGAATTATTTTGGGCTTTCTGCGACAAACCCCTCTAGCACTAATATCTTTCTGCAAGATACTATTGATAATAACATATATACATGTTACTAATTAAATTTAAAGTAACAGAAGCGTTGTGTTTAAAAAAAATTATTGGGATAAAACAAAATTGTATATATTTATTTTAAATGAATATCTAATACTTTTTTATTTTAATATCATGGGCAATATTCTCACATTTTGTCGGAGGAAATCATACTAGTTATTTCTTTTTTCGCATTTCGTGAATCCGCATCTCTTGAAAAAAAAATAAACAATAAAAAAATAAAAAATTCGTGAAATCCGCAGCAGTAACTACCGAAAAAAAGATCGAATAAAGAATAAATAATATCGTATTAAAAATATGAGATTTTAAAAATTATGTGGAAATAAATGCCCCCCCTCCCCTCAAAAAAAGCGATAGAATCATTGCCTTAAAAATTAAATATTCATAAGTGGGATTCGAATTTCCCATAGTGTCAAAAATGCACCGGGATTTTTAAAAACCACATGAAAATCAATATCAATAACTGCCGAAAATACAATCGAAACACTACATGGATTTGCGATATTATCGGCATAAGATGAGTGGGTAAAAAAGTGATTATTTAAATGTGCAATTTAAATTTTACGTGTGAAAATAATAGTAACTGAGAAAAAAACCTGAATTTTAAAAACCTGTGGAATTCGGTGGCACTAGCAAGAAAAGGTGGGGGAAAAAAAGAAGATGAAAACGTTACATTAAAAGTAAATAATTGATTTGAGTTTCGCGTATAATTAAATGGCATAAAAAACATCGGGATTTGTTTTTTTAAAAACTGTAAAAATTCGTAGCAACAGAACTGTGGAAAGAACAATGGAAATACCGCAAGGATTAACGAGAATATTAGCGCAAAACGAGCGCGTCAAAGAATGATTTTCTGAATCCGCGATTTGAATTTTGCGTGCCGCAATAATATCGGCATGTTTCACAAATTCACGAAAATATAAATAACAACAGAGCAATGAAAGATACCTGGATTTCGAAAGAACAAAGCAAAAATTCTTAGCAATAATTGCCCCCCCCCCTCCAAAAAAAAAGTCCACATTCACAGATGCGCAATTTAAATTTTACGTGTGAAAATAATAGTAACTGAGAAAAAAACCTGATTTTTAAAAACCTGTGGAATTCGGAGGCACCAGCAATAAAAGGTGGGGGAAAAAAAGAAGATGAGAACGTTACATTAAAAGTAAATAATTGATTTGAGTTTCGCGTATAATTAAATGGCATAAAAAACATCGGGATTTGTTTTTTTAAAAAAATGTAAAAATTCGTAGCAACAGAACTGTCGAAAGAACAATGGAAATACCGCAAGGATTAACGAGAATATTAGCGCAAAACGAGCGCGTCAAAGAATGATTTTCTGAATCCGCGATTTGAATTTTGCGTGCCGCAATAATATCGGCATGTTTCAAAAATTCACGAAAATATAAATAACAACAGAGCAATGAAAGATACCTGGATTTCGAAAGAACAAAGCAAAAATTCTTAGCAATAATTGCCCCCCCCCCCCTCCAAAAAAAAGTCCACATTCACAGATGCGCAATTTAAATTTAAATGCGCAATTTAAATTTTACGTGTGAAAATAATAGTAACTGAGAAAAAAACCTGATTTTTAAAAACCTGTGGAATTCGGTGGCACTAGCAATAAAAGGTGAAAAAAAAAATGAAAACGTTGCATAAGTGATTTGAGTTTCGTGTATAATTAAATGCCATAAAAAACATCGGGATTTGATTTTTAAAAAAATGTAAAAATTCGTAGCAACAGAACTGTCGAAAGAACAATGGAAATACTGCAAGGATTAACGAGAATATTAGCGCAAAACGAGCGCGTCAAAGAATGATTTTCTGAATCCGCGATTTGAATTTTGCGTGCCGCAATAATATCGGCATGTTTCAAAAATTCACGAAAATATAAATAACAACAGAGCAATGAAAGATAACTGGATTTCGAAAGAACAAAACAAAAATTCTTAGCAATAATTTCCCCCTCCCCCCCAAAAAAGTCCACATTCACAGACAAATTTTATTAAAATTAAAAATATGGTGTAATTGAAATATATATATATATACATATGAATGAAAGAACAGGATTTCCTGAACGGAACTATCTTTTCAACTTTCGCGATTTCGGTTTTTTTTTACCTTATATTTTCTAATTGAAATTCTCACCGAAACCAGTCATTATCGATTTTTTTTTAATTCTTAAATAAATTCGGAAAAATCCTGAGCATTTCTTTTCCCTCCGATGCGTGGGAAAGGAATCTTTTGAAAAATGAAGTCGAAGTTATTTTATATAATATACGTTGTTAATAACCCTGGAGAAGAATCTTTTGAGAATCTTTGTAAAAAAAGAAAACCAAAACTTTTTCATTTTTCTTTATTTTTCACTATTCTCAAATGAAAAAATAAAAAAATCACGAGTATTTCTTTCCCCTCTGATACGCGAAAAAGGCATCTTTTGAATATAATTATGAAGGGAAAAAGTCTTTTGCACATTACTCCAATTTTTTTTTTTTTTTTTTTTTTTTTTACTTCATTATTCTTCATTTATATATTTTTTTTTTCCAAATAAGAATAGAAAAATCACGAACATTTCTTTTCCCATCCGAAGGCATCTTTTAAAAATAAATTTAGAGAAAAAAAAATTTCGGCAATTTCTGCTGAAAAGAAAACCAAATTTTTTTACTTCCTAAAGAAAAATTCTTTCTGCAAGAACTCTACGTTCTGCGACAATGTCGCCGTGTCGCCGTGATTCTTCTGTGGGAATAAACATTTATATAACTTTTTTTAAAATTCATGTGTAAAAAAAGTAATTACATTCCAGAATTTAAGTATTTGTTTTGAATAATCTTAAAAAATAGAAAATTGAAAATAGTATGCATATTAAAAGTGATCATTTTAAAGTGGTGAAAAAGTATCGATTTTTATGATAATTTTAAACGACTTATACACCCTATTCCTGTGTACCGTGTTTTGTTATACGTTTAAAGATTCATATCGTTTAAGTCAAGAAAAGGGGGCACAAGATTAAATTGATGAATTAAAAAAGGGTTAAATAACGTGAGAGAAAAAAATCTTCCTTCAAAAATACAATTAACAATTATTAGAGATCTTCAAACTCATTTTGTTTGTTAAGAGTAAAACAATTCTAACAGCATTCAATAACTCGAATTAAAATGCTATACTTAGTTATTAACAGACGGCAATGATAAAATGCTTTTTTAATTAAACAGAAATCTTGGAAAAATAATATTATATTGTTAATAAATTTCAAATTATTAAGTAATATTGTAATAAGTAATTAAGTAATATTATTAAGTAATATTGCTAATAAATTTCAAATACATTATATTGTATTTTACAATATTATTATTGCTCTTATTACTTCAACTTAATTTAAGCGTACTAAAACGTTTCATTTTCTATCTCAAAAATACATTTAACAAATTATAAACCTTCAATTATTAATACTTAAAATTGTTTCAAAAGTTAAATCACGCTTTCTTAAATATTTCATTACGTATTCAAGTTCAAGAAACGGTGTTTTCCTGTATCTAGAAAAGAAAAAAGAAAAACGAAATGTACTATTTAAAAGAATTCGAAACAACGCCTTCTAAGCATAAAAATTGAGTGCAACCCTTATCGGTGGTTGTTACATCTGTCTTTTCCATTTATTTCTTTGAAAAAAAAAATTAAAAATATTTATAACAGCTAAAGTTTAACTGTTTTAATGTATTAAGTGTTATGTTAACAGTTAATGTGTATTTTAACAATTTATTGCAAAATGTGTTTCTCAAAAAAAATATATAAATCAATATGTTACCGTAAATAGTCGAAATCTGGAGAAAGTCGACATTCACCAGTGAATGACCAAAATATTTATTATGTCCTATTTTATATTAATTTCTTCGATAATATTTTAATATTTATTCGATACTTTAATATTCGAATGGGGCAGATTAGGAAAAACATCAGTGTTCAGAATACAGAGCAGAAGCACTAGACCTTAAAAAACATTAGTGTAGGGAATACCGGGTAATAGTATAGCGGGCAGTGGGACTTGACAGTAAAATAAAACTATATAGGTGGAAGTACCGGTCAAATGTATACCGGGAAATTCATGAAAAATCAGACTTCAAATATATTTACAAAAGCGACTATGTGATTTCTGTTGATATTCACGGGTAAAATTCGACAACTCAGAATCAAAAGTAAAATCAAAAATACATTTTTGTCAATAAAATAAAATCAATTCAAAAATAAAACTTTTGTGATAGATTTTTGATTATTAAAAAATTAATAATAAATTAAAAAAATCGCCATTATTTAAAATTCTAATTTTTTTATTTTTAACTTGGATAAAAACTGAAAATATAATTTTTACTTTAATAGATTTTTAAGGGGTTATATCAGCTTTTATTTTTATTTTATTTCTTTAAACAAAAATTATAATGTTATCGAATTTGGTCAGGAAATTAATTTATTACATTAAATTCCGAAAGTAAAAACAAAATTTCTAAAAATTTAATAGTTTCAACTAAAATTAAGTTAATTAGTCAAACTTAAATATATTATTTAAAATTCCTTTTCTCAAACAAGAATTGAATTTTGATTTCTGGTTTGGTTTCTAAATATTTCTAACATTCACTAAAAACATTTAAAATTTAATGCATTTTTTTAGTTAAATTTTTCTTACATCTTTTGTACATTCACAATTACGAAATTTATGGTTACTTAGAATTTTCGATTTCTTCGAAACGTACTTTGTGCTTGTATTTTTACTTGTACTTTTTTATCATTACTTTTTGAAATCAAAACTTTTCACTTGTTAATCTTGCGTAAAGTACATGTACTTTTATTCGTTACTTTTTAGAAGTAGCGTTCTCATGTATGACCACAACCATACGCCGTACACGGCGGACTTCACTCTAAATAATGCTGCTTGGCCGCTCAAAACTCAGTCTTCTTGAATCAGGATCTTCCCTTAATAGATCGGGGATGTGGGCTTTATTTTTTTGGCACTAGGTCCATGTCTCAGAGGTCGTGGGTTCGATCCCCGCCTGCCGAAGACTCCCCGTGTAGTAAATGGTGAATGATGCACGTTAAATCTGTCGAGTCTCAAAGTCCTCCATGTTCCCATAACAAATCAATACCTCTGGGGGTACTGATCCAGGAGTTTCCTTGTCTTCTGGATTGGTTCAAAATTACAAGGCTACGGAGTTGAACATTAGTAGTCGTAAACACATGAAGTTGGGTCGGCTGTTCAACGACGGTTATAAAATAAAAATAAAATCATGCACAGTGGGCCCGGAATAGCCTGGTCGGTAGGGCGCTGGGCCCATGTCCAAGAGGTCGTGGGTTCGATCCTCGCCGACCGAAGACTCCCCGTGTAGTAAATGATGACTGATGCACGTTAAATCTGTCGAGTCTCAAAGTCCTTCATGTTCTCATTACAAATCAATACCTGTGGGGGTACTGATCCTGGAGTTTCTTTGTCTTTTGGATTGGTTCAAAATTACAAGGCTACAGAGTTGAAAATTAGCAGTCGTAAACCCGAAAATTGGGTCAGCTGATCAACGACGGATATAAAATAAAATAAAATCATGCACAGTGAGCCGTGGTGGTTCAGGGGATAAAGCGTTCGCCTTCTGATGAGGTGAACCGAGTTCAAATCCCAGCGAAGGTTGATCGGTACGAATTCTGCACCCGGCTCGCAAAAACCACATGACGTAAAATATCCTCAGTGGTAGAAGAATCATGGGTTAGAGTCCCTTTACCGTCAGACTAACCACGGGAGGTATTCGTGGTTGTCTACTCCGTGTAACGCAAATGCGGGTTAGTTCCATTAAAAAGTCCTCCACGATGGCAAATTTCCTCCAATACTTGATCCAGGAGCTCCCTTGTCTTCTGGATTGGGTTCAAAATTTCAAGTCTACAAGGTTGTACAATGATTTGTTGTAAACCCAAAATTGGGTTGACTGTTCAACAACGATTAAAAAATAAAATAAAATAATGCACAGTGGATGCATATCTCCCTAGTTTTTATGCAAGATAACGGGGGGAAGAAAATCAAGCTTCTCGCAGCTTTATTACGCGACCACGTTCAAAGTCAGTGAGCTGTTGATAATGGCTTCTTCGTCAATTTTTGACTAACAGCAACTCACTGTGTCAAGATTGAGCGAATAATAACGCTCACGAACTGTAGAACACATATTTGAGGTCCTGATTTGCATGTTCACAGCGGCGCTACTAGCGCCAATCTCAATCTGAATAGACATCTTTTATAGTTGTATAAACAAGCCTTACAAATTTAGTTTATCTAGCACAACTTCTTGGTTTTGGGATTTTTTTCCGTTAGTGTAAATATACAGTCCCTAGCCAAATTATTAGACGCACTATAAGATTCTGCGCAAAATCTTTATTATCAAGTGATACTATTCAGCGTTATTGTTTTCCCGCGGCTGAAACTGGTTTACACTTACTTATGTTCGTGTATCAATTGGTTAACATTGTAATGTAATACGTTAAAAGTAAATACAAATCGGAAGTATATAAAAAATCTCCTGAATGAAATCCATTGCATGTATGTTTAAATGTAAAAAGTATTGCATATAAACTCGTGCAAAACATGCAATTATTTAAACACTACAGTGTGCGTCTAATAATTTGGTCTAATTATTATAATATACTAATATAATTCCCGTTATAATAAATATTCTATATTTATATAATATATCGTCTAATCGTCAAATTTATATTATATATCGTCTTATTTAACCAGTTAATACACTAAAGTAAACTAGTACAAACTGTTTTCAGTCACTTAAAAACAATAAAGCTGTATAGTATTACAGTAAAACCTCTTTTTGTGCGGTCCTTTTTTATGCGATTTTGTTTTTGTGCGATTGGTTTTGTGCGATTTTATTTTTGTGCGATTTTTTTTTTGTGCGATTTCTTTTATGTGGTATATGAATCTTAGCGGTGTAGCACCAGTTTACGTTTACTATCAATGTACATATACATGTTGTGGTCGAACTCTGATTACGTGGCCTCCTTAACAACGATGTATCTGGACTTCGCGATGCTCTGTTCATTTATTTTAAACAATCTCCTGACAAAGCAGAGTCAGTTACGTACATAGTGTCGCTCGACGCGAGAACAGTATACGCTTCGTATTCAGAGTTTTATATACGATTCACGTGATTAAGGATTCATTTTATAGTGAGATTAAAGATAAATAAATTAGTTACTTTTGTTTCTATTTATATGTAGTTTTAATGATTTTTATTTTATTTTTAGACATAAGTACTCCCTTAAAATGAATAATTATAACCAAAAGAAAGTAAAAAGGCAAACAATTCCACTATTTAATGTATAATTTGAAAACTTCTCTAGGTATATGTACAATGAAGAATTAAATATTTTTACAATTTCTTTAGGTCTAATTTAATTATTTCATTCAATTGAAAGCATTCTCTTATCTATTTCATAAATCATTGATGTATTTTCTAAGTCCGACTTTTTTTATGCGGTCCCTATCAACCGCATAAAAAAAGTTTTAGGTAGCATATCCTACAAACTTGTTTATTACATGTAAGAATTTATAAAATTTTCGTATTTTTTATTGTGCGATTTCTTTTATGCGGCCCCTATCCACCGCACAAAAAAAAAGGTTTTACTGTACATGATAATTAAGATTTTACATTGAATCTTATAGTGCATCTAATAATTTGGCGGGAGACTGTATATAAAATAGGAAAAAATGAATAAACCAATAGAGGGGAAAAAATCTCTCCAAATGCAAACTTATAACTGTAATTTTATTTTCACTTATAAAATTTTCCAAAAGGTCTAGTTAGTTTTAATCATAAACGCTTTAATTTGCCACTAAGTTAATTTAGAAGCAATCATATGCTTCAACTGATGTTTGAAACGGCGCAATTGAAGTAAAAAATAGAAAAAATCTTTAAAAAATTATAATACATTAATGAAAGTTCCTGAAAATTAAAGTTTCTTTGCGTTTATAATCCAGGCTAATTATGTTTTCATGTATGCTTTCTGTTTGAATTTTTAAACAATTTTCAGTCACGGTCGGCTGAGTTTTCTGGATTAAACATAAATATTTATTAAACTTTTCATCTTTCTAATTTTGCAATATACATAAACATATATCTATATATAAGACTGCTGAGAATTTAAAAAAAAAAAATCAAAGCAATAGTCAACAAATATAAATCATTCCTCTATCTTTTTTTTTCTCCTTAGTTTTACCAGTCGTATTAAAAAAAATTGAAGACAAAACAAACTTTAGAAGTCAAAAGAGTGTAATTTTTCTAAATAAATAGCTATTATTGCAACGGGGAAAAAAATCTAACCATGCTTGAGTGGTTTTATTTCTATTCATCTAGTCGCAAGTTGTATTTTTCCCAGCATCGCCTTCTTTAGATATCTCTGAATTTTAATCTTAATACATTCTTAAGTTGTTCTAGAATTAGAAAGTTCTCTAACTACCACTTTAAAATATTCTTTACTTAATCCTTTATGAAGATTAAAATTTATCAATCAAAGCTCAGTCTAGAAATATGCATCAAAAAATAACAAGAAATATTCAGTATGAGAGAATTATTCGGTCAAATATGATGCAATTTAGTCACCAAGCGTGGGAACTATAAGGAATATTGTGTATTAGTGATTGAAAAAAAAAAATATGAATAAAACATGTAAAAAGTGCATTTAATGAAAAACTCTAACTCCGAATATTCTTTTTTTTTTTAATTTTCGAGGAAAAAAAAATCCTTTACAAATAATAAATCCGTTTAATTTCGTTCGCATTTCAGATTCAATTAAAAGAATTATACAAACAACAAAAGTAAAAGTAATTGTTTGGTACTAGAAAACTTTCGGTACTAGAAAAAATGCAGTAATCAGTAATAAAAAATATCCTTTTAAAATTAGATTTTATACACAATCAATCAAGTTTAGCTAATATTTTATTATAGTATTTATATTGCACCGAGCACTGGGTTTCTTTCATTTTTAAATAAAAATATTTTTAAACTAATATTATTTAAGTTCAGTATTTTTAATTTTAATATTTTTGAATTATAGTGTTCTAATATTTTTAAATTTTAGTATTTAATGTTTTTTAAATTTTTGTCAATCTGATCACAATTATTTTTTAACATGTTATTTTTTTTTAAATTTTTTATTTTAATATTTTTTAGAAATTATTTCTATTAAATTTATTTAAAATTTCAAGACCATTTTTCGACTTCTTTGTTATTCAATTTTTAGTCAACAAATAATTAAATAGTAAAAATTTTATTTTTGAATTTAATAATTTTTTAATTGAATTAAATGTTTTAGAAGGTTAATAATGATTGAACCAAAGAAAAGGTTAAGCCAAAGCAATAGAAGGTGTGTCTCCAAAAATTGATACTTTCGGATTATTCCATTGTTAATTTTGTTTCTAATGTAAGTTTAGAGTGCATCTAACTATTGCAATTATCAGGAATCTTCCGATATTTTTCCTTGGTACTATAAATTATAAGAGAATAATAGAAGTAATTGTTATTTGACAAAAGAAGTATTTTGCCGTTTGAGGTGTATTTGACTTTGAAGAAATTTTGATGTAGTCATCTGTTTTTCGTGCATTGAGTTGCAGTCTTCAATAATTAGAGATCTCCCATAAAGATTTTTTAATTTATTATTGTTATTAATCATGGAATGAGCTTCCTCTGTAAAGACAGTTCCGTTAACGATTTCAAATAATCTATAATAGGAGAACAAATAGAATTTTTGCGAAAAATACCGAATAAATTTGAAATTCGATCATTAATACTTTTTCAGTTAATTTTTTGAGTAAAAATTCTGATACAGTCGATTCATTTTATTTTATTTTGTAACTACTAATGTTCAACTCCGTAGCCTTGTAATTTTGAACCCAATCCAGGAGACAAGGGAACTCCAAGATCAAATATTGGGAGAAATTTGCCTTCGTGGAGGACTTTTTAATGGAACTAACCCGCATTTGTGTTATTCGGAGACGACTCTTACCCATGATTTATCTACAACTGAGGATATTTTACGTCAGCACTGTGGTCGATGCAAGCCGGTTGCGGAGTTATTATCGACGTGCCATCCCTGGGATTCCAACCCAGTTCAAATCATTGGAAGGCGAACTCTCCATCCCCTGTGCCATCACAACTCAATCGATTCATTGTTCTTTCCCGTATTGTTTCAACGTTGAAAATTCTATTCCAAATGAAAATAATGGCCACTTCGATAGTTTTCGGATCATTGCCGCGTCCATAAATTTTACCGACATTTGGAGGAGAAAAAGTTGTTTTGTTTTGAGAAGAGAAACATTTGGGTAAAACACTTTTAATGTTTATGCATCAGTCGATGAAACAGAAAAAGTGCAAATGAAAGCAATTAAACAGAATCAGCCTTTGAATCAATAAAAAAACATTTAATTTACAAAAGAAGAATGCCGATCTGTTATAAACTTTAAGTTAGCGTAAAGAACTTGTTCGAACTAAAATTTTTAAAAAATTTTAAAAAATAAACGTGTTTTTTAATCTCTATATCGTATCATAAATATTTTTGCAGTAAACATTTAATTTTTTCAATTAAAATTGTTTATACTTAATCGAGGTTCTAATGTATTAATTTTAAAGATGATAAATTTAAAATAATATTGGAACTTGGAGGGAAATATTTAATTATAAGCAAAATCATGTGGAAAGGAATTGTTTAATCTGTAAACTAAGGGTTGAAGGTCATAAAACAATAAAACAAATATTTATATTTTGTCATTTTTAGCATAATTTTTAGATTAGTTTTTTGAGCCAAGACAAATATCTAAATGTTTTAAAACTAAATTAAATATTTTGAAGCAAATAAATGGAATGGTCTCTAGATAAACGATTAATCGAAGTTCTATTGCATATACTTTTAAAGGTGATAAGTTTAAAATAATATTGGACCTTGGAGTGAAATATTTTATTATGAGCAAAACCATGTGAAAATGAATTATTTAATCTGAATACAATAAACTGAGAATTGAAAGTAATCGAGCAAATATTTATAATTAGTTATTTTTTGCATAACTTTTCGATCTACATAAAATACATATACCGATTTTTAGAACCCTCTATTAAGGGAAATGTAACCATAAGCATTTTTTCTTGTTTACTTCTTCTACCTCAGTTTCCCATCACTAAATAAAGGCCATCCCTAAATTTTTTGCACGAAAGACGAAGAGTAATAAAAAATAAAAGTTAACACATTTTTTGCTACTACATACTGTTTTTTAATCATTTTTGCATTTCTTTTTATTGGTCACTTATTTAAATAATGCTTAATAAAAGGGAGAAGTTCGGAAAAATTCGTTAAAATAGTGTGCAGCACGGATATAGTGAACTCCTGGTTATAGTGAATCGAAATTTTGGTCCCTTGAAGGTTCACTATTGCAGGGTTTGACTGTATATATATGAACATGTGTGAAGGCAAGACGGAAAAGAAGAAAAGCAGGTAGTAAAACCATTTCAGTTTTAATTTGTTCTTGGGAGGAGTGAATCTATTCTCTTCTTCAAACTATTCAACAATATCTACTTTATCTCAGGAAAGAAGCAGTTTCATATATATGATATAATTGTAAAAATTTTTTTCGGTAATTAGAGAATTTTAATGCTTCTCGAAAGAAAAATAATCTAGAATGAAATACCTTTCGTACCAGTTTTTGCTCTTTTGATCAATCCATAGCATTCTGGCTCTTGAAAAAGAAATTTCCTGCCTTCCCCTGACCTTAAAACTTCAAAAAATTATTGAAATTTCTTATAATGATTTAAGAGAAACAAAAAATATTTTAAAATATTGATTTGTGAATTCATATAATTCTTCAAAGGTATAAGAAGAAATACCCATAAAACGAAGATATGGTTAAACAAAAAATTGTTATAGAAATTTACAGTAATTTTTTTTTTTTAATTTTAGGAAATATATTAGATTTGAATTAAACTATTTTGGCATATGGTTTTTATTTTCCAAGTAAAATTCTGTATATAACAGTTTTGTTAGCATTTTGAAGATATTTCGCCTATCTTCTTTTCTGAGTTTCTTTCACACACATAAAAACAAATGTTCAACCAATGATTAAACATTTAGAATACTTTAAAAAGGAGTTCTTATTTGTAATATTTGACTGGTAAAATATAATATTTTTTTGCCAAAAACTAGTAAGTAGAAAATTAAATTGTAAGAAATTTTTGTTAAAATTCGAATTATTACTCGAAAGGAAACATAAAAAACGTTTAAAAAAATAAATTAAGTAACTTTTACAAGAAAAAATTGCCTTTTCCTTGAAAAGAATTGTCTAAAACCTTAAAAGTCAATTACTTTCTTTTTAATAAAATAGAGAGAAATATGTTAAAATGTGCATAACCATGAAAGAAGAAAAAAAATTACAAAATAAAATAGAATAGAAAGTTTGTAAGAAATAATATAATTGGTAAATTTTTTCAAACATTCCCCTACCTACAAGCTATTAATGTAAAATATTTCCCAAAAAATGTTTCGAATGTAAGGATGTTATTAAAACGTTTTAAAACGAGAAAATGAATGCAATTTTTTAAAAAATGATTCTACAGTGTGCGGATATTGTTTTCAATATTAACTACGAATGATACAAGTTTGTAAAACAATTAATATCCAAAATTTTGTAACGAAGTCCCCGAAACCAAATAAAATACTAAAATTACTTAATAATAATTTGATTATGATCGCTTATTTTTTTTGAAAAATATTTATCGAATTCAAATTACATAGAGAAAAAAAAAGTATGGTCAAAAAACTACCATAATATGGTAACATTTACCGTGTTTCTGGCTTTATAGGAATACCAGAAGCTTGGAAAATTTTGCCTAAACGTTTTTGTAATAATTTTGGCAGCAAAATATGGTTTTATAATGTGTGATAAAATTTGTTAATTTTATTATAATACCTTAAAGAATGGTATAAAAACCATTTATTCGGTTAAATTTAATTTTCAGTTTTGTATGTTTTACTAAATGTGTGGTAATAAGAACTTTAATTTTGAGAATATGAAATTTCAATAAACCGTTATCATGTGAACGGAAAAATTACCAAATAAATGTTTTAAATATCGTATATTTTAATTATTGTTAACCAAAATTATAGAGTCATGTTTTTTTTATAAATAGAAATGTTATTACGATATAGTACGGTAATTTTACAATATTTCTTTTCTCCGTGTACATAAAAATTGAACCTTATAAAAATTTTGTATTCATCCTTTAGTAGTCCGAACGTAGTGACATATTTCTTATTTCTCCCCACAGCACAGTTTATGTACGTCGGACTACTAAATTGATCCACGCAGAGGCCTTCCTTCTTCTAGAAGGTGTCGTATGGAGGCGGAGAGGGAAAATTCTATATATACTTTTAATCTTCTTTTATTTAATTTTCATAAATAAACTGATGATTAATATTTACTCGATTTGCCAGTATCCTCCGATATATGTAAAATTCAAAGCCGCCGCCCAATCATAATTTGAGATATAAAACGTGCGGTATTTTAGATTCGCTATTGACTTTTGCGACAAAAATATGCAAATACAATTCTGTAATCAACAGTTTTTAACAGGTAGTTAAATAGTAAACAGTTGCCTGTTGTATGTTTTGGTTAAGTATCCGGTTAAGTAGCGTCATCCGGTTCCTTATCGGTTCTCATTAGTTTAAACTGTTGTAAATCGAAAATATCGAAAATCTAAGGAACAATTAGTTTTAAATTATTTACTCAATACCACAATCATTTTATTGCTTCTAAAAGTTATAAAACTTTCCAAGCACTATTTTCCCCAATCTACTAAAACTGCTTCTTTACTTTCTATCTTTTGAAAGGCATTATGCTATCTAATCAAAAGTTTGTTAATTGCCAAAAAAATTCTATCAATAAAACACAAATCCAAGATAGAGGGGAGGAAATTTCCAAGCATTTCAGAATTATCTGATTATAAGAGCACCTGGGCTGTCTTGAGATTCGAGGAAATATTCTCGTTACTGATTGAGTCTTTGGAATCTAGCTAAAATAGCCATTTGAGATTTGTGTTCTTTTATTAATAAAAATAAAAGATAGCATTTTTTTTTTCAATGAACAATTTAGAGTAACAGTTTTTATTGGGTAATTAATTCCATTCACTTAGATCGAAGAAAAGGAAATCCTCATGATCATGGTTAAAAAATAATCTTCAGTTTATTACATAGATAAATTACGGAAGTAGAATCAGCAATTAATTGATAACTATGTAAAGATAAACTTCAAATCTAACATTTAAATGTTTATTTTTATAAAGGAAGTAATTTTATTTTCATAATGTGGAAAAAAGAAAAGCACTCTTTCCACGCTTCAAAATTCAAAAAATAATGTTTTTTATATCGATAAATTACCGTTTAAGACATAGATAAATTATTCAAAAAAGAAAGATAGTTGATTATTACGCAAAAGTAAACAATGTATCGTTAGAAATTTATTTTTGCATAGTGGGTAATTTCATTTATGTAATAAGGCAAAAAAGGCTCTGCTCTATACGAGATGATTCAAACAAAAATCTTTTACATCTATGAAATTCGGTTTAAAACATTAATGTACAGATTAACCAATACTTTGATAAAAATGCAAAAATAATTTTTGATTACGACATTGAAATTACTCTTATCTATATCATCATGAAATTAATGATATAGATAAGAATTACTCTTATCTATATCATTAATTTACAAAAGTTACTCTTATCTATATCATCATAATTCAACTAAATTCGTTTTTATGGTTAAAAACATCGATCGTTGATTCAACAAATGGTTGACAACAATGTAAAAATAAACAACCATTTTTTATATATTTTTGGTAATCCCATTTTATGTAATTTAATTTACATAAGAAAAATCACTTTCGTTCACGAGTCAAAAAATAAACTGGTTACGTGATTCACGGTTAAAAATCACAACAAATCGTTGATAACAATGTAAAAATGGCTGATAAATCTCTAACAATAGGTAATGAAGACAATAATAGGAATTTTCTGCACAAGTTTCAAAGTCACAGATTTCCTAGTGCGGATGAACAATGCATTGTTACACCTTAAACTATAGTTTTTAATTTCTAAATAACAGCTAAATTTGCTTCCTTAATTTATCCTCTTTTTCTAAGTTTTCTTCCTTAATTTATCCTCTTTTTCTAAGTTTACTTTTTTTGGAAGGATGATGTAAAAGAAATATTCACTGTAAATTCATTTTTTATTTTAGACCATTTTTTTTCCCGAATTTAATAAAATTTTGAATTATGAAAAAAGAAAGCATTAATCATAGAATTTTCAGGCTATCATCCCAAATGCTATAAAGCATTTATTCAAATTTTTTTATGGCCTTTTAAAAGAGAGAAGCGTTTTGAAATGTTGATTCAAAGTAACACCCCTCTTTGGTGGCTACTTTGGCACAATCATTTTATTTCAATAAAATTACTTAGTGCTTTATAGATTGGGTCGATATACCCGGTTATAAATTATGTTTGATTGTGACAAAGCTGAATTGGTTTAAAAACTTGCATTTTGTAATAAATAAAGGTGTTTCATAAATTATCAGAATATTTCATTCGTTAAAGAAGTATATTTTAAACTAAATACCCTAATACTGACTTTTTTTTTAATATTTTATAACCGTCATTGAACAGCCGACCCAATTTTGAGTTTACGGCTATCAATATTCAACGCCGTATACCAGTAATTTTGAGCCTAATGCAGAAGACAAGGGAACTCCAGGATCAGTCATTGGGAGAAACTTTCCCTTCGTGGAGGACTTTTCGATGGAACTAACCCGCATTTGCGTTATAAGGAGAGGAAAACCGCGAAAACCTTCAGCAGTTAGCCTGACGGCGAAGGGACTCTAACCCATGATCCGTCTACCACTGAGGATATTTTACGTTAGCACTGTGGTTGGTGTGAACCGGGTGCGGAATCCGCATCCACCAGCCATCGCTGGGATTCGAACCCGGTTCACTTCATTGAAAGGCGAGCACTCCATCCCCTGTGGAACCATGACTTCGTAATACTGACTTATCATAAACAGACCAGTTTCTAGTTTTTTGAATACGGAAATAATTTGGGGGAAGCTAGAATTTGTTTAAAAAGTTTTTTGCTTGGACCAAATATGGATATCTGAAGTTTAAACACCTCGAGACCGCCATCTTGTATTTAATGAAGGAAGGGGTTTAAAAGGGGTAAGTAAACTTTTATCTATACAAGCAAGGTATTGTTAACTGTGTAATGTTTGCACTGAATCGAATGACCCCGAAAACAATAAGACAAATAGTTGAGAAGTTATAGAAGTAATATGTAAAAAAGTATATATGTAGGAGTGGTCAGAAATGTATCGACGTTTGCTTTACTTTCATCAGATTCTACAGAACCCTTTCAAACTTTATCGATCCATTAGTCCGTAAAATAATACAGTCAAACCCCGCTATAGCGAAACTTCAGGGGACCGAAATTTTAGTTCACTGTAACCGGGACTTCACTACTTCCGTTCCACAAGCAATTTTAACTAATTTTTTCAAACTTCTCCCTGTTATTACATATTATTTAAATAAATGACCAATAAAATGGTATATAAAAATGACTGAAAAATAATACGTAGTAACAAAAAATGTGTTAGCTTTTATTTTTTATTACTCGTCGTCTTGCGTACAAAAGAAAAATTAGTAATCTTTAGCTGATGACCAATTTTTTTGGTTCACTATATCAACATCAGATATGGAAACACTTACCGACACTCCGATAATTTTTCCAGAATTTATGTTATTCCGATTTTTAAACCTGTCTAACCAGACATTAGAGCACATAAAATTAGTTTCACCTGATCGCTTAGCAAATTCATCGGCTTTCACTTGAAGCATTTGTCCAGATACTGGAAGATTGTGGTTTCTTTGAATGCTGAACCAATTCAATAATGAAGCAAACAAGAAAAAATGCTTATTGCTACATTCCATGCTAGAGATTGTTTTAAAAATCGGCATATGTATTCATTTTGAAGTAGAAATTTCAAAATTATTATATAAAAACGAATTAAATAAATTAGTCGAAGACAGGAAAAAGTTCATAATATTCAACTACCTTTCTTTTTTTGGTTCACCATATCCACAAAAAATAACATCATACGTGTGTATCAAAGCACGGCGGCGAACATTCTGTTCGATATATCTGGAGTTCACTATAAACCATGTCTCTATAGCGGGGTTTGACTGCAGTTTAAATATCAATGGTTATCCAGTGATGGTTAATTTCCACCCATTTTTGATGATATAAATATGAAAGCCGTGGCATGTCAAAATATACCTAGCTATATCCACAGAAAATTACATTATACGTGTGTAGCAAGGCACGGGGGCGAACATTTTGTTCAATATATCCGGAGGTCACTAAACCATGTTCTCTATAACGGGGTTTGACTGCAGTTTAAATATCAATGGTTATCCAGTGATGGTTAATTTCCACACATTTTTGATGATATAAATATGAAAGCCGTGGCATGTCAAAATATACCTAGCTATATCCACAAAAAATTACTTTATACGTGTGTAGCAAGGCACGGGGGCGAACATTTTGTTCGATATATCCAGAGGTCACTAAACCATGTTCTCTATAACGGAGTTTGACTGCAGTTTAAATATCAATGGTTATCCAGTGATGGTTAATTTCCACCCATTTTTGACCACATAAATATGAAGGCCGTGGCATGTCAAAATATACATAGCTATATTAAAATGCTTCTTATTTTTTCGGAGCCAAGGACCAAGAGAATGTCGCTTAAAATGTCACATGGTTGATCAGAATGCAAGTCGCTAAAGATAAACCCCACCCAACCTTGGACATAGAACAATTCTCTAATGAATCTAGTCACCTTGCTCGATATCGAAGGTTGCTATCTGAAGGAGGACGAATGACCAATGATGGTAGCTGGCGGTGACTGTATCTGCAGTTTTTTGATATTTTGCTATTAATATATGAAAAGTAATCTTTAACCTTGACATAGATGTCTCGAGATTTTAAAGAATAATGAGTTCATAACTCTAGAAATAAGTTATTATGGGAGAAATTTATCATGAGAAGATTTATACTTCCGCATTTCTTTGTTACCATTTTCTCTGAAGAGATTGCATTAAATTGTATGAGTAAAACATTTTGTATTGTTTTCAAAAAACTAATATCTTAATTTTGGGGTATAGTTTAAGGTTATTTTTAAATTTAACACAAAACTAATTGATCTGTTGGGTTGTTCGGAAAATAGGCTATTTTTCCCAGCAGAGAACTTAGTTGTTTTTTTCACAGCCAATGTCACATTTAGGTGGTAAAATTATTATAAATATTGAAAGCTATTTTTTTTATTTCCAATGCCCATCTGTATTAACATTTTGTCAATTCAGGCATTTACTGGGCAGATTTGTTGGCCATTCATCCAGGGGCACTATATTAAGTGGGTCAAAGTTGCTCCCTCAGTAAGTACAGATAGTACAGAGAATGAATCCATCCATGAATTACCCGGGATTCGAACCCAATACAGTCCTGTCGGCTTGAAAGCTGATTAAAGAAGGCTTAGTTATAACAAAGTTTGATTGATTCTTCACTGTAATTTTTTATTGGTGCCCTTTTAATTATAAAAATAACAAAAGCAGCATTTTTGGCGTATTTTACTTTCGAAAAGGCGCTGTTCAAGCAAGAAAACAATTATCCGACGAAGAAGACAGTGACAAAACTAGTTTGTATGATTTCGAAGAAGACGCTAGTTTAGGTTGACAGGCATTAACTGATGCAAGTGGCGAATGGGATTAAATTTGTCGTCGATCATGTGAAAGGTTTAATGTCAAAACGTGGGTTCCCATGTTCTCACGGAAAGAAATGATTGAATTAGAATCAAACGTCAAAAAAATTATCCCTTTTTTAAGCGTATCATCACTGGAGGCTAGAAATGGGTGTTTGCAACACTTTCTACAAAAATCTTGTCTTTTCAAAAAAATATAATAACTTTTACTTCAAATAAGGACGCAAAAAAAATGCTTTTATTGATGACTATTGTCTAATAATCTAGTTTATCATATCTTCACGTCATTTTGCTGTTACATATGATGGGGGCATCCCTGGCCGAGCAGTATCGTCCGCCAAACGCTCTGTTAAGCGTGGAGGTGGCGGGTTCGAATCCCGCCGTAACCCTGGATGTATTCTTTGTGATGTTCTACTCTGTTTTGTGCTATCTGTTCTTCTACTTAACAAAGGCTTATAAGCCTTAATTGAGCACACAAGCCTGCAAATGTATGCTGTATCAATAAACAATACATATGATGGATTTTCTGTTTCTTTTTAACAATCAAAGCTTTTTAAAAATATGGTTTATAGTTATCTTCAATTGATTACACTGGGGAACTTCTTTTCTTGCTGTATGAGATATAGGTATTTTCACGTCGCTTATTTCAAATATGTCTCTCGCAGAAGCAACAATTTTCTTAATGACATTTTTAGTTTATTTAGTTTTGTCGACATGTATAATAGCATATATGAAATAGCAGGAAGATATGTAACAGGAGATCGCAAAAATGTTGCACCAAACTTTCCTCGTGTGCTTTTGCACAGGTCATAATAGGAAAGTTCCCTATTATGACCTGGAAAGTACCCTTAGCCGCGTATGACGACATTTTCGGACTAGGTTTCCTATGCAATTTTAATCCTGGTGATGTGCTCTAACAGTTTGTCGCAATATTTACACGGCCCCTTGTGTTATATATATATATATATATATATATATATATATATATATATATATATATATATATATATATATATATATATATATATATATATATACTGCTCAAAATATAAAAAATATCATCCTCAGTAACTTTCGTTACAATGATCGTAATTTTAAGTACTAAGTGTCAGTCTTAATAAATCCTGGGGTTGACTTCAAATATGCTAATTAATTAGTCCAAACTTTTAATTAAGTTACAAAATCAGACACAAAAACGTACTTTCTCTGAATAAACATATATTTATTTATTTTAAAATATTTGGATTCTTGTACCTAAAAATAAGGGTGAAGAAAAATTTTCGATCATAAATAAGGGGGCTAAAAAGCTAGCTATATGTGTTTGGCGATAGTTCGCCGCCGCAAATGAGTAATTTAAAATATCAGTCGAGAAGTTCAAGAGAGCAATACCTTATTTTATTTCGTTGCTAAGCAACCAAGTTCAGACAATAAAATGAAATTAAATAATGTTCTTTGATTGATCGGAGAGGTTTATTTATTAATAGTTAAGAGAAAATATCCTGAGATTTCTAGACAGCAGACATTTTTTTACAGCTGATTTCTGACCAAGAAGCAAGGATTTTTTTTCTTATTTATGTCCTTTAAAAAGAATCTATTCATAAATTATTTATGATTTACTAAGCCCTAAGATTTTGAATACATGAACTTTTTATCTCACATATTCGTATTTTTTACGTTGTTTTTACTTCATTTATACGAAGATTTCATACTAAAATCAAATTTACATAATTTATTATAATTAGATACAAAATGTAGAGATAATCATTTTTAAAGCTTTGATCGAGTCTTCTGGGCAAGAAAATTTAAAGAAACAAAAAAAAGTGCCTGAAAAATGTAGAGTGTATGGTATTTTTAATGCACATTCACAAGTTTTTATGTAATTAAGGATTTCATTTCCTGTAACTAAAGAAATTGGTGAATGTTAAGTGACATTTTAAAAACATCGAAATTATAATGTTTAAGATTAAAATGTTGTAATATTATGTTGCATATTCTAGGATTCATCTTTTTAAAAAATCAATTCATTCATAAAGATGATTTGCAAATAGCATCCTGATGATTCGATACATTCTGAAACTTCGCAAATTCACCAAAAAATGGCGCTGAACATGTTCTTTAATTACGATCAGCTACATTTATCACCAAAAATCTCTATAATGATTTCTTTGTTTTATTCCTTAATTTACAAACTTAAGATTACGATTCTTTCCGATTTTTACCATCACTATACATATTTGATACGATACTCTCCTTTTAAACAGAGTTCGTAAGGTAAGATACTGAAATGGTGGCAACCAAACTTAGATAAAATGTTCAATGTTGTTAAAATATTAAAAGATAAACTTAAAAGATTAAATATTCAACCCTGTTAAAATATTAAAATACAGATATTTACTTTTACGAGCATAAAACTCTTATCGATATAACGATCAAGACCCAAATGTAAAACTAATGTTAATTGATGTTAATGTAATGTTAATTGATGATAAAACTTCCATGATGAACATTTCAAATCAGATGATTCTAAAAATAACCTGGCTCTGGAATCTTTTTTTACAAATTTCAATTTTTAGTATTTGCTGTTAAACAAAACAAGGCATTTTCCTGGTAACAAAGTATACTATAATAATTGAATTGTGTTTAAATTGGAAAATATTTTTAACAAAAGTAAATTTCTTCAAAATTTTTTTTAAAAGATCAGCTTTCTTAAAGTTAACGGTGTAATATATTAGTTTAAAAGTCAAAATAAAATTGCAGTTAGAATTTGCTACAAATAAGAAACAAAAAGTAAATAAATAAATGATTTGTTTATTCATTCTTTGGGAAAAAGGTTACACTTATTTATTACGATCTGTCAGACGTTTTGCTCCGAGTAATTTTAAAATAGTTCTTAAATTCTTATCAGCTAATTGGCTATAGTTCTGAGACTCAAAAATAATGATAAAAAAAGATAAAACTTTAAAATTACTTAAAACGGGTGTCAATTTAAAGAAAAGTTTTAAGTACTAATAGAAATTAAACAAAATAGATTAGTGCATTATCGAAAAACAATTAACGTGGCAGCTTAAAGAAAAAGAGAAAATATAATGAAAAATTCGTTGAATAGCTCTGTGAATCACACGTGGCCAGGTAATTAAAAATTTCATTTTAGAATTAAGAACTTAGGCCGATATACACCGAAGAGCCATAACATTATAACCACCCTCCATCTATAACAATAGGCTCGCCCAGGAGCAGATGGTCATGCGCCACATTAGGACCCATAATCCTCATAGAACGATCCCTGACGTCTGTAAGCTACTTGAACATAGTTGCAGACCAGGTTCAACCATTCATGGCAACAGTTTTTCTTGCGGGGGATGGTGTTTACCAACAGGATAATTAATGCCCCATGTCATAAGGGTCGAATCGTCATGGATTTGTTCGAGGAGCATTCCAGTTACTTTCAAGTCATGTCTTGGCCCCCAAATTCACCTGACCTTAATCCAATAAGGCATTTGTGGTCCTACTTGGAAAACCAAATTCGTGCTAACACGCTACCCCCTCGCAATGTCAGGGAATTGCAGGACCAGTTGGTGAGCGCTTGATACCAGATACCTCAGACTACCTATCAGCACCTTGTGGAATCAATGCCACGGCGGGTGCTAGCAGTTTTGAGGGCTAAGGGTGGTCATACATATTATTACTCTGTAGCCTACAAAGGTGGTCCTACAGGGTGGTCATAATGTAATGGCTCTTCGGTGTATATGATATTGAGATATTTAAAGGCGCTTGAAAATTCTTACTACGTAATCGACTGCTCTTTGTGTTTGGTATCTTTCTACTTATTATAGTGACTTTTAAAACATCAACAATATTACAATCAATCGTCGTTGTTGTCACACGACGATATAAAGACACCTTTTACATATCTTCTTTTATATTTTTATTGTTTAGTTATTAAATTATATTTTGATAAATATATTATTCCTTTTGATAAATATATAATTTTGATAAATTTTGATAAATATATAAATGCATATTTATGCACATTACTGAAATTAGATCAATAGTGGATTGACCACATTCAATCAAAAACATAGTTTTATAAAACTTGACATTCGTTGAATATAATAGTTTATTTAAATCTTTATACTAAATTAAATATAAATTTGCTACCTTATTCTGAGAAAGGGCGTTTTTGTGTTTCATTTCGTAACTTAATTAAGAGTTGGCAATAATTAATTAGCATGTTTGTAGTCAACCCCAGAAGCCATTAAAATTGATACTTAGTACGTGAAAATCCGATCATTAGAATGAAAGTTTTTCAGGGTGACATCTTTTTATTATTTTACGCAAAAAAAAAAAAAAATTAAAAAAAAATTTAAAAGCACACCGAATAACTGTTTATTTAATGATCGGATCTTCACGTTCTAGGACTCAATCCTAATGGTTCGAAGGGGGACTTAAAATATGCTAATTAGTAAGTGTAGACGATATTTTAAGTTACAAAATCAGACACAAAAGCGTACTTTCTTTGAATTAACATTCCTTTTTTCCGACGGATTTGGATTTTCGATTCCCAAAATATAGAGGGTAGCAGCAATCTGGGAAATATGGTCCCAGTAAATTGGTCAGAAGAAGTTTGAACCCCTTAATATTAATTTTATTTTTTGCGTATTTTGCTACATCCCGAGAACTTTTTAAGTGAGCAGAAAGATTTTTTGCACACATTTATAAAATTCGTTCCATGCAAAAATTAACTTATAGTAAATATTTATTATTTTTTATTATTTTATTTGATAATGGTTGAAAAAAATTTGAATTGTAAGGTGTACAATTTTTTTCTGTCATTTTCAAGAAGATAATTTTATGTGCTAAAATACAAAATTTTAGAAAAATCGGTTCCTGAGAAATTAAATTTCAAAAAAGTCCCTTAATTAAATTCGATTTCTCAGGAACAGTTCGACTGATTTTGCTCAAATTTTGTATTTTGCCATGTAAAATTATCTTCTTTAAAATTATGCAAAAATTTGTATCAATTCAACATCTTTTCGACCATTATTAAATAAAGTAATAAAAAATAACATATATTTACTAAAAATTATTTTTTTGCATGAAATTATCTTTGGAATAACGAATTTCATGATTGCCTTCAGAAATTTCTCAATTCGCTTAAAAAGTTTTCGAACATTAAGGGGCCTAAACTTAGGACCGCTCTCCTGACCAAACTATTGAGTGCCACAATAGGCATTACAGATTTCTAAGCTTTTAAAATTTCTTTTATTGCTTAAACTTATTTTTTTTATCATTCTAAATCGAATTTTTTATTTGAATTAAACCCATTATTTAATTTTTATTACATTTTATAAAAAGCGAATGTAAAATATTTTATTCTTTTCTTAACAATCAATGTAACGGCTTACTTTTTAATACTAATGGAAGACTCGTTAATTCACTGTCGCTACTAAATCGAAAACAAAAATCTTTTTCTAACTTTTTATTCTTTATTTCTTACCCTAAAAATGTTTCAGTTACATGGTTATACTAATTATCGCAGATTGTTTTGGCGATTCACTTTGGCCAAATTATTTTCAAATTTAGTATCGATTATGGGGGAGGGGATGTTGGCTTTATTTTTTTGGCACTGGGTCCATGTCCCAGAGGTCGTGGCTTCGATCCCCGCCGGCCGAAGACTCCCCGCGTAGTAAATAGTGACTGGTGCACATTAAATCTATCGAGTCACAAAGTACTCCTTATTCTCATAACAAATCATACCTCTGAGGGTATTGATCCAAGAGTTTCCTTGTCTTCTGAATTGGTTCACAATGACAAGGCTACGGAGTTGAGCATTAGTGGTCGTGAACCCAAAATTGGGTCGGCTGTTCAACGACGGTTATAAAACAAAAATGAAATAATTCGGAAACCATGGATCTCTTCCCGTGCTCCTAACTGTCCGTTGCTATCAATTCATTTACTTTCAATTTGGAATTATTGGCGACTCTGGGCCCTTGGGCCTCTCAGTCCTAACCGTTGAATATCTATCTTAACACAAATAACGATAAATAACGATATTAACAAAAACAACGATGTTAAGATAATGATTTTTTTTATTCCTTTAATTCTTTTCATAATTTTTATATTTTTGAATGTGGCCATATTCAATTTAATATTTACTTAATAAATCAATTTTTCCTAAACGATTTTATTCATTTCTCTGACATAAATATCCCTACTTGATATTCAAATTGAAGTGTATCTCCCACTGCAAAAAATATGCTTAATACTATAATGATGCTACCTGTACGAACCACAAATTGAACTGATCACCACCTCCACTACCACATTTCCCAGATTGAGACTACCCCCATATCTTGGGGTTCCATAAAAATTATGTTTATTCAGAGAAAGTATGTTTTTGTGTCTGATTTCGTAACTTAAAATATCGTCTGCACTTATTGATTAGCATATTTGAAGTCACCTCCTCGAGCCATTAAGATTAAGTGTTAGAACGTGATGATCCAGTCATTAGAGTCATTCAGGAGGGGGGGGGGGATCCTTTTTCCAGCACTGTACATCTCGACAAAATCTGTGGCTTTGCATCTGCTTTATAAAAATTTTGACTGGCATTTCGAACGAAACTGGTTGACCTTTTAATTGAAGGCGTCACACATCTCTGTATATGTTATATTGCTGCTAGAGGTGATCATAATTCACGCTAAAGGTACTTTTTCCTATTTCAATTTGACACATCTGATTTATTATTTTCATACATATTCTAATTTCTATAAAACCATAATTGTCTGGTTGATACTTTTAATCCTTTTTTATATATTATTTAAGGCGCTATAATGTAGGTCAGTTTCATTAAATTTTATGGGTAACTTTTTGAGTTATTGTCATTTTCCTCAAATTATAATAGCAAGTGTAGTTATAGAAAAAAAATCATGCGTTATTGAATAGGCTTTTAATTTAAAGTTTTATCCAGCACAAGCAAAAAAATGTATATATTTTTTATTTCAATAGATGGAAATTTATACGGAATTGAAAAAATTAAATTAGGTCAAAAATTATTTAAAAAGCATTGCATTTTGATTGAAAGTATTGCATTTTGTTTACGACACTTATTTAAATAAGTTATTTTATTTTTATATACTTAATTGCCTTCTCTTAAAGATTTTTTACGTTTAAATTATTTAATAACATGTTAATTACTGTAATATTTTCCATTACACTATTATTAAAGTTTCTCCTGTCTGACAAAGAAAATGTTTTTAACTATACAAGAGACAATATAAAAAAATTTTAAAAAAATACTTCGTTCCTTTTTCAAGAAAAGGAGTAATATCCAACATTCTGTTGGGATAAAAACACTAAATGATTTAACATCACGTGTTGTCATTTGGCTTTTATTTGCTGAAATTTATGTCTGTAAAGATTTTTATGCATCTTTGTTTCAATATGTTTCTTAAACAAAACTCTCTTAAATAAATCGCCAATAAATTAGGATTTTCTTTATTGATATTATTTTTGTTCGTGAATGATTTCGATAAAAAGGAAATGAAGAAATTTCCTTGACATCGTTTACTGTATCTAATTAAAATGTTACTTCAGTGTAGTATAAGGGACTTTTTGTTAAAGGACAATTTATGTGTTTAAAATTATTCTTTTATAATTACATGTTATCTAAACTGTGGTCATTTAAAATTCTTTCTTTTACTTGCAGTATTTGTAAGCAGAATAAATCTTTATTCAAATTTTCTTAAATGTTTAACTTAAAAATATAAGTAATTTATCTTTTGACTCCATTCAAATACATAATCTTACATATCATTGTTAGAAAAAATACGAATGAAATATTAAATTTATTGACCAAATAATATTTTTACACAAAAGAGTATAAAAAAATCAATGAAATCGTCAGAATCTTTCTTTGAGACGTATTTGAAATGAAGAAATATGTTGTAATATCATTTATAATTAATTCATATAATTGAGTCATAATATAAATCTCAATAGATCAAAACTGTGATCGATAATAATGTACACAAAAGCTGCAAGAAAATTTTTTTTTTACAAAACATGGTAATTTTGGGTCATAATATTTTTCACAAAAGATTCAAACTTTTACTCTAAGCCATATTATTTTTTACAAAAGAAATATTATTCACGTTAGATAAAACGTGAATACGAGGGTTGCTATTTATATTTCTGGCCTAATAATGAAAAAACAAATATGTAGGATCGAAATTGGTTTTATTGTTTTTCAAAATATTCTCCATGATGATTAATACACTTTTGCATGCGTTTGAACCAATTTTCGAAGCACTTTTTCCAGTCCGATTGAGGTAACTCCAAAACATGCGTTTTGAATGCATCAACCGCTTCTTCGGGGGTCGAAAATCGTTGTCCACGTAATTTATTTTCGGTGTGTGGGAATAAGAAGAAGTCATTGAGTGCCAAATCAGGGCTGTACGGCGGATGACCCATCAGTTCGATCTTTCGCTCCGTCAGAAATGCCTTTGTTTGAGTCGATGTGTGAGAGCTCGCATTGTCATGATGAAGAATGATTCGCCTGTTCTTCTGCTTTTTTCGAATTTCTCCGATGACTTCTGGCAAACAAATGGTCGTGTACCATTCAGAATTGACCGTCCTGCGTTGCTCTAACGCCACTGTTGCTACATGACCGTTAATGCCGAAGAAACAGGCAATCATTTGTTTCGATGTGCTTCTTCCTCGAACAACTTTTGTTGGTTTTGCCTCGTCTTGGAAGACCCATACAGTTAATTGCTGTTTTGTTTCCGGCTCATATGCATAGATCCATGATTCGTCACCTGTGTAGATGTTATACACAGCCTTTGATGTACCTTGAACGTATTTTTCCAACATTTCTTTGCACCAATCGACACGAACCTTTTTTTGAGCGTTTGTCAGATTATGCGGGATCCAACGCGAACAAATTTTTTTTACGCTCAAATGTTCATGCAATATTTTATTGATGCTAGTCATACGAATGTCCAAAGATGCCTCTATCTCACGGTATGTCACATGACGATCTTGCTTTATCAGTTCACGCACAGCATTGATCTTTTCCGGCACAACAACGGATTTTGGACGACCTGCACGGGATTCGTCCTGGATCGAACATCGATCACGATTAAATTACATACGTTATACCAATTTTTTACAGTGCTGTAGGATGGCGCTTTATCGCTGAATAAAGAATTAAGTTCATCGAAGCACTCTTGTCTTGACAATCTACGTCGAAAGTTATGAAAAATAATGGCACGAAAATGTTCACGATTCAATTCCATTTTTTGAAAGAGAAGAACTTTTCAATTTACTGTCAACAACACAAATGAAGCTATAATGGTAAATCGTCTGCTGAATTTATGTTTAAAAATATCAAACTTTCGATTAAAATCGTCTGCGGTCGCCTAGCAACACTTACTGTTGCCAAGGCCAGAAATATAAATAGCAACCCTCGTAATATTTCTCATCTAACGTGATTTGGCGAAAATATTCGTGTATCTGAACACCAAAAATGGTGGCCATCAACGCCATTTCACAAATTGTTCCACTGCGCCAGAACTAAGGATAGTGTAGCTGTTATACATTAATCTACGTAAAGTCACTACGTTCGCCTTCAAACTTCTAATAAGGGTAGAAAAGAATTTGTTATATATTTAAAACATGCTCTACCATCATTTCATACAAGAATTTGAGTTTTTCTTAATGCTAAGACAAGGTATATTACAAAATACAAATTATTTTATAGCTTAAACAGTGTGTTCAACAATTTGTATTACTGTACTTTTTCTTTCTTTCAAAAATTCTGAATAGAAATTGTTCTTATATTCTCCGTAAGTTGAACAAGAAGGTTAATGTTTCATTGAATCTCAGTTAAACCGTCTCAACGTTTTCATTTACCCCAGAATTTAAATCTGTTTGGATGAAATATTTTATTGCTTGAAACAGTCGGAAACTACTTAACTCTTTAAAATTCACTTATTAGAAGTTAATTTTATTCAATTATTTTGTTGAGGGTGGCAGAAAAGACGAGGAAAAGCATTATAAAGCCCCGTTTAACATATCATACTATCCATGCATTTTATTATATAGCTTGAGTAATTTTAAGCAAAAAACAAGTAAATAAATAATTGAATAAAATAAAGGGTGCAAAATATAAACTCTATCGAAATATGCCTTGAAGTATACCGTAAAATATATCTAGAAAAAAATTTTGAATCGATGAAAAAAAATTCATTTTCAAAGCATTTTGAGTAGGGCGGAAACGTTAACTTGTTCGAAATAATTGACCTTGTAACGATTTAACTTAGACTCTAGGGAAAAAAGGTCTTTCCATTGTTTCATTTGACTTTTGAAAATTCAATTGTAGACGGAATTGTTTAACATCTTTAAATAAAATGTTTTCAATGCAAGCAGTCAACCTAATTGTTTTCGATTTGAAAAATGCCTTAATCTATATATTTAATTCTGGCAAGTAACATTTTTGTCAACTATATGTTTGTTTTTCTAAATAATTTCAATAATTTATTTGCGGCTACTAAGCTAAACATTTTTGTACATAAATTTCTTTTTTGGTCATAAGTTTAAAAATATAAAAATTATATTTAATTTATTTAAAATATAGTTAGTATTAAAAAAATTCTAGAGTTTTTTTATTTCTCTGATTTTAAATAAAAGTTACTTTTTCTTCTTTTTTGAATTTTACCATATAAATATTCATCATACGATCATAGTTCATCATATGGTTAAATTTAAAAATAAATATTTTGTGCTCTATTTTTTGTTATTAAAAATTTAACAACAAATTAAAAAACTGTCGTTATTTAAAATTCTAAAATTTTTTTTAAACTTTTATATATCAGTAATAAAATTTTAACTTTAATGGATTTCAAGGGGTAACCTGTATATGAATACAAGTTTTTATATTTTTACTTTATTTTTTACTTTAAACAAAAATTATAATGTTATCGAATTTGTTCAAGAAATTAATTTATTACATTAAATTCCGACAGTAAAAGCAAAATTTCTGAAGATTTGATAGTTTTAACTAAATTTAACGTAATTAATTCAATTTAATTATTTACGTTATTTAAAACTAATTTAAACTTCCTTTTTATATGAAGCATTTAAGTTTGATTTCTGGTTTGATTTCTAGATGTTTCAAACGTTAACTATTTCAATGAATTTTGTAAATTTTTCTACTTTTAAAGTTTTACAAATTTAAATTAAAATTTGATGTATTTTCAATGAAGTTTTCTTAGATTTTTTAATGAAATTTACGGTTACTTTGAATTATCGGTTTCCTCGAATTGTACTTTAAAATCGTTATTTTTTTGTTTTGTACTTGAACTTTTACTTTTTACTCGTTATTTTTTAAAATCAAAAAATCACTTTTCACTCGTTACTCTTGCTAAAAGTACTTGTACTTTTACTCGTTACTTTTAAAAAGTAACGTTCCCATGTATGACCATGAATACATTTTTCGGCCATACTTATAAATTTATTGTGCAACTGACATAAAACAATTTTTCATTTAGTCAAACTATTGTGCATTTAGAAATCTTGCACCAAGTTTTGGTTCGATATTTACCGAGTATTTGTTAGTTTTTTTTTACTGTGAAAAAAAAAACAGATTCTAAAATATTTCATTAACTATAAGGCCATATTTCAAAGGGTTATTACTAATTTAGATAAAGGGATAAATTTTTTTCGCGAGTGGTTATAATTTAACTAAGAAAATAACTAAAGCAAAACTAAACTCAGTGGCGCGACAGCCCATACAGGGCCAAGGCCTACTGTGCCCATATCAGTTTTCTTGATCTTAGGCTCTGTGGTGCAGGAGCAGATGTTTCGGTTAGGTGATCAGCAGAACGCGAAGCCCTCAGTGTTTAGTTTCCAAGCATACTTGGTACTCATTTATCGACCCACTGAAGGGATTAAAGGCTGAGCCAACCTTGCCCGACCCAAGGATCGAACCCAGGACCTGCTGCACGGGAGCGCTAAGCGTTACCACTCAGCCACCGGGTGTCCAAGAAAATAACTATTTTCACAGATTGAAGGTAGTAAACAGGTATTGAAATTCAGATTATGAACGCGATAAAAAATACAGCAACAAAAATTTCTACTCAAATATGACGTTATTAATCCCTAAGTATAAAAAAGGAAGTTATTGACTGAATATTTCACAATAGGCCTTTTGATTGGATTTTGATCATAATAGCTCGAGAGATAACTTCAAATATGCTAATTAGTTGGTGCAGATGATATTTTAAGTTACGAAATCTGACATACTTTTTTTTCCTAACGGATTTGGATTCCTCAAAATCTGAGGGGTAGCTGCAATTTGGAAATTGGTCCCATTAGTTAGGACAGGAGAGTGGCATTAAGTTTGAATCGTTTAATATTAATTTTACATTTTGCATATTTTACTATATCTCGAAGTTTTACTAAGGAAATCGAAAAATCATTGTCCACATCCGTTCGTCCAAAGATAATTCCAAGCAAAAAAAAAATTTTAATAATTATTTATTACTTTTATTTAATAATGTTCAAAAATTCGAATTGTGAGGTATAAAGACTTTTGCAATATTTTAAGGAATGTAATTTTAAGAGACAAAAATACTGAACGAAATCGGTCGCACAGTTTCGGAGAAATCGAATTTTAAATGCATGACTTTTTTCGAGATATGACGAAATCCGCAAAAAGTGAAATTAACATAGAAAGTCCAAACTTTAGAACGAGGGAAAATCTGAGATCAAAAGTTATACTGAGTGTTGTTTTTTTTTCTTTTTTTTTGCAGTGCGTGCCAATACAATATGCGCAGTATGTTTTATTGACATCAATTCCAGCCTCTGGAATTACTTTCCAAAAGAGCATATTATTTAATTAAATTGAAAAAACACTTTATTTGAAAGTGTCGTTCATCTTTAAATTAATTAGTAGGTGGAAACAAAATATTTATTCTGATGTAATAAAATAAATGGAATATAATACGAGAAAGTAAATGAAAAAAAGAATAGTGAAAATACAAATTGTTTTTATTTCGAATCTAAACAGAGTGGTTGATGCTGTTGACTAACCATGCAAAAAGAGTACACTTCAAGGTCAAATGAATTTTTCTACTTAAGAAGTGATTTCTTACAATTTATAAGTTCCATAAAGTAATTTTGTTTTATAACAAATATACAAAACTTGAATCAATAATAATAAACACATACTGCATAACATTCAGAAGTAATTTATTTATTAGAATGTATTTTCGTAAAATATCAATAGATCCATTATATTGATAAAATCATATGCTACGCTTATGTTTAAAAACAATTTCCTTTACTTATTTATTCAAAATTTTTTTTTATAGTGCATCTCTAAAAAAATTAGTTTTCTTTTGATCATAAATTGGATTATTTCCAATAAAATTTTTCCGAAATGTGCATTTGTGTCACATTTTTCTCTACCAACCACTTGTGAACTTTCAGGAATTTTGAACGGTGTTGCACCATAATATTGTGCAATTTTGTGGCAACGTTATTGTGGTGTCACATTAAACCGTATTATTGTGATAATTAATTCTAACTTAATTTAATTGCAAGATACCATGGTTTCTTGTGGCATGGTATTGTGATTCAAAAAATTATGGTTCAACTTCGAACAAATTTTTATACGAGTAAAAAGAAAGAAAAAAAAGAAGAAAAAAAAGAAAGAGAAAAAAATCTATTTCCAAATCCGATTTTCAAAAAACTCAGACTTTTTGTTTCTTTCTCTTCTGTTATTTTCTCTTTGAGAAACATTCACTCTATCTTCTCTTTGAGAAACATTCACTCTATCTTCTCTTTGAGAAACATTCACTCTATCTTCTCTTTGAGAAACATTCACTCTATCTTCTCTTTGAGAAACTTTCACTTTATCTTCTCTTTGAGAAACTTTCACTTTATCTTCTCTTTGAGAAACATTCACTCTATCTTCTCTTTGAGAAACATTCACTCTATCTTCTCTTTGAGAAACTTTCACTCTATCTTCTCTTTGAGAAACATTCACTCTATCTTCTCTTTGAGAAACATTCACTCCATCTTCTCCTTGAGAAACTTTCACTTTATCTTCTCTTTGAGAAACTTTCACTTTATCTTCTCTTTGAGAAACTTTCACTTTATCTTCTCTTTGAGAAACATTCACTCTATCTTCTCTTTGAGAAACATTCACTCTATCTTCTCTGAGAAACATTCACTTTTACTTCTCTTTGAGAAACATTCACTCTATCTTCTCTTTGAGAAACATTCACTCTATCTTCTCTTTGAGAAACATTCACTCTATCTTCTCTTTGAGAAACATTCACTCTATCTTCTCTTTGAGAAACATTCACTCTATCTTCTCTTAGAGAAACTTTCACTTTATCTTCTCTTTGAGAAACATTCACTCTATCTTCTCTTTGAGAAACATTCACTCTATCTTCTCCTTGAGAAACTTTCACTTTATCTTCTCTTTGAGAAACTTTCACTTTATCTTCTCTTTGAGAAACATTCACTCTATCTTCTCTTTGAGAAACATTCACTCTATCTTCTCCTTGAGAAACTTTCACTTTATCTTCTTTTTGAGAAACTTTCACTTTATCTTCTCTTTGAGAAACATTCACTCTATCTTCTCTGTGAGAAACTTTCACTTTATCTTCTCTTTGAGAAACTTTCACTTTATCTTCTCTTTGAGAAACATTCACTCTATCTTCTCTTTGAGAAACATTCACTCTATCTTCTCTGAGAAACATTCACTTTTACTTCTCTTTGTGAAACATTCACTCTATCTTCTCTTTGAGAAACATTCACTTTATCTTCTCTTTGAGAAACATTCACTCTATCTTCTCTTTGAGAAACATTCACTCTATCTTCTCTTTGAGAAACATTCACTCTATCTTCTCTTTGAGAAACATTCACTCTATCTTCTCTTTGAGAAACATTCACTCTATCTTCTCTTTGAGAAACATTCACTTTTTCTTCTCTTTGAGAAACATTCACTCTATCTTCTCTTTGAGAAACTTTCACTTTATCTTCTCTTTGATAACAGTGTTTGCTTATAATTTAAATGCTTTAAAGCTCTTTAGTTTGGAAGTCTCGAAACCAATAAATATGCATGAATAATAATGGTGTGTTCAAAAGTTATTAATTAGGTATGATATGTATTAGTAGTTTTAATTTATATTATTTTAAATTGTTACAATTCCCTATAGAAAGTCCTATCATCTCTATAATCATGCAATTACTGAAATAAAAAGTCCCTATGTACTTTCTAATTTCCTAACATCCCTATGGACTAACCATTGCCCACCTATAAAGTGTAGGTCAAGCGTTATTTTGTTAAACCTTCTTTTATCTCATTTATGACTAAATCATCAAACTTTTACTGAAAATAAAGGAATGAGCTTTCAAAATTTTATTTGAATATTGATGCTCTCTCATTTAGAGCAAAGTTTAAGATAAACCACAGCTTCTCTGAAAAGCCCGATTTTTTTAATTTTTTTATTTATTTTACTTTTAAATGTGATGCCTTAAAATATCTCATTTACTTCAAATTTTGTATGGATATTCTCTACACATTTGTCTAAACCACGGCCTCTTTATATAGCCCGATTTATTTATTTATTTTATTTTTAAATGTGATACCTTAAAATATCTCATTTACTTCAAATTTTACATGTATATGCTCTACATATTTGTTTTTAGAAATGCATTGTGATATTAACTGTAATTATTTTAGAAATTCTTGTGTCTAATACATTATCTATTCACTATATCAATGCTGTATATATTCCTGAAAATAAATAAAAAATAATTTAAAATAAGTTACGCTCTTTTTTTTAATAAAAAAAATCCTTTCTTACCATTTTTGATTATTTCATTCCTCAACAATTTATATTTTTTATCTTTTAAAAAAAGTTAAAATGTATAAATATAATGCTTTAACGCTCAATACCTCTTTAATTCAAAAATAAAAATTATACTCTCAATATTTCCAAATTTCACTTCTGACGGTATACTTTAAAGGGGCTTCTTAAGTTTCTAAAATAAAATACAAAACTTAAAAAAAAAAAAAAAAAAAAAAAAAAAAAAATTCTATTTGGTTGGAATCTATTCACATTATTTTTCCTAAATTCTCTTTTTGATTCTTTTTAGAAAGAATAAAGAACTAGTTGATGAACTTACAGCAGCTTGCACTACTCCTTCAATTAATCGTCATATTGATGGCGAAGATGCATGGAAATCATTTCGTGAACATCCTTTAACAGCAGCAACAACAGCCATGTTAAATATTGGTGGATCTTCGTTACAAGAACAGAATCCTATGGGATTTCTTTATGAATATTATAAACTCGAAAAAATGGATAAATCTCTTCCTGATTTCTGGACGTAAGTTGCTTTCTTTCACACTTAATGGGAATGCATTTTATAACACTAATTCAACAGCTGACCCAATAATTTGGGTATACGACTACTATTGTTCAACTCCGTAACCTTGCAATTTTGAACCCAATCCACAAGACATGAAAGAAATTTTGGGAGATTGGGGAATATTGGGAGAAATTTTGAATTCGTGGAGGATCTTTTGATGGCTCTAACACACATTTGCGTTGCATAGAGAGGAAAACCACGAAAACCTCCCATGGTTTATTCTGACGGCAAAGGGACTTTAACCCATGACCCTTCCACCACTGAATATATTTTAAGTGAGGTTTGTGGTCCGTGGAAACCGGATGCGGAATTCGTGTCGACCTGCTTTTGCTGGGGTTCGAACCCGGTTCACCTCATTTTATTTTATAACCGTCATCGAACAGCCGACCCACTTTTATGGGTTTACGACTACTAATATTCAACTCCGTAGCCTTGTAATTTTGAACCCAATCCAGAAGACAAAGAAACTCCTGGATCGAGTATTGGGAGAAATTTGCCTTCCTGGAGGACTTTTTGATGGAGCTAATCCGCATTTGCGTTACATGGAGAGGAAGACCACGAGAACCCCCCACGGTTAGCCTCACGGCAAGGAGACTCTAAACCATGATTCGTCTACCACTGATGATATTTCTCGTCAGCACTGTGGTCTGCGCAATCCGGATGCGGAATTCGTATCGACTGGGATTCGAACCCGGTTCGCCTCACTGGAGACGAATGCTTTATCCCCTGAGCCATCGCGGCTCCGGTTCACCTCATTGGAAGGAGAACGCTCTATCCCTTGAGCCATCACGGCTCCAAAAATGAAGCTTTGACCCATGCGGGAATCGAACCAACGACCTGTGTGGTATGAATGCATTGTCAAAAATCGTTTTCTGCCATCAAAATATTACATAAACATGTTGTTGGCTCTTCCCTCCTCAGATTCCATGCAAGAAAGTTGCCACTTTCCTTTGGTTTTACCTTTGACTTTTACTTTAATCTATTTAATTTGAGGAAAAATTTAAAATAAATGATGTAACTTTTCAATGTATATGCATAAATATATATGCTTCAATTTATTTTGTCAACTTTTAAGTAGAGTATTATTTATACATTTTTTGTGTTCACGAATCTTTTGTCTTGGAACTGAAATTATTTTTCAACTTTTTTTTAAACTTTTTTTAAATAAAATTGGGAGATTTTACAGGCGTAATTTTTGTCCAAATTTCTTGTAACATTGTTTTGCAGCTTAAAAAATGTTTTGAACATAATGATATTTTAATCGTAAACATTGCTCTTTAAGCAAATCACAACTCCCCACCCTTAAGTTTAATTTGAACTGCTCCTATTTCCCATCCATGCAGTGTTCATGTTCATACATTCATATTTTATTTATATTATTTTGATTTTTCTTCTATTTTAAGTCTGTTCCTTCCCAGACCTATCTATGTAGTCTTTTTCTTTTTGTTCTAAATTTTTTACTTTCAATAGTTCTATGTTCTCCTAGAATATTTTAAATGTTTTTCCTTTAATTTTATAAAATTGGGAGCAAGAAATTAAAATTAATATTTTTTTTTTTTGCCAAAAAAATTAAGTTTTAATGAGGATAAAATAAAAATAAAAAACTACCAAAATTTAAAAGAAAAAAAACATGTAAAAGAGCCATAAGAAGCAAAGAAATGCAAAAAAAAAAAAAAGAAAGAAAGAAAGAAAAGAAAAGAAATCGGTGTAATCGATCTCTTAAACCAGCTCTAGATTAAAAAAAAAATGCTAGATAAATGCCAAATTTCAGGCAAAAGAAACAAATATGATCAATATTGCATGAGATTGACATTGTTGCAGATCATCTTTCATAAAAGTATCTTTTCTTTCGCATGGTTTCTTTCCTTATACAATCATATTTCATTGTATGAACGTTTTTTGTAAGGTATTGTCATTTGTTATTTAATTTTGTCTGGATACAAAATAATATTTGTAGAAAAAACCCAATCATTTTGTGTTTATTTTAAAAAAGTACAAAACCTACTTAGAAAATTGCTTGAAACTTTTTATATTCAATTCGGACGATTTGATCGATTCGATTGATTTGAAAATATTTAAGATATTCAAATCGGACTTTTTTTCATTAGCTGCCAAATTTGATTCACTACAAAATTAAAAAAATAATAGTTAAATTTTCCCCGGCGCTCGTGCAGTAAAAAAGAACTACTTTAATTACTTAGATATTGCACAGTTTGCAACAATTGTTCTTCAAATTTTAAAGCAAATTTTTTTTTAATAATTTTTAATTGCTATACAAATTTTGTTCAATTTTATTAAATATTTTTAAAGTTATATAAAAATACGCAAGACAAAAAAAAATTAGTTTCTTATAGAAAAAATGTCCTAATCTTCATAAATATTTAAGCTTGGTTTACGAAATGTTGTGCATACAATAAATTGTTGCATATAATTTATTATATGCACAAAATTATACGCAAATAATAAATTATATGCGATAATTTATTATAGTATTATATGCAATAATTTATATAAACAAAATTATATGCAAATAATAAATTATGTGCAATAATTTATTATATTATGTTCAAATGTTAATATGCTCAATTTTGTGCATACAATAAATTATTGTACATAATAGCCAATATAATTTTTACAAGTTACTAATTGTTTGCTGCTTTTTTTGGCATAGAATGTTCCAAAACACTATTTTCAATTCGTAATTAATGGTCGGTCCCTCAAACCTCTAAAAGCATTGAACTTCATTGATCAGTATTAGAAATAAAATGATGTAAAGACTTTTGAAATTATAGAATGATTCTTAGAGTATTTTTTGAGAAACAGGAAAAAAATGCATATAATGAAGGAAATAAAATAATGAAGTGTTTTCATTATTTTATTCCTCCCGCGTATATATATATATATATATATATATATATATATATATATATATATATATATATATATATATATATATATATATATATATATATTAAAAAAATGATTAAGGAAAAAAATTCTGAACAATTTCGTGGGAGGATTTTATTCATTCTTTTCGACATAAATACAAACTTGGAGAATATATTCAATTTTATTACAATATTATTTCCATAATTGGATAAATCATTTTTTAAAATAAAAAATCATACAAAAGAGTCTTTGTTTGAGCGTTACACTCCTTATTTAATTCGACGACATTTATATCTGCCATTTCGGTTTAAGTAACTTCTTGTTATTTAATATTAACCCGCTCTCCACCCGTTCTCATGCAACTTCTTCTTTCAGAACTTGAGGAATAGAAAATGATCTTACCATTTTCTCAAGAGGCAAGTAGAAAGGTTAATAGCCTTGAATATGAATGGGGGAAAAAATGAGAGTTAAAGTGAAAGATGCCTACGCATGTAGATCAAGTTGTAGGCGTGGATTGGAGGATACCAGGTGACGATATGTAGGTGGAGTCGATCAATAAGTGGATGGGAAAGAATGTCAATTATTGGAGCGTTCATTTTATACGGTGCACGCCTTAGCCGCAAGGCTGTTAACTAGGAACCATTGGGTTAAATCAGTATGACCGAGCCTGACTATGTAATGACGTCAAACAATACGTCATTTCTTAGGTATTCTGTTGTTTTGACTGCTTAAGAAACCCTTCTTCTTTTACGTAATCAGGAAAATTTTGAATTTCTCGTTAACGAGTTGTTTTAGAGTTGCATGTGTAGAACTAACTGTGCCTTATGAATGAATGTTCCGCTGTATACTTCCTAGAGATAATCTCTAAATATTATAATCAGTAGTTATCATGTTATACTTTAAATTTAACAAATTCAACGTTAATATATATATATATATATATATATGAACCTTTTTTTTTTTTTTTTTTTTTTTTTTTCAATGTTTAGGTTAAAAGCAATAAGGTGTTACTATCTATTATGCTGTTGTAGTTGAAAGTTCGAAAACTTAAATCTGGTCACAATACTAAAGAACAATTTGGTGAAAAAAACTATCTTCGACATACCATCGGGTAGAGCCGCGATGGCTCAGGGGATAGAGCGTTCGCCTTCCAATGAGTCGAACCGGGCTCGAATCCCAGTCTATACGAATTCCTCATCCGCCCTGCAACGACCACAGTGCTGACGTGAAATATCCTCAGTAGTAGACGGATCATGGGTTTGAGTCCCCTTGCCGTCAGGATAACCGTGGGAGGCTCTCTTGGTCTTCCTCTCCATGTAGCGCAAATGCGGGTTAGCTCCATCAAAAAAAGTCCTCCACGAAGGCAAATTTCTCCCAATACTCGATCCAGGAGTTCCCTTGTCTTCTGGATTGGATTCAAAATTGGAAGGTAACGGAATTGAACATTAGCAGTCGTAAACCCATAATATTGGGTCGGCTGTTCAACGACGGATATAAAATAAAATAAAATACTGGCGGGAAGCGCCGGAATAGCCTGGGTGGTAGGGAACTAGGCCCATATCGAAGAGGTCATAGGTTCGATCACCGCCGACCGAAGGCCCTCTTGTAGTAAATGGTGACTGATGCAAGTTAAATCTGTCGAGTTACAAGATCCTCCATGTTCCCTTAACAAATCAATACCTCTGGGGGTACTGATCCAGGAGTTTCCTTGTCTTCTGAACTGGGTTCAAAATTACAAGTCTACGGAGGTGAACATTAGTAGTCGTAATCTCACAAATTGGGTCGGCTGTTCAACAACGATTATAAAATAAAAAAATTAAATAAAATACCGACTGGTACAGCTCTATCACTCACGTTCCTTCCTGAGTCTAACCCCATAATTAAACATCTCAGACATCCGCCCTCTATTAACTCCCCTCCAACAGTTCAATAGACAGGGTTAGTCCTACGTCACTTAAAGACGTTCCCAACGAACTAACTAAACTAAACTAATCTAACTAACTAAAATGACTCATGGAAACTAAACTAAACTAATGTGGCTAAGTTGGAGCTAAAGAGACTTACTAAAAAAATATTTATATATTTTTCGTTCAATTTTAAAAACAAAATAGTTTGTTTAAATGTATTAAGGGTCTGGTTCAAATGCAAAATTATCGGTTTCATATAATGGCATCATTGATTCTTAGTTTAAGGC